>OY757931.1:10855213-11090213 GCA_963585895.1 Sepioteuthis lessoniana | reverse complement strand
CCGGTCGATCAGGATATTATAACCTTGACCGTAGGCAGGTTGAATGAGTGCAAAATTGTGACGCCCACAGGAAAAAGGTGGGTGTTGAACTATTATATAACGCAGTGCACAGGAAATTCAATCAGTTTAGAGATCAGACCAGTTGGAGATCAGACGAGTTAGAGATAAGATGCGGTAGAGAAAACCAGCACTCAGAGAAGCTGGGCCCCCAGGCCCCCGGTTGTGCAGCTCAGGAGAACGGGAAAGAAACGCTGTTATGGCCAATAGAGGGGGGTAAATATATTGCAGTTCTGTTCGGTCTCCAACTCCCTCACACACACAACCCTTTCAATAAAGTGAGAGGTATATTTTTCTAAGAACTGTGTCGCTCGTCTTTATTGTGTCGTTGTTATGATTTTGCATGCATCTGCATATGTGTTTGTATAGTTGGTGATGGCTATACAACATGTAGTCTGGATGGTATCGATTCTTCCTCTGCTTTCTAATTCCTCCAATCTTTCTTTCAAGCCTTTTGGTTCAATGTTGTTTTTTTTTTGTTCTCCGGCAAGTTCTTCGTATTTATCTGTCTTTTTGTTGTATAGCCACATACATATTCATAATACATAGACATATATATAAATATATGCGGAAACATAGTCAACAATAATGACGAACTTCAATGAACGAACGAACACACTTCTTTATAAAAATATACCTCTCACACTCTATTCTCGAAAGGGTTGATGTTTCTTGTGTGTGAGAGGTGAGTTGGAGACGGGGACAGACTGCTACATATTGACCCAAAGTTCCTCTGACCATAGCAGCACTTCTTTCTCATCTTGAACGGGCTGCTCAACCGTGGGTCACTGGGGGCCCAAACCCCTCTGTCTGCCGCTGGCTCTCACTCCGGCATCTTGTCCCCAACTGACTCCCACTCCAATTGGAACAGAACTCAAGCCATCTGTGGCACCTGGTTATATTTTTGTTTGACGCTCACCTGCTTCCTGTGGGCGTACGCATCTGCCACCATCACCGAATTCAACCATGTCCACAGGTCAAGCTGATATTCCGATGTCTTCGACCGGATGCACCTGTTTCGCTGTTCTTCCGCTTATTTACACAGGTGCATCTCTTGATTGATGGTTCGGTCGAGGGTCAATATATAACATTTTCTCTTTCTTTTATTTTCATTCAGGTTGTCCGCTACAATTACAAAATCCATTAGACGGCAAGTTTTTTTTTTTTGTTTTTTTTTTTTTTGTTTTGTTATAAACATAAAGTCTGGTCTTCTGAGAAGGATTAGGTGATCCGATTGTATCTCAAAGACCCAGAGAATTTTCTGCATTTTATTTTCTAGAACGGATTCTGTTTTATGCATATATCATTTGGTAGTATGGAGGTGCCCGTGGTGTAATGGTTATCGCCGTAGAAAATGGACACTGCGACACGAGTTCAAATCCAGGATGAGACTGATTTGCATTTCACATAGCACTAATGCCCTTGGGAAAGGTATGAATCCAATTATTCTCCCTCCAGCTATGGGTAAATAGTAGGACAGACTGATTTCTTCGGCTACTAGTCTAGGAGAAGGAAAAGTCTGAATTCAAACCTGTTAAACTCCGCTTAAAAGATTGACCTTGTGTCATATCCTGCCCGAGTGGAGGGATTGGTAAATATGGTAGTATGGTCAAATTTCACTCTCTTGCAAAATTACGAATAGATCACCTTTCCCGCCCAGTCATGCCTTGTCTCTTACTCCTTTTGTGCACGTTTGCTGCAATGCGATTTACGTTTCATCTTTTTCCCGCATAACCTACCCTTGCTATTCTGTTGTGTATTATTGATTTTCACTACAACATGGTTGTTTTGGTTGGTTGGTTAGATTTAATGGCATATCAACCTCTATAGGTTATTTAATGCCAGAGCCTTTTTACACATATATTATATATATGATTTGTAAATGCAAATGTTTAGGTTGGTGATGGTCGGGTTTTATGGCAAATTGGCCTCTTAAGGGTCATTGAGTGTTAAATTCTGATATGTATGTGTGTGTGTATATATAAATGTCAAAGCTTTTTGTTTGTATAAACTTGATGGTCGAAGGTGTTGGTAATATAGTCTATATCTTTGATAGGAGGCCAATTGTTTTTCAAGAAGTTGATTATGTTTTTGAGTTGGTTATGTTTTTTCACTTCAACGTAGTTGGTCTTTATGGCATTCCTTTGTGATTTAAAGATTCAGTTTCTCTCTTGAGGTTTCCTTTTTGTAGCCATGTCCATGTCTTCTTGTGCGCAATATCGCTTGTTTATTTCTTGAAATATCCATACAGTTGTCTTTCTTCCTATTCTGTTTCCTCGTTTTTGCTGCTTTTCTGTTTGTACTTATAATGACAATACCGTTATTGGCTACTGGGGTTAATCTCTCTTACCTCTTTTTAAAATAGTCCTCGATACATTGCATGGATACATCAACGTAATCCTCAATGCTGGCGAGTACTCTTTCTCCTTTTTTGACAGATACACTCTGTTTATATCATCTCTCGGGTGTAAAGCCTTGTGCATGGCCATAAATTTTCTTATCCTTTCGTTCACTTGTCTGAGTTCCTTCCTTGTCCATTTTAGGAATGGTCCCAAGTATCTTACAAAGGGGACTGCCCTGGTGTTTATCCCTTTTGTGAAATTTGTGCTACAGTGCTTCCTTTTCCTTCTTCTGACGTACTCTTTTTTATTTTCCCCTCAGGTCTCCTCTTTTGGTGGTGTCCGCTTCCAATACTCCTGGGTACTCGTAATATTCCTTTTTCTAAGAGTTCAAATGTTTCCTTAACCCGCTGGACTACTTCGTTTGCTCATACGTCGAGAACATCACCAACATGACCTCCCACAACACCAAAGCCAGCCTGATCCCCGCCATCAGCCGAGTATTCGCCGAGCTCCCGCCGGCGCTTGTGAAAAAGGCACGCTCCCAGTTCCGGATCCGTATCGAGGCGGTGATTGAGGCTGAAGGCGGCTACATTGAATAGATGTCAGCTCTACTACATAATCAAGTTACTTGAATTGATTTTTTTCAATAAAAGTTTTTAAAAAAAGCAGTAGTGTTGTTTTGTTTTTTTTAGAAGGACAATTCTATTGTTCCACCCTGTACAGTAGTGTTGTTTTTTTTTTTTTTAAAAGGACAATTCTATTGTTCCACCCTGTACAGTAGTGTTCTGTTGTTTTTTTTAGAAGGACAATTCTATTGTTCCACACTGTACAGTAGTGTTGTTTTTTTGTTTTTTTAAAAAGACAATTCTATCGTTCCTCCCTGTACAGTAGTGTTGTTTTGTTTTTTTTAAAAGGACAATTCTATTGTTCCACCCTGTACAGTAGTGTTTTTTTTAAAGGACAATTCTATCGTTCCACCCTGTACAGTAGTGTTGTGCTGTTTTTTTTTTAAAGGTCAATTCTATTGTTCTACCCTGTACAGTAGTGGTGTGTTGTTTTTAGAAGGACAATTCTATTGTTCCACCCAGTACAGTAGTGTTGTTTTTTTTTTTTAAGGACAATTCTATTGTTCCTCCCTGTACAGTAGTGTTGTGTTGTTGTTTTTTTAGAAGGACAATTCTATTGTTCCACCCTGTACAGTAGTGTTGTGTTGTTTTTTTTAAAGGACAATTCTATTTCTCCACCCTGTACCGTAGTGTTTTTTTTTAAAGGACAATTCTATTGTTCCTCCCTGTACAGTAGTGTTGTGTTGTTTTTTTTTAAGGACAATTCTATTGTTCCTCCCTGTACAGTAGTGTTGTGTTGTTGTTTTTTTAGAAGGAAAATTCTATTGTTCCACCCTGTACAGTTGTGTTGTGTTGTTTTTTTTAGAAGGACAATTCTATTGTTCCACCCTGTACAGTAGTGTTGTGTTGTTTTTTTAGAAGGACAATTCTATTGTTCCACCCAGTACAGTAGTGTTGTTTTGTTTTTTTTTAAGGACAATTCTATTGTTCCTCCCTGTACAGTAGTGTTGTGTTGTTTTTTTTAAAAGGACAATTCTATTGTTCCACCCTGTACAGTAGTGTTGTGTTGTTTTTTTTAGAAGGACAATTCTATTGTTCCACCCTGTACAGTAGTGTTGTGTTGTTTTTTTTAAAGGACAATTCTATTGTTCCACCCTGTACCGTAGTGTTTTTTTTTAAAGGACAATTCTATTGTTCCTCCCTGTACAGTAGTGTTGTGTTGTTTTTTTTAAAAGGACAATTCTATTGTTCCACCCTGTACAGTAGTGTTGTGTTGTTGTTTTTTAGAAGGACAATTCTATTGTTCCACCCTGTACAGTAGTGTTGTGTTGTTTTTTTAGAAGGACAATTCTATTGTTCCACCCTGTACACTGAGGATTGTTCGACCAACTCTAGAGTATGTATGTGTAAGAGTCGAAGGGAGAACGAGGCTGATGAGTTCGTCGTTACTTCCTCAGTATGTCAAGACTTTTTCGTCTTAGATAGTTTGAGTGAAGGGAGTCGAGGGACTATACACCTGCTGATTTGTAAGGTGCTGTTTCCAGGAGTTGTTTCCGGCTAGAGAACCTACCAAGAGGAAGGGATAGTTTTAGAGAGAGTGAGAGAGAGAGAGAGAGAGAGAGAGAGAGAGAGAGAGAGAGTCAAAGGAGTTTTTACTGTCGGTACGCATTGATGATAATGAACATGAGCGTTGTTCATAAAGTTGTTCTCGTGATCCTTCAAAAGTAATAAATGCTTTTTGTTGTTTTCCTTTTTAATTAATTTATTTTATTTCCTAATTTTAGTTTATTGTCAAACACTTTAAATAGACTATTCATATTGCTTTCCCATTAAACTAGGATTTTTATAGTGTTTGGTAACGCTATTCTTGTTGGGGGTGGTCCCTTTGTTTATCTCTTTTTGTATCTGTGTAATTTTCTCTTTCTTCTTCCATTCGGATATGCGTATTCCTTGTAAGCAATTACTAAATTACTAGACCTGTCTCTCATTAATTGGGGCCTCGTAGTGTAATGTTTAAAGCGATGGATTGCGGAATCGTAGTAAACGAGTTCGAACTCCAGTCGCGCTATTACGTTCACTTTCGGGCAAATACCCTTGGGAAAAGTATGAACCCCCTTATCCTCCTAGCTATGGGTTAAATAAATAGTACCACTACTGTTCTTCTATGAGAATGGCTTTGGCATTGAATAACCTACAAAGGTTGATATGCCATTGAACAAAGAAACCAAACCAATCCTCTCGTTAATGGACGTGAATTTTGAAAACCAGAATCCATGTATTCCCACCTGGTCTGGCTTTTTCCAATTTGATATTTTCTTTAGTGTTTCTCTTTTTGAGTCCAGGAGTATGTTCAATCGGACGCCTTCTTCAAGTTCTTCTAATTCCTTTTTCGTGGGATTTAAAGATTCATCATTTCTGTAATGTTCTTACCATTTCCATGTTTTACTCCAAAATTGTTTTGCTTCTTTTCCATCCCGTTGTCGATTTGTCTTTCTTCAATCTCCGTTATTTCTCTGTCTTCTTGTGTTAAGACTGATGTTTTGGTGTTGGAATCTGTGATGGTTTGGTTTTCTATATTTTGCGTTTCGTTTAAGGATATTTGAGTATATTCTCTACGATTTATATGTTCACATATTTCCAATATTTCAAGATCAGAAAACCAAACATTTTTTAAAAATTATCTCCCTTGGTCAGCAAGTCTTTGACTTGTATTAAAGTTTGCGGATTCTGTCCAGATTTCCATCTCTTTTTTATTTTTCCCTCATGAACTCTCTTTTGGTTGTGTCCGCTTCCAGTACTCCTTGGTACTAGTAGTTTTCCTTTTCTCTAAGAGTTCAAATGTTTCCTGATTTGATTGTTCTATTCTTTCTGCTATTTGTCTTTTCCCGCTCTTCATTACGACTATGGCACATTTTTCAAGACCAAATTCCATTCCTATATCCTAGCTGTACATTCTTATTATTTGTATCAGGTTCTGCAGTTTTTCAATTTTTTTCAAATAGCTTGATGTCGTCCATGTACTTAAGGTGATTAATCTTTTCTTGTGATTCTGTAAATTTGTTGCACTCCGTTCATTTTCTATGTAATTGAGTAGCACTATTGCTATAAAGACTAACAGTCGTGAAAGCAAATCTCCCTGGACTAAGCTTCTTCAGATTTTTACCTCTTTTAGGTTTTGTCCTCCTGTTGTCAATTCCAATTCGCTTCCTATATCCTCTTTACGTAAGATTGCTTTTAAAATAACAGTAGATGACATTTTTTAATCTTCTCTAGTCCTTTTTTTCTTTGGCGTCTCTCAGACGAATCATTGCTTTTGTCTTTGAGTACCTTAAATAAGAACAGCCAACATTAGCAGTATTCCGAACGAATCTCCTATGTTGACTATCAACTGCGGATGTATTGATCATAACACTCACATCTGTTATCTTAGTCCCATGTTGATTTTTATTTGTACTTTGATTTCATGAGTAATACATTGGGGCCAAACCAGAACAATGGTTGATTATTATCTGTGCTCCTGTCACAGATGTGACCTGGTACTATTACATGAAAGAGGACACGCCACAAAAAGTATGGTTTTAAACTTACTAAATTTTAACTTCGTAAAAGTCCAACGGTAACTTTTTAAAAATTGATTGGGTTAAAATTTTAATTTGTTACTGAAGCCGCTACGCGGATTGGTTTATGATTGATATTAATGTTTATTTGTTTAAATGCCAGTCAGTTTGAGGTATTCCACAAAGCCTGATCAACGTTTGTGTGATATGTTCTCAACTCTTTTCTCTTTAATTTTTATTACCCACTTTTTGGTTAACATTTTTGGTTTTAAAAAATCACACAACGCATTACCTTTTAATGGAATAATCCCAGTTTTAATACCGAAACAACCTTGTCCTTGTGTCATACCAATTCCCTCCAGCCTGTAACTGCTTAGCTGGGCTAAGTTTATTGCTAGGTTCCTGGGGTGCTTCTGAAGGTGAATACCGTGGGAGCAAAGCATTTTTGTGACAGTTACGATGTATCCCCCACCACAATGAAATGATTTCGTGTCAAATCTAACTTGATGGGAAGTCGGATATATTATTATCTATATTATCTTTCGTGAAATGTGACCTCACCGATGCTGATTCTTTGCAAAAAAAGAATATTTTGCTCTCGACTCTTTAATTTACCTCAGAAACTTCAGATGACGTGAAACTCACTGCCTAACCTTACAGAGTTCATGGAGGTGCGTTATAATTGTTGTACATGTTGTATTGAACTGTTGTACCATTTCTGGAGTTATCAGTTTAGAATTTTCTTGATTGTCGATTGAAGTCCGCCGTTGGGAACTCTTTGAAGAAAAGATTCTCCAACTGAAACTAAAGAAAACATGGCTGGCATTTCCTGGCACTTAACATTTTATTTCTGTCGAGGGTGCAAATATCTTTCAACGCTTCTGAAGTTTATAAACACTTTTTGAACTCATAAAATGTGCATTGTCTCATCGACACTTTTCTATTTTATGGGTCACACCACTTAAAAAATTATTCAACTTGATATTAAACATTCTTGAAATGAAAGAACATTAAGTTATATATAACAATGAGTTATTGAATCAAACAGTTTTCAAAGTTACCATAGCAAAACACACACGCGCACTCGCTCGCATATCCGCACACACACATACACATGTACATATATACACACACACACACACTCGCTCGCATACACATATATACACACACGCATGCATAGATACGTACATGCTCTCTCTCACAAACACATACACACATAAACGCAAGGACTTTCTAAGCAAATTGATATAATACACTGTTCTCTATTCTATGTGAAAAAAAAAAACAAAATTTACTCAATACTGTTTTTGGTGAATATAGTTCTACAAAAGTATTTCAGAATTAGATGAGATAAGAAGATATTAAAAATGGTAATATTAAGATTACATTCTAACTAATTTGTAAAAGAAAAATTTTAATGAATATACCAATTGTGGGAAGTGTACATGACGTAACGGTTATCGCCATGGAAAGTGGGCTCGACTATCCGACTTCAAAACCTGAACGAGGTCGCTTGTATTTCATATAGCATTAATACTCTTGGGAAAGGCATGAATCCAACTTCTCCTTCCAGCTGTAGATAAGTAGTAGAACAGTTTGGGCTCTTTCACCTTGGTATGATAACCACTTTACAAGGAAAACTCTGAATAAACCACACCAGGAGAGAGATGGGCTCCACCAGGATTTTCGAACCCAAAACGTACTACTCAGGTAGGCCCCCAACAAAACCACGTTATGATTTTAAAAATTCATCGAGATTGAATCTTTAGATTTTTTAAGTTTAAAAATATAAATTCAAATGAAAACATCTGAGATACTCATATAATCAATCGATGGTTGGTTGTTTGGTTGGTTGGGTTTTATGGGATATCAACCTTTGTAGGTCATTTAATGCCAAATCCTTTTTTTAAACAAAAAAATCAGTTCTATTTCAAACAATTCAGTTTAGCATGAGTACTAAGTTTAATTGTCAAAAACATTTCTATTTAAAGCTATTCAGTTTATTCAAATAGTTGTAATTCAGCTAATTCAGTTTAGTATAAGTATAGATTTTGTTTACACACAGTTAAACGCCAAAACAGTTCTATATTAAACAATTCCGTTTAGTTTAAGTTCAGTTTCAATATAAAAACAGTTCAATTTCAAACAATTCAGTTTAGCATAATTACGCAGTTTAAATGTAAGTACACTGTTTAATTGTCAAAAATACTTCTATTTCAAGCTATTCAGTTTAGTCAAACAGTTCTAATTCAAACAATTCAGTTTAGCATAAGTATGAAGTTTAGTTCTATTTGACCCATAGATAGGACCCTATCAGGTGTTACCATTCCGAGCAGAGTGGACCAAGGAGCAATGGCAATGAAGGGGTGCTCCGCATTCCCCAAAGCTCCAGCATCACTGGAACCTCACTATCAGGTTGTTTAGTGTTATATCAGGACGCTCGTTGGGAGAGGGGTCTTACCCCTCTTCAGAGAAGCAGTCGGTGTATTATACTGTCTCAGCCGACTGGGCAATCAATCGATGAAGTCATCATGATAAAATCTAGACAAGTCAGTGACAATTATTAATACATTTTGATCGGAAGTTTGAAGCGGAACACTGAATTGTGCAAGTGCGTTACTCTACACACTTCTCATCCACTCAAACGAGGAGTGGTAGTTTATTTGTTTGTTTGTTTAATGGTATTAAGTTATTTAATGACAGATCCATTCTTCTAGAGAAACAGCTGTGGTGCTATTTAACCCATAGCTGGGAGAATAAGAGGGTTCATACCTTTCCCAAGGGTATTTATCCGAAAATGAACGTAATAGCGCGACTGGAGTTCGAACTCGCTAACTATGCTTCTAGAGTCTAGAGCTTTAACCATTACACCACAAGGACCCCGCCCCTCCGACGTGGTAGTACTTGATAGGATCTTATCTCTCGGTCAAATAGAAGTATACAATAATTTTCGAAACCTAAAATCATTTAACTTTGTGCTAACAAATGACAGATGTTAAATTGAATTATTAGTATTACATAGCAAGTCTTGGAACCATTTAACTGTGTGCAAATAAAACGATTAGTATTTGATAGCAATACCTGAAAATGTCTGAAAATAAACGAGCGCTGACTTGTTTGAAAAATTACAAACTATTAGTTGACAAATCATATATATTTGATATGTATGTATAAACGGGATTTGGTAATAAATAACTCACAAGGGTTGATATGCCATTAAACACAACCAACCAACCAGCCTTTACAAATTGTATATATATATATATATATATATATATATATATATATATATATATATTGTCATCCACAGACAGACTGTTTCGTTCTATCAGAACTCTTCAGTGTGGCTATATATATATATATATATGTAAACAAGATTGGACATTAAATAACCTACAAGGGATAATATGCTCTAAAACTCATCAACCAACCAATCAACCTTAACAATTCATATATATATATATATATATATATATATAAACAGGGTTTGGTATTAAATAAACTACAAGGGTTGAGTTGCCGTAAAATAAACCAACCATCCTTTATAAATGATATATATATATATATATATATATATATGGGGGGAGGGTGTGTGTGTGTGTGTGTGTGTGTGTGTGTGTGTGTGTGTGTGTGTGTGTGCATAAATTTGGCTTTAGATAATCTACAAATTTTGATATGCCATAAAGCACAACCAACCAACTTTTACAAATCATATATATTAAATATATATGTACTTGTGTGTATGTGTGTGTGCGTAAAGAGGATTTGGGATTAAATAAGCTACAAGTGTTGATATGCGTAAAACACGACCAACAAACTTATCTACAAATCATCAGACTTAGGAGGCTCTCAAGGTGTAATAGATACTACCGTCATGGAAAATGGACACAATAACATAGGTTCAAATCCTGGACGAGGCAGTTTGTATTTCCCATCGCGCCAATACCTTATGTATGTATCTAAATATTCTCGCTCCGGCTACGGATACATAGTAGGGCAGGCAGAACTCTTTAACCTTGGTGTGACAACCAGTCTTGAAGAAAGAAAACTCAAGTATAACAGAGCGCTTTTTAAAGGCCGACCTTTTGTCTCATCCTGCTCGATGGGCAGGGTTTTATAAGTTGACATATGGGTAAATACATTCTCCCAAGACTCTCCGCTCCGAGCGACTTTTTCTTGTGTCCTTAACTGAAAATCCATCTAAATGGGGTGATGTAAGGACGTGGAAGATTTTTAAAGTAATTCAACACATGTGTAGAGCATTCATGTAACTGTTCACACATGCATATATAAAAATGCGTGTGAATGTAAATGTAAGTGTTTGATGGGTACGTGAGTGTGTGTGTGTGTGTGTGTGTGTGCGCGCGCGCACGCGCATGCGGGTGTGCATATGTACATATGCGTGTGAGTTATCCACTTTTTGCCGAGACCAGTCGGCTGGGGTTGTAGAATACACCGACTGCATCTCTGAAGAGACGTAAGACACCTCACCGCCATCAAGTATCCTGGATATGACATTATACAATCTGATGGTGAGACTCTAGTCTTAGAGCTTTGGGGAATATAAAGTACTTCTCATTGCCATTACTCCCAGGTCCACTCTGACTTGGAGTGGTAGAACCTGAAAAAAATTGTTATTGAATCGCGAACAAACGACTAATACTTAATCGAAACTATTCAAATCAGAGTATTTGGGACCATTTAACTGTGCAAATAATAGTAATAATAATAATAGTAATAATAATAATAGTAATAATAATAGTAATAATAATAGTAATACTTTGGTAAAAATAATTTTTCGCGGACTCATTTAGAAATAAGACTACCAACGAAATATTGACTTACAAATATTTAATCATTTAACTGTGTGCAAACAAATGAGCTCTGTTCCGTTTAAAATGTTATCTACAAACTATGCGTTTACAAATCCTGATATGTCTAAAGAGGATTTGGTATTAGATAACCTACAATGGTTGATATGCCATAAAACCAAACCAAACAAAATCATATATATTTAATATATTTGTATAAAGAGGATTCGGCATTAAATAACCTACAATGGTTGATATGCCATAAAAACCAACCAAACCAAATCATATATATTTAATATGTATAAAGAGATTTGGCATTAAATAACATACAAGATTTGATATGCCATAAACCAAACCAAACCAAATCATATATATTTAATACGTATAAAGAGATTTGGCATTAAATAACCTACAAGATTTGATATGCCATAAACCAAAGCCAGCCTAAGCATTCATGCGTGAGTGTGCTTTTAAGTGTGCATTTGAGTTTACGAATCTGCATGTGCATGTAAGATGAGTATGAGTATGTTGCGTATGAGTATGAGTATACTGAGCATGTGTATGAATATATTGAGTATGAGTATGTTGTGTATGAGTATGTTGAGTATGAGCATGAGTATGTTGCGTATGGGTATGAGTATGTTGCGTATGAGTATGTTGCCTATGAGTATGAGTATGTTGAGTATGAGTATGTTGAGTATGTGTGTGTTGAGTATGAATATGTTGCGTGTGAGTATGTTGCATATGAGTATGAGTATGTTGCTTATGAGTATGAGTATGTTGAGTATGAGTATGTTGAGTATGAGTATGTTGCATATGAGTATGTTGCGTATGGGTATGAGTATGTTGCGTATGAGTATGTTGAGTATGAGTATGTTGAGTATGGGTATGTTGCGTATGAGTATGAGTATGTTGCGTATGAGTATGAGTATGCTGAGTATGGGTATGTTACGTGTGAGTATGTTGCGTATGAGTATGAGTATGTTGAGTATGGGTATGTTGAGTATGAGTAGGAGTATGTTGAGTATGAGTATGTTGCGTATGAGTATGAGTATGTTGGTTATGAGTATGTTGCGTATGAGTATGAATATGTTGAGTATGAGTATGTTGCATATGAGTATGTTGCGTATGGGTATGATTATGTTGAGTATGAGTATGTTGCGTATGAGTATGGGTATGTTGAGTGTGAGTATGAGTATGTTGCGTATGAGTATGTTGCGTATGAGTATGCTGAGCATGCGTATGAATATGTTGAGTATGAGTATGAGTGAGCATGTAAATATACGTGTGAGTTTACATGTGTGTGTATGTGAGTATGAGTGTGCATATTAGCGTGCGTATGTGTACATATGCGTTTGAGTTTATTGGTAAGTGTGAGTGTGAGTGAGCATGTGCGTGTGTGTATGAGTGTACATATGAGTGGGCGGGCGAGTATGAGAGTGTGAATAAATAATTGCGTATGAGTGAATGTGATCATGTGTGTGAGTGTTCATCTGTGTGTTAGTGTGTGTGTGTGTGTGTGTGTGTGTATGAGTGCACATGCGAGTGTTCGTGTGAGTGAGGTTGTGAGAGTACATGTGCGTATACGTGTGAGTGTAACTTTGAATGTGCGAATGTATGCGCGTGTGAGTGAAAGCAGGGGCGTTAGAGTGCGCATGCGTGTTAGTGAGCAGGAAAATGTAAATATGAGTATGCGGGTGATAGGTTTGGTTCATTGTTTAATGGCATATCAACCTTTTTAGGTTATTTAATGCCAAAGCCATTCTCCTAGAAGAACACTAGTGGTACTATTTAACCCATAAGGGGGCTCATACCTTTCCCAAGGGTATTTGTCTGAAAGTGAACGTAATAGCGCGACTGGAGTACGAACTCGCGTACTACGATTCCGCAGTCCAACGCTTTAACCATTACACCGCGAGGACACCCCCTCTCTACCTCTCAGGGTCAGATTCAACTTGGGAGTAATGAAGGAGGACTTCACATTCCTAAGATCTCCAGAATTAGAGCCTTACCTTTTTTGGAATAATTCCCCCTCCCATTACACCACGAGGACACCCCCCAGTATGCGGGTGAGTGTGAGTGTTTGTGTATATGTGTGTGTCAATGTGCATCTGAGTGTGCTTGTTCATGGCAGTCTGCGTGTGCATTTGCGTATACATGAACATGTACTCATGCATTTAAATACGAAGTGTTCCTGTGAGTATGCGTGTGCACAAATGTGTGAGTGTGCATAAGTATTTGAGTGTGAGTATGCGTATGAGGATCTGTGTGCACATGTATTTGAGTATGCATTGGCGTTTGAGTGTGAATGTGCGTGTGAGTATGCGTGTGAGTATACGTGTGTGAGTGTGCATTGGCGTTTGAGTGTGAATGTGCGTGTGAGTATGCGTGTGAGTATACGTGTGTGAGTGTGCAGAGGCGTTTGAGTGTGAGTATGCGTGTGAGTATGCGTGTGTGAGTGTACATTGGCGTTTGAGTGTGAATGTGCGTGTGAGTATGCGTGTGAGTATACGTGTGTGAGTGTGCATTGGCGTTTGAGTGTGAATGTGCGTGTGAGTATGCGTGTGAGTATACATTTGTGAGTGTACATTGGCGTTTGAGTGTGAGTATGCGTGTGAGTATGCGTGTGAGTATGCATGTGAGTATGAGTGTGCAAACGTGTGTGAGCGTACATTGGCGTTTGAGTGTGAATGTGCGTGTGAGTATGCGTGTGAGTATACGTGTGTGAGTTTGCATTAACGATTGAGTGTGAATGTGCGTGTGAGTATGCGTGTGAGTATACGTGTGTGAGTGTGCATTGGCGTTTGAGTGTGAATGTGTGTGTGTGAGTACGCGTGTGAGTATACGTGTGTGATTGTGCATTGGCGTTTGAGTGTGAATGTGCGTATGAGTATGAGTGTGAGTATGCATGTGAGTATGAGTATGATTGTGTATTGGCGTTTGAGTGTGAATGTGCGTGTGAGTATGCGTGTGAGTATACGTGTGTGAGTGTGCATTGGTGTTTGAGTGTGAATGTGCGTGTAAGTATGCGTGTGAGTATACGTGTGAGTATAAGTGTGTGAGTGTGCATTGGTATTTGAGTGTGAACGTGCGTGTGATTATGCGTGTGAGTATGCATGTGAGTATGAGTGTGCAAACGTGTGTGAGTGTACATTGGCGTTTGAGTGTGAATGTGCGTGTGAGTATGCGTGTGAGTATACGAGTGTGAGTGTGCATTGGTGTTTGAGTGTGAAAGTGCGTGTGATTATGCGTGTGAGTATGCATGTGAGTATGAGTGTGATTGTGCATTGGTGTTTGAGTGTGAATGTGCGTGTGAGTATGCGTGTGAGTATACGGGTGTGAGTGTGCATTGGCGTTTGAGTGTGAACGTTCGTGTGAGTATGCGTGTGAGTATGCGTGTGCAAACGTGTGTGAGTGTACATTGGCGTTTGAGTGTGAATGTGCGTGTGAGAATGCGTGTGAGTATGCATGTGAGTATGAGTGTGAGTGTGCATTGGCGTTTGAGTGTGAATGTGCGTGTGAGTATGCGTGTGAGTATACGTGTGTGAGTGTGCATTGGCGTTTGAATGTGAATGTGCGTGTGAGTATGCGTGTGAGTATACGTGTGTGAGTGTGCATAGGCGTTTGAGTGTGAATGTGCGTGTGAGTATGCGTGTGAGTATGCATGTGAGTATGAGTGTGCAAACGTGTGTGAGTGTACATTGGCGTTTGAGTGTGAATGTGCGTGTGAGAATGCGTGTGAGTATGAGTGTGATTGTGCATTGGCGTTTGAGTGTGAACGTGCGTGTGAGTATGCGTGTGAGTATGCGTGTGCAAACGTGTGTGAGTGTACATTGGCGTTTGAGTGTGAATGTGCGTGTGAGAATGCGTGTGAGTATGCATGTGAGTATGAGTGTGAGTGTGCATTGGCGTTTGAGTGTGAATGTGCATGTGAGTATGCGTGTGAGTATACGTGTGTGAGTGTGCATTGGCGTGTGAATGTGAATGTGCGTGTGAGTATGCGTGTGAGTATACGTGTGTGAGTGTGCATAGGCGTTTGAGTGTGAATGTGCGTGTGAGTATGCGTGTGAGAATGCGTGTGAGTATGAGTGTGATTGTGCATTGGCGTTTGAGTGTGAATGTGCGTGTGAGTATGCGTGTGAGTGTGCATTGGCGTTTGAGTGTGAATGTGCGTGTGAGTATGCGTGTGAGTATACGTGTGTGAGTGTGCATTGGTGTTTGAGTGTGAACGTGCGTGTGAGTATGCGTGTGAGTATGCGTGTGAGTATGCATGTGAGTAAGAGTGTGCAAACGTGTGTGAGTGTACATTGGCGTTTGAGTGTGAATGTGCGTATGAGTATGCGTGTGAGTATACGTGAGTGAGTGTGCATTGGCGTTTGAGTGTGAACGTGCGTGTGAGTATGCATGTGAGTATGAGTGTGCAAACGTGTCTGAGTGTACATTGGCGTTTGAGTGTGAACGTGCGTGTGAGAATGCGTGTGAGTATGCATGTGAGTATGAGTGTGATTGTGCATTGGCGTTTGAGTGTGAATGTGCGTGTGCGAACGGTTGTACGTATGCGTGTGCACTTTTGTGTGAGTGTAAATGGGCGTTTGAGTGTGAATGTACGTGCGACTAACCGTGTGGGTATGCATGTGCACATGTCTATGAGTGTGCATAGGCATGGGTGTGTGAGTGTGACTATGCGTGTGACTATGCGTTTGAGTGTGAATGTGCGTATGAGAATGCGTGTGAGTAGACGTGTGCACTTGCGTGTGAGTGTGCATGAGCATTTGAGTGTGAATGTGAGTGTGAATATTCGTGTGAGTATAAGTGTGAATATGAGTCTGTTAGTGAGCATTCGCGTGTGAGTATGCGTGTGTATTTGTGTGTGAGTGTACGTTTGTGTACAATTGCGTGCGCGTGTGAGTGCGAATGTGATTGTGCTTGTGCCCGTGCGTATTAGTGCACTTCTAAGGGTGAGAGTGAGTGTTAATATGAGTGTAAACGTGCAAGAGCGTGTGAGTATGCGCCTGAGTTTTCGTGTGCGAGTAAGAGTGCGTGTACATGTGAGCGTGAGTGTGAGTGTGAGAACGAATAAATGTTACCGTACATGAGTGCAAACATGAGCTCTAGAAATGAATAAGAAATAAATAATCAAATTACTGAACAATACAACGATATATTCCAAAGAAAAAATCCAGGGGAAAAAGAAAATTTTAAAAAATGAAGTGAAAAGAACACCCTGTTCTTGTTTCCTAATGTTTTTACCTACCTATAGTTTCGATACCATTTGCCTGAGAATTTAAAATTTATATAGGTCTTTTTTTTTTCTTTTCTTTTCTTTTTTTCATACACATATAGACTGTAATCCACATTTGTTGTTTTGCAATCTCAAATCTAACATGTAAAGTCATCTGACGAGACGGAAAGTATAATAATATTCTCCGGGGAAATAAATTTATAAGAATTTAAACAGGTTTGAGTTTCCTTCTAATTGCACTATATGCGAGAGGCATATGATAAGTTTCCAGACTTTTTTCGTATGGGCACTTTTATTGATAGTACACACATAAAACTCTAGTCCCCTTCAAAGTAATCTCCTCCGGCTGCAATGCACTTGTTGTACCGTTCCAACAGCTTCTGCAAGGCCCCATGGAAGTCCTCTTGTGTGAGCGTATCAATGACCTTCGTCACAGCCTCTTTCATCTCCTCAATTGTCTCATAACGACAGCCTCTGAGCTTAGGGAATAACCAAAAGTCACAGGGAGCAAGATCTCGACTATAGGGACGGTGACGAACTGTCTTGATGCCCATATTTGTCAAATAGTCTATGACAAGGATGGAGTTGTGGACTGGTTCATTGTCCTGGTGGAAATGCAACTGACCCGATTTGAAGAGTGCTGGCCTCTTCCGACGGAATCTCTTCCTGAACCCCATTAAAACCTCAACATAGTGTGACGGCAAATTCTTTAAAATCCCAAAACGTGTGAGGACGGGGCAGGTTGGCACTTGATCCGTTGTAGAATAAGTCCTCGTTCAGAGTTTTTTTCTCAGGCATATAAGAACTGGCATATTAGGTGAGGGATTAATTTAGGGCTAGACTGACCGCCGCTAGCAAGGGGTTCCAAATTTCACACTATACACACACCCACCAAGGCCACTAGTCTTCCTCCCCTAGACAATGGAAGATATGGACCTCTAGGTTGAGACGTAATAATATTAATTATAGTAGTCGGCAATTCCAGTTTCCCGTGTGATATTTTAAAGGAATTAATAGGACAATTTTAAGCAAGATAACATAAGGCGACGTGAAGCTGGAAAAGAGACATGAAAATAATAAATTCGTAGCAGACGCTGCAAATAACAACTTCAGGCACGTGGGAACATTAAAATATATCAATCTTTTACTATACAAAGATATACACCTTCAACGTGTCAAATATATAATAAATGAACAGTCCATGAACATGAATGTCTTTCTTCTTTTCTTGTCTTTCGTTTTTCTTCAAATTGAGAGAGAGAGAGAGAGAGAGAGAGAGAGAGAGGGTATATAAAATTGGTTATAAGGAGAAATGGTCTCAAAGTTTACTTATCTTTTTTCTTTGATGGAGTCCTGTGGAGAATCTTTCTTCTTTTACGGGCTAATAGACTTTATCTTATTTTTAACTCTGGCTTGAAGAAAATGGCTCCTTCGTGTCCGAGATATTTTTTGTCTTCTTCTACCCGGAGTACTTGGCTTTGGTTCTGCCCGCTACGAACCCTGTCCAACGACTAACTTTCTTATTTTCTATATCCGCTGACGGGAAGGAGTCCCCACTTCCGTTTTGGGGTCCCAGCCAATCATTTGGCTTCTCTCTTCTTCCCCCTGGCCAGGTGATCCGTTAGGGCTACTATATGTCACCCAAGTCTGGTTACTGAGTACAGATAGCTTGCCCTAATTTACTATCATGCCTTAACGGTCATTCTCTGATGGCTTGCCACTGTTAATTCAAACAGGAGGATAGTAGTAATTATATTTCAATCGTCTCAGTGGGACATCACGTGACAATAGTAACCCTAACCCTAACCCTTTGGCCAATCAACTGAGGTGTATTGACTTCCTTAATCCTCCCACACCTCTCATCATCCCTCACAGACTCCCTGCCTTCTTTGAATCTCTTATGCCACTCAAAAACTGATGCTCGATTCATACAAGATGGTCGAAAAGCAGTCTGAAGCATTCCATACGTTTCTGTGGTATTTTTTCCAAGTTTAAAACAGAATTTTATTGCATATCGTTCTTCTAAAGTGTCCTCACGTCCAGATTGCATCTTTGAAATTCCCCAGCTGTGACAATAAGGCTTTAGTAGGGTGTATTCCAATTCCTGCTGTAGCTGTTCATTTGATCTTGAAATCAAAGAAATTGGCCCGTCATATCATAAGACGTATAGCAATATCATAGTGAATTTTCAAGAGTCTACGACAATTTTAAATGCCCGTACAAAAAAGTCTGGAAACTTATTGAATACACCACGTATAACTTCAATGGTTTGGTTTGGTTTCATGGCATATCAAACATTATTGATTATTTTAAGCCAAATCCAACGACAATGTTAAATGCCGAAACGAAAAAAAAGTCTCGAAACTTATAGTATGCACCTTGTATATGTGTGTGTGTGTGTGTGTGTGTTGGTATCTGTTCATACGTATATACATTATTGTCCATAAGTATAGCCCTAACAATCTTTTTAATTCAATTTATTTCTAACCCAAAGATTCTAGTGTTTTATTATTTATCATCATTAGTATCATCAAGTCCGGCTGACAGCATCGATATCCATGGCTCACTCTTTCTCACCATCTGTCCCTATCATTCATCGCCCTAGGCAGGTCTTCGAAATAATATCCTATGTCCGCACAGAGCTGATGTAAATAAGTTCTTGCTTGTCGGCCAACAGTGTCACGACCATGAGCAGGAGTTCATGGAACAACGTTACTTATGAGTTCGTCCTTGCTTCTCTAGCAATGACCTTCGTGTCTTGTTTGTCTTATTTGAATGGTTTTTGAGATGGGAGGTAAGTGGCAATACAGATGCTGTTTTGTAGGGTTATTAATTCTACAAGAATATTGTATAATCAAAACGCTTCTCATTTGGTATTATTTATTATCAAACTCTCCAGCAATGAAACTTACAAGAAATATAAATACATAGCATTTCGAAAATGAATACACATTCATACATATTGATCCAAGTTTTTTAGTTTTTTTGCTGTTTATATATATATATGTGTGTGTGTGTGTGTGTGTGTGTGTGACGTTTAGTAAGAAAACCTTGCTAAATGCAAAAGAAAACGCTTCTAAAACCTCCGAAGATAGACAATGTCCTGCCTTGTTCAAAAAGAAAGCAAATAAATTTTACAGTTTATTCAACCTTTGATTGTGCCTCTTGTAAAAAGATATTCAAGAAAAATATCTGAGTTAATAAAATTTTTAAATAGAAATTTAATTTTCTGGATAACATTCATTGCATTTTACACAAATATTTAGTTTGTTTGAAAAAGTTCTTATCATTATTAGATTTTTTAAATGCCAATTTTTAAATACATTTTTCCAATTCTTATTATTATCTTTTTCAAATTATTATATCAGTTCTAATGGCTAAATTTCATTCGAGGTTAAGTGACAGCAAGTCTCCTTAGCTCGCCACAGCTCTTATAAGTATACGAGCTGATTTTAGCAGTCTGGAAGGTCTCTGATGCTTCTTCTGATCTCCTGTTCCCCCTGATCTCTTTTCCAGTCTTTTGAGCACAGTTTCAAGTGCTCCAAATACGATTAGTATCACTGTCATCTTCACGTTGAAGAAGTTTTTCAGCACATTGAAACTGTGCACTTATGCTACACTGAATTGTTAGAAATAGAACTGTTTTGACATTTAACTGTTTGTAAACAAAAACTATACTTATACTAAACTGTATTGTTTGAAATTTTATTGGGCGTAAAATGGCCCAAAAAGGGTTGATACGCCGTAAAACACAACAATCAACCAACCAACCAATCTACAACTACAACTTCCTCTATTTTTACTACTTCTACTACTACTACTACAAATACCGGACATTAGCATAATGGTTAGAGTGTTCGCCAATGGCCCGGGAGACCTAGGTTCAATCCCAGTCGAGTCATACCAAAGACTCAAAAAATGGTACTTGATGCTACCTTGCTTAACACTCAGCATTATAAGGTAAGGATCAAGGGTAAAGTGGAGCAATCCAGAGGAAGGTGTAGCGCCCTCTCCTACACCTGGGTGTACTAGCTATTGAAAAGGGAGACTTCGGGTAACCCTCGACTAAGGTCGCCAACAACTTACAAATACAACTACAATTATAATTATCATTATCATTATTATTTATATTTTACAATTTGCGAGTGTCTCATAACAGCGTCATCTGGTAGTCTCTCTCAAGAGACTGAGTAGCAGCAAGTTTCCTAAAGTCACCAGGACTTTTCTGAGTATTCAAGCCAATCTTAAAAATATTGTGGGCTGGATAATCTAGCTTCTTCCTCTAATCTTCAATTCCTATCGTCTTTTTAATAAGCCTTTGAAGATCGTTTCAATTGTACCAACTAAAATTGGTATCATCGTCACCTTCATGTTCCACAGATTCTTTAATTCTTTGGCAAGATACAAGAATTTGCTTATTTTTTCGTTTCTTTTATTTTCAATCTGACATCTGCCGTCATCCACAAGATTACGAATTCGTTGGGGTTTTTTTCAACAAAGGCTTGTCTTCTCGCCGGGATTAGGTAATCCGTTTTTTTTTTAATCGCAAAATTCCGAAGGTTTTTATGTGTTTCATTCTCTACGACAGATTCTAGTTTGAGTATATACTATTTGATAGTATCTCTTGCACAATACCCGGTTGATTACTTTTCCTACTCAGTCGTGTCAAGTCCTGTTCTCTTTTTGTGCAAGTTAACTGCATTTCCTTATATGATTAACTGTCTCATCTCCACATAACCTCGAGGCTTTATTTTGTACTGCTATTTAAAGAGATTCAGTTTCCCTTTCTTTTCGTGTGCAATCTCGCCTGTTTGTCGCTTATTTTTCTTCCCAGTGCAGTTTTTCAGTTTGTTTGTTTTGTTTTTGTCTGTTTTAATATTGTCATTGCTCTTTTTAGTATATCATCTCTCGACACAAATATTACTATTTACTCCTAGAGAGTTTTTCTCATCAGTGTTAGCTGATGGTTTTTCACTGGAGTTTGAGTGACAGCAAGTCTCCTCAAGTCTCCTGGACTCGTCTCAGGATTCTGGCCGTTCTCAGCAATACTGTCATTTGGGTAGTCTCTACCCGTCCGCCATCTTCCAAGTCCTCTAGGCCTTTTAATAATCCTTTAGTTATTGTGCCAAAAGCACCAATCACAATTGGCACAATCATCACTTTCATGTTCCTCAGCTTTTTCAATTCTCTAACAAGGTAGAGCTACTTATCCTTCTTTTCACTTTCCTTCAGATTCATTCTGTGGTCCGCCGGGACAGCAAAGTCGACAATTTTGCAAATTCTCTTTTTTTTTTATCGATTATTATAAAGTCTGGTCGTCTGGCCGGGATTAGGTGATCCATTTGTATGTTAAAGTGCCATTGGTGTTTACGTGTGTTATTTTCTAGGACAGGTGCCATTAATATTGTTGTTATTATTATTATAATTATTCCTTGCGAATCTTTTACATCAGCGTTAGCTGATGGTCTTTCAATGAAGTCTGAGTGACAGCAAGTCTCCACAAGTCTCCTAGACTCTTCTCAGTATTCTGACCGATGTTAGTATTTAGCAATTTTTTTAGCCACTCAGAAATACCACTTCATGTTTCCTTGTTTTTAGGACCGTTATTTTTCCTGCGACCGGTATTTTTCCTTTCCGATGAGCTCGTTGCCAGCTTTTTATCTTGTTTTTGTCCCCGGCAATATTTGCCTCGATCCAGCAAAGTAACACTAAATTTGATAGCGTTTTATCTCACCATTATTCACTGTATTGTGCTAAGATAAACTATTCTTACTCATCCTATGTGTGTACGTATGCATATGTGTATGTATGTATTTTTCCCACCCATCTGCCATGGGTCGACAGTGGCACAATGTCAAGCAAAGCTGGTTTGAATTCAGTTTTCTTTCTCCAAGAATGGTGACGCTGCTATAGTTTATAACACCTTTTTTCTTTTTTTTTTTCTTTTTTTTTTTTTTTTTTTTTACAAGGATGGCTTTTGCAGGTTGATATGCCTTTAAACAAAGGAACTAAACGAAACCCTTAATTTTTTATAAGAATGAATATGCTTTAGAGTTTTCTTTCTCCAAGAATGGTTGCCTAAAAAGATTAAAGAATCCAGTTTATCCTACAATTACGCATAGCTGGGGGAGGACCGATAAATTCATGATTTTTCTTTGGGCATTAGCACGAAATGAAATGCGAAAAGCCTCGTCCGAGAATTGAACTCGGGTCGTCGATTCCATTTTCTTTGACCTTAACCGTTACGTTAAGAGCGCTTCTTATGTATGTGCCTACATCCAAGATGTGACACACGATCAGTTTTTAAGCAGTGTTTTTCAGGTTTAAAATCTGAGTTTTCCTTCTTCTTGACTGGTTGCCTAACCAAGGCTAAAGAACACTACTCTGCCCAACTATTTACCCACGACTTGAGGGAGAATAATTGGATTCGTGCCTTTTCCAAGTGCTATGTGAAATTTAGTTAGCTTCGTCCAGGATTTGAACTCGTGTTGCCGTGTCCATTTTCTCCAACGCTAACAATTAAACCACGAGCAGCTCCATACGAGTAAATATGCAAATGCTTTACAGAAGCGCAGACTATCAAACGATTTTCTTGGAGCTGCGTGGGTGGAAGGAGAGGTGCGTTCATGCCTTTCCTAAGAACTTGAATCGTTGAGATCAGTTCTTATGACGATAACCATTACGCCAAGCGCGCCTCCATGTTTAGGGCAACAAATCTAGGAGAAAGAAAACTCTTAAGTTAACCCCACCTACCAGCATGGCATTGCCTAGTCGGCTAGGGCAGAAGAATACACCGACTGCACCTCTGCAGAAGAATAAGACCCCCACCAACGAGTGTCCTCGATATGACACTAAACAATCTGATAATGAAGTTCTAGAAATGCTGGAGCTTTGGGGAATACAGAGCACCCCTTTATTGCCATCGATCCCAGGTCTACTCCGGCTCGGAGTGGTAGAACCAGATAGGGTCCTATTTATGGGTCAAATAGAACTAAACTGTGTACTTATGCTAAACTGAATTACTTGAAATAGAACTGTTTTGTATAAAAAGGGATTTGGCATTAAATAAACTACAAAGGTTGATATGCCATCAAACCCAAACAAACAAGCAAGCAAACCATTATGGCAGAGTAAATTGCTGTAGCAGAGTGGCAAAAATCAAGTTCAGAAGTCTATAAGATGATTAAATGTTGTATTCAATCTCAATGACGGATATATTTTAACGGCATATCAAACTGTCTAGCGTTATTTTTAGCCAAGAGGTTAGGGAAATGCATACATTGTATACTTATATTTACATTTTTTGCACTTATATTTACATTTTTTGCACATATCAAGTATTCCCATCTAATAGGAATAATTATATAGTTTGGTTTGGTTTTATGGCATATCAACCAATATAGGTTATTTAATGCAAAATCCGATTTATGCATATATGTCAGATATATATGATTTGTAAACCTAAGTCAATAAAGTTAAATGGTTCCAAGTATTGCTATGTATCACTAACAATTCAATTAAACATCACTCATTGGTTTATACACAGTTAAATGATCAAACAGTTCTATTTCAAACAATTCAATTTTGCATCACTCATTTGTTTGCACTCAGTTTAAATGTCAAACAGTCTTATTTGACTCATAGATAGGACCCTATGAGGTTCTACCACACCGGACCAAAGTGGATCTGGCAATGAAAGGGCATTCCGCATTCCCCAAAGCCCTAGCATTACTGGAGCCTCATCATCAGATTGTTTAGTGTCATATCCAGAACACTCGTTGAAGGGGGATTTTACTCCTCTGCAGAGGTGCGGTCAGTGTATTCAACAGCCCCAGCCGACTGGGCTAAATTATATGGTTTCAAGTAATTATTTCTATTTGATAATCGTCATTCGTTTGCACACAATCATATGGTTTTAGATATCTATAGTCACCCTGAGTAAACAATTATAACTTCACGTAAACATTCTTAATATACATCATCTATCAGAGAAAACGGCTTCGAACTGACAAAGAAAAGAAGCAGAAGGTACCCCGCAAAAACAATTACCGACGCCGACAACGCCGATGACATAGCGATACTGGCGAATACACCCAACCAAGCCGAAACACTACTGCATAGTTTGGTACGAGCCGCCGCGGGCATTGGCCTACATGTCAATGCACACAAAACTGAATATATGTGCTATAATCAAACAGGTGACATTTTCACACTAGACGGAACTTCTCTGAAACTGGTAGACAAGTTCATCTACCTAGGAAGCAGCGTCTCATCAACCGAAAAAGACATCGACATACGGCTAACGAAGGCATGGACAGCTATCGATTGGCTTTCAATCAAATGGAAATCAGACCTGACCGATAAAATGAAATGCAGTTTCTTCCAGGTAGCGGTCGTGTCGATACTGCTATATGGATGCACTACTTGGACGCTGACTAAACGGCTGGAGAAGAAGCTAGACGGCAATTACACAAAAATGCAGCGAGCAATATTGAACAAGTCCTGACAGCAACACTCCACAAGGCACCAACTGTTCGGCCACCTGCCTCCTATCACGAAAACTATCCAAGCTAGACGAACCAGACATGCTGAACACTGCTGGAGAAGCAAGGACGAGCTCATAAGTGATGTACTCCAGTGACCCCCGCATGTGGCCAATCAAAAGCAGGACGACCAGCTCGAACATGCATACAGCAGCTGTGTGAGGATGTAGCCCTGAAGACCTGCCAGAGGCGATGAATGATTGGGAGAAGTGGCGAAAGAGGGTCAGGGATATCCGTGCTAGCGGCACATGATGATGATGATGATTGTTATATGATATCAAGTATTCCTATCAAATATAAATAGTTAGGACAGAATTGTGTGGTTTCAAGTATTCTGATCTAAAACAAATAATCAAACTGTTTCAAGTATTTTTACAATTTATAAATTTATCTTATATATTTATATAGTCATTTGTTTGTACACGATTATTTGGTTTCAAGTAAATAATTATAATTCTTCGTAAACAAATACGAGGATCATTAAATAAGTTTCCAGACTTTTTCGTTGGGGCACTTTTATTGGTAGTACACACATGAAACTCTAGTACTCTTCGAAGTAATCTCCTCCGGCTGCAATGCACTTGTTGTACTGTTCCAACAACTTCTGGAAGGCCCCATGGAAGTCCTCTAGTGTGAGCGTGTCAATGACCTTCGTTGCGGACTGGTGCATTGTCCTGGTGGAAATGCAACTGACCCGATTTGAACAGAGCTCGCCTCTTCCGACGGAATCTCTTCCTGAACTCCCTTTGGCCAATCAACTCTGGTGTTCTGACTTCCTAATTCCTCCCACACCTCTCATCATCCCTCACAGACTCCCTACCTTCCTTGAATCTCTTATGCCACTCAAAAACTGACGCTCCATTTATGCAAGATGGTCGAAAGCATTCCATACGTTTCTGTGGTATTTTTCCAAGTTTAAAACAGAATTTTATTGCATATCGTTCTTCTAAAGTATCCTCACGTCCAGATTGTATTTTTGAAATTCACCAGCTGTAACAATCAGACTTTAGTAGGGTGTATTCCAATTCCTGCTGTAGCCGTTCATTTGAACCTGAAATCATAAATATTGGTCAGTCATCTCATAAGACGTACACCAATAACATATTGAATTTTCAAGAGTCTACGACAATTTTAAATGCCTGTACAAAAAGTCTGGAGACTTATTGAATACCCCACGTATAACTTCAATGGTTTGGTATGGTTTCATGGCATATCAAACATTGTTGGTTATTTAATGCTGAATCCTGTTTTACGTACATATCAAACATATATGATTTGTAACCACGTTGTGTAGATATGCACAGTTAAATGATCAAACAGTTCTATTTCAAACAATTCAATTTAGCATAAATCAACAAAGTTTAATGGTTCCAAGTATCGCCATGTATCACGAACAATTCAATTAAACAGTCATTTGTTTACACACAGTTAAATGATCTTGCAGTTTTATTTCAAATAATTCAATTTAGCATGTCATTTGTTTGCACGCAGTTTAAATGTCAGACAATTCTATTTGAGCCATAGATAGGACCCTTTCAAGTCCTACCACTTCAGGCTAGAGTGGACCTGGGGTCTATGCCAATGAAGGGGTACTCTGCATTCTCCATAGCTCGAACATCACTGCAGCCTCACCATCACGATCAGATTGTTTCGTGTCATATTTCAGGATATTCGTCTGGGTGGGGTCTTACCCCTCAACAGAGATACAGTCAGTGTATTCTACGTCCCACCCCCAGCCGACTTGGCCATATACAAATACAAATAATCTACTGTTATATGTTATCAAGTATTCCTATCAAATACAAATAATTTACAGATATATCTATTTGACACATAGATGGGACCCTAACAGGTACCACCACTCTAGTCAACACCTGCGGTGACTCTAACGATAAGTAGTGTACCTGGACCTTCCTTTTGGTAATATCAGTGTTATGAATAGAAGAGACTTGCAGTATGATCCACTTCTGTCTTCCACACAGCCTCGCGTGTTATGCTGAGATCCTGGTTCACATCTGAGTGGATGCAAGAAAAGGGGAATGAACTCTTTCAGAACTCAGAGTGTACTTTTGGTCTAATGGTTAAAGCACTGCTCTGCGGCATCGTTGTAAGCGAGTAAGAACCCCAATCACGCTATTACGTTCACTTTCGGACAAAAAACCCTTGGCGAGGGTCTGAACCCCCTTATCCTCCTAATGGGTTAAATAGTACCACTACTATTCTTCTAGAAGGATGGCTTTGGCCTTAAATAATATACGAAGGTTGATATGCCATTAAATACAGAAACCAAACCTAAGATCTCGTGGCATTATATTCGGTAAGAAGTACCCCCAGAACGATCACTTAGCTCTTATCAAACTTGTTTAGGACGTCTTAAAACAGCTTACAGACAGCACTTAAAAAAAAAAAATTCATATTTTTCTTAAGCCTAAGATCTCGCGGGCAAGAAGACAAAATCGCAAAAAATTCAGACAGGTTTGAGTTCATATTCAAATGACGTATTTTCCTTCGGATTCTCGTTTTAAAATTTACGGCTGTAATTTGATACCAGCAAAAAAAAAAAAAAAAAAATTAAACTAGAAAAAAGTAAAATTGCCGTTAGATTACAGTAAAATTGGGGTGAGGAAAGCTCTGTCTACCTGAAATGATTTTTACATCGTGTTTGCCTGGCACGTGATAAACATTAATCCCGTTCTTTTCTGAAAAGAAGAACGCATATATATATATATATATTCAGGCAAAAGGAATCCCAGTTGAATGTTTGTTTTTAATTAAATAAGTCTGCGTCAACATTTATGTATCACGGTTACGTAGGTATGTTAGCAAAGCTATATATATATATATATATATATAATGCAAAGCACTTCGAACGAATTGTGCACTCTGGTATCCGGTAAGGTATAAAATACAAACAAACGAACGCTGCTGCTGCTGCTGTTGCTACTCAATACCTTATCATTCTATAGCTGATGTGGTACGCTTGTTAGCCGAGCGGTCTGATACTAAGTGTAACGTAAAGTTGGGTGCGTTTCGATCCCAGCTTCAAGCGTCCTACGTATCTAGCCACGCTGAAGAGTTGTGATACAACGAAACAGTCTGTCTGTGGATGTCAATATATACGCTCCCCCATGGGGGGGTTGAGCACTCTGGCGAAGGAATTTACGGCTTCCGCTCGCATAATGCAAAGTTTTTCGAACGAATTGAGTACTCTAGTATCCGGTAGGGTATAAAATGTAAACAAACGAACGCTACTGCTGCTGCTGTTGCTACTTAATACCTTATAATTCCATAGCTGATGTGGTACGCTTGTTGGCCAAGCGGTCTGATACTAAGTCTAACGTAAAGTTGGGCGGCTTTCGATCCCAGCTTCAAGCGTCCTACGTGTCTAGCCACACTGAAGAGTTGTGATACAACGAAACAGTCTGTCAGCAGATATATATATATATTGAGACGTAGAGGGAGTCCTCGGGCCTAGTGCTTGACATGTGAGCGATTTCGAACTCTATTTATGCTATTATATTCGGGCTAATATCTTTGGGAAAGGCATGAACTCCCTTATCAACCCCCGACTGCATTTGATAAATATTTCCCCTACTGTTCTTTTACAATAATGGCTTTGGCATTAGATAACACACAAAAGTTGATATACCATTAAACAAAGAAACCAGGAAACCAATCTCCAAGATGTTAACATTTTATGGCACTTTTATAGCCATTATTCCCCGCTGATTATCCCTGGCAGATGTGGGGGTTAGAACCCTCCCATCAAAAAAGGGAGAGTCCTAAGGATTACACCGAACTGGATGTGATGGTCGCTCCAGTTTTCGAGATACGAGTAGTATAAAGTACTCCTTTATTGCCATTATTCCCAGGTTGACTCTGACCCAGAAAGGTAATACTTATTAGGATCCCATCTAAAAATTATTTGTATTAGATAGGGCCTTGTGCAAATAAAAAAGAAAACTTTAAGAAAAAATAACACAAAAAAGTATATATGAAAGTAATTTTAACCCCTACGCATAAAATAACCCTAGACGTGTCGATATGCAGTTAAACACAATCAATCAAGTGATAATTCTTATACAAAAACTATAAACACAAGATTTTTAGTATTGCTTTTCCGGTGACTGAGAAATCATCACTGCGAATAAAAAAGATCATTATTTTCTGTTCAATTAGATGTCTACTTTATACGATCAAACAAAAAGAAAAAGTACTGGTTTAGCTAACCTGACGAACACAAAGTAAGAGTCCACTTTAGAATTACATTACAAATGGGACTTCACAAAAAAACTTGAAACATTTTAGAATTTTCAAATATCAAAACCATGAAAGAAAGAAATCCCCAGGGACCCATTAATAAAAACATAAATTTCATTAGTTTCAGGTCTATCCCTCTTTTTTGACTGAAAGACGATGAAAAAACGATATTTTCTGAATTATCACAAGATTTTATAATATTTGAATGTTATCCTGCATTTTATTTTATTTTATTTGAATGTCACCCTGCATTTCCATCGTTGGCGCTGGTGGAATAAATGGTCATTGTCTTTGGAAATGGACACAGTGATCCAAGTTCAATTCCTGGACAAGGCTCTTTTCATTTCACATAGAGCTAATACTCAAGCGAAAAGTATGAATCCGTTGATTCTTCCTCAGGCAATGGGCAAAATTGTAGGATAGTAAGTAGTAAAGTTAGCGACCTTTGTCGAGTGTGACCCGAAGGCTCCCTTTTCAATTGCTACTACACCGAGGTGTTGGGAAAGGCGTTACTCCTTTCCCTGGATTGCTCTACTTTACCCTTGATCTTTACTTTATAATGCTGTGTTAAATAAGGCGGCATCAAGTACTATTTTTGAGTCTTTGGTATGACTCTACTTGGGATTGAAACCCGGTCTCCCGGACCATAGGCGAACACTCAACTCATAAGCCAATGGCCTGGTAGGATAGACTAATCTCTTAACCATGGTATGGCAACCAGTCTAGGAAAAGAAAAACTCTGAATTAAAACCTATTAAACTCCACTTGAAAAAATTGACTTTGTGCCACATCCTATTCATGCGGAGGAATTAGTATATATATATATATATATATATTTGATTAAACAATATAGGCATCCTTTGTCTACACATTTTTGTATTTATCCTTTCGAGTTTTCGATGTTATGTTATCCGGCGGGAATTGGTTAATGAACATCCCATAATTAATTGGTTCCTTAGTACTTTCTACCCGATCTTGGGCCATCAGCAGGAGTATGTATACTGCAAAAGTGATGTGACCTTTGAATGTACATTAGTATTTTGTAAGTCTTGAACATTTAGTATTCATACTGGCGTGTTGCTGTAGCGTTTAGTTTCGAACTAGTTCTATAATAACCAGTAGTAGCTAAAGACATTTGAGGCTGAGGAACTGTCTTGATGCCCATCTTGGTCAAATAGTCTGTGACAAGGATGGAGTTGTGGACTGGTGTTTTGTTTTGGTGGAAATACCACTGACCCGATTTCAAGAGTGGTGACCTCTTCTGACGGAATCTCTTCCTGAACTCCCTTAAAACCTCAATACAGTAACCCTAACCCTTTGACCAATCACCTCTGGTGTATTGACTTCCTTACTCCTCCCACACCTCTCATCATCCCTCACAGACTCCCTGCCTTCCTTGAATCTCTTATGCCACTCAAAATCTGAAGCTCGATACATGCAAGATGGTCGAAAAGCAGTCTGAAGCATTCCATACTTCTAAAGTGTCAGATTGCATTTTTGAAATTCACCAGTTGTGACTATCAGGCTTTAGTAGGGTGTATTCCAATTGCTGCTGTAGCTGTTGATTTGAACCTGAAATCATAAAAATTGGTCAGTCATCTCATAAAATGTATAGCAATAAGATACTGAATTTTCAAGAGCCTACGACTATTTTAAATGCCTATACGAAAAAAGTCAGGAAACTTATCGTATGCACCTAGTATATATATATATATATATATATATATATATATATATATATATATATATATATATACGATTATAATCATATGTGTACATCTATGTATGTGTGGGTGTAGATGTGGGGAAGTTTGAACGGGAGTGTTGAAGAATATGTCTGGGACTATTCATTGTTTAACAGACTCAATCATAAAAATTGGTCAGTCATCTCATCCGATGTATAGCAATAACATACTGAATTTTCAAGAGCCTACCACTATTTTAAATGCCTATACGAAAAAAAGTCTGGAAACTTATCGTATGCACCGTGTATATATTTATACGATTATAATCATATGTGTACATCTATGTATGTGTGGGTGTAGATGTGGGGAAGTTTGAACGGGAGTGTTGAAGAATATGTCTGGGACTATTCATTGTTTAACAGACTCAATATAAGAAATATTGTATTAAATTGCAGATTCTTATCACTTCGTCCTATTTGAATGAATGTTTTGAATCTCTAGACATTTTGCCAATGGTTTTAGATTTATTTAATCGTACATATAAAAATATTCCAGGGCTGTGAGAGTTTTTATTTCCTCGTGAAAAAACGAGAAAGTGTCTGGTATCGTTTTTTGTTGTCAAGGGTCAAAGACATCAGCAGACAAAGCCATTGGAATTGCCAAATTTTCGAGATGCAAAAATCTTCAACACGCCTAAAGGCAAATTGTAAAGTCATGAGTTACTATAATTATCAATCTTAACAGAATATATTTAATGTCTTAAATATCTGTTGTCAGGACATCTAGCTAGGGAGCTTTGTATTTTGTGATGCATATTTTAAAGAAAATTGTATCATATCCAAAATAAAACTTGGCGAAATGTTGATAAATCATATAAAGACAAGAAATAAGATCGATCGATCGATTGACTAATTTTAACGGTATTTCAACTTGTCTGGGGTTATTTTATGCTGTGAGGTTAGGGAATTGCGTACACTATAAATTTATATTAACATTCTTATGTCGTTATTTCTTAAGGGTCTTTTGATATCAAGTAATGCAAATAATTTTCAAACCGATCTATTTGCCCCGTAGATGAATCACTAACAGGTACTACCACTTTTGGTCTGAGTGGACTTGGGAGTATTGGCAATAAAGTGGTTCTCCACATTCCCTACATCTCCAGAACTGTAGCCTCACTATCCGATGCAGTTCAGTGCCATACCTAAGACATCCGTTTTAGGAGAGGTTTTATATCTCTGCAGAGGAGATAATCATCGTATTATAAGCTCTTCTAACTTAGATGAAGAAAGTAGAGAACTGCTGAATCAGCAAATGTTATTCTTACTTGAAGCTTCATTCATTTGTCATATGCCATTCCATAATAACTCTTTCTCTTCACACACACACACACACACACATATATATATATATATATATATATATATGTTGTATTGCAGCGAAAAACAACAACACAGTCGTATAAAAATATAATCAGCTTCTTTTCTTTTCCTTATGATATCTAAAATGTACAGACCGGTAGGAGTGAATGAGAGTTGAAGACGGCTAAGATGCACACACAGAAGCGAATGGTATGCATCTTATGTGAAACCTCTCTGCCTCTCTGCTGTTCGGGTCAAAATCTCCACGATTTTATGATATTTTGGATGCCCACGCAAGTTCTCATGGTTTCATCTCCTTCAACCTGCTTCCTTTTAGCATGCTACTCATGAAATTTACGCGGCATTTCTGCCGGGGCCACCTGCGTCCTGCTTACTTTAGAAACTAGGCGCATTTCTTGTTATTCTTGTTCTCAATGTTCGATTTCCTTCTAGCATGACACCCACGCAACTTACGTGGCATGTCAAAAAAAGGACTTCAAGTCAATATCTAACATATATATATATAGGGATTTGACAATGTTATATTCTGAGTTGTGGGCGAGAAATGCGTATGGTTGCAAAACAAAGAACGTATAGATACTCACAATAATACAGTAATGATGTTATAGAAATTTTTTATAGACAGATTAAGTACAGAGAGTAGAACGGAGAAATACATTCACAGTCAAAGAATGAATTCAGTGGCAGTAGCTACAAAGTTCATGTACTGTACTTGTCTCGTGGTGAAGGGATGGTTTTCTCGGAATTAGGATACGTTGGTAGCTGCGGAGAGCGTTTGATGTATCGGATGACAGGCGCCAGACGGGGTGAAGAATCCTTAACACGGGTCGTGTGAGGGAACAAGTCTGTGGTGTAGGAACGCAACTGAACTGATGATTGTTTGGTCCGTCTATTTATACGTTTTCTGTAGGCTCAGAACGGCAATTTTTGTGCCCCGCGGGAAGCGTTCCGATTGGATATTTATTAATGTATTTTTTTTTGTTGTTAATTTATCGCAAACGGAAGTTCTGCGCGGAGCCTATGCGTGAGCGACTAACTTTTCATTTTTAGTTGAGAACTCGAAGTGTTAACTTCCGTTTCTTTTTTCTTTTCTTTCTTTTTGTTTTTTCAAATCAAGGCAAGATCTCGTCTTGTAACAGCTCCCCCAGATCTTACCATGATTTGAAGTTGCTATGTTGTTAGTGCTTGCTTGCGTGCGTGTTTTGTTTTGGTGTTGTGTATTATCTATTTTGTTTTTTGGCACATAACGAAGTCTTTAAAGCGTGCTGGGAGTTGCCCTCGTGTTGTTCGTTTCGTTGGGTTTTGGGTATTGTCTCCGGAACTGCAGTCATTTGTGACGAGATGCTCCCCTGACGAAAGTGTTGGGAGTTGTGACAACGGGTGATGGGTAGGTTGCCGGGGTGGACAAGGAGATAGGAGTGGTCGTGTCGACGGGTGATTGGGAATTTGGTGAGGTGGGGATAGAGCTGGGGGTGGGGGTGGTCGATGCATGTGTTGCAGGTCATTTGGTCGTGGTACGAGTCGACGGACGTGTCCACGGTGAACCCAATGCGTTTCAGAGTTGTCGTTTTTCACTTGAACTACCAAACCGTTCGTTTTGGTGACCTCAAAGTCACCTATCCAAGGCAGGTGAGACAAGTGGGCTGTTGCGGATTGCGGTCGGTGGAGTAGCACCTTGTCACCGATTTGTATCGGGTCTTTGAAGATGCTGCGGTTCAGTTTGGCTTCCATTTTGTGGTCAGCCTCGTTGTTCGCCAAGGCGACTCTTTGATGCACCTGTCGGAGCAGAGCGTTTATCTGCATACCGTAAGCACCTGGGTTGTTGTTAACGATGTCTTGGCAGGGGATCTTCGGTAGACCAATGTTTGGTTGGCGGCCGGTGATAATGTAATGCGGGGATGCACCAGTGGCGGTGTTGGCTGTGGCATTCATTGAGGAAACTGCGGATTCGAGAACGTCCGTCCATTCACAGTTTCTGTCTTCGCAGATCATGTAAAGGGCGTTTTTTAAGGTCCGGTGTTGCCTCTCAATGTTCCCCGAGCTTTGTGGTCGCCACGGGCAGTGAAGTTCCCGGGTGATCGAGGTTAGGTCACAAAATTCCTTGTAGGCCTCACCAGTGAAGTGGGTTCCTCGGTCGGAGGAGACAATGCGGGGAATCTCGCGGTGACGAAGAAAGAACTGGTAGAGTCCGCGGGCTGCGTCGATTGCGCGGTCTCTGGCACATGGTATGGCCATGAGGTGGCGGCTGAAGCTGTCTAGAATAGTAAGTATGTACCGCTTGCCCTTTGAGAGGGGCATTGAGACAAAATCTATGTAGACAACCTCGAATGGTTTTCCGCCTCTCTTGCAATGGCCCGTGGACTAGTTTCAGCGCATGCCGTAATTTCCCTTGCGTTTAGCGCAGGTTTGGCATGACTGAACATACGCCCTGATATCGCGATTTTTGAACTCCCACCAGTAGCTGGATAGGTGTTCCTGCATGCGGGAGATCCCTGAGTGGTTGACACAGTCATGGGCTTGGTGGAGATATTTTGTCCGGAGCTTGTAGGGTACTACCAGTTTTGGTGTGTTTGTAGTATCCCTGATCATCAATACAGATGTACCAGGTTCCAAGTAGAATTGGTGCATGTGTTTGTTATATAGCCCGGTACGATGATCTTTGGGGTCGAGTAGGGTAGCGTCCGGTCTTGGGGTTGCCAACTGAAGAGCTCTGATGATTTTTGAAAGTGTGTCATCAGAGGCTTGTTCCGCTGCAATACCCATGTGGTCAGCTATCTCTTCAACCGGGATGGTCGATGTGGCATGAAACGCGAGGAATGCGTCGATGGCCTGCAGATGATGCTGAATGTTCCGTGTTGTGTGAGTCCCAGGGAGCAGCTGGGAGCTCTTGATTTCGTCCATGCACCAGGATGGAACGTAGATGTTTAGACTGGAGCCTTGGAGTTTGAAGCGCTTCCCTGCAGGTGTGGGGTCTGCCGTAAGCTTGTCCTTGCTGTGGCCATATCTCCGACTGAGCATGTCTGCCCAGACATTCGATTCACCTTCTACATATTCCAAGACGAATTTGTAGCACGATATTTCCTCCTGCCATCGTCGTATCTTCGCATTGTTGAATTCACGTTGATCCAAGTATGTGAGAGATCGATGATCTGTGAGGACGACGAAGGGACGACTACGCAAGAAGTAATCGAATTTGGTGATGGCCCATTTTATCGCATATGCTTCGCGTTCAGTTGTTGACCAGTTGCGCTCCGTCGCGTTAAAGGTGTGTGAGGCAACTGCTATTATTTTCTTTTGACCGTGTTTATTCTCTTGCATGAGAATGGCCCCACATGCGATATCGCTGGCGTCGGTGGTGAGGGTAAAGAGTCCGGTGAAGTCGGGGAATGAAATGATTGGTGGTGAAGCGAGGCGCTTCTTAATTTTATTGAAAGCCTTGCTGGCCCCTTCGGTCCAGACGAATGTTCGTCCGGGCTTATTTAGTTCGTTTATGGGGGCCATTAGATTGGAGAACATGTCGGTTCTGATGCTCTCATTAAGGCGTGTCTCGATGAATTTCCGAATCCATACGAGACGTCCGATGAGACTTTGTAGTTCTTTTCTCGTTGTCGGGGGTTTCATGTCGATAATGGCGCGGACATATTCGGGGTCGGCCTTGAACCCGTCGCTATTCACGATGCGACCGAGAAATTTAGCTTCGGACGCAAGAAAAATGCATTTTTCCGGGTTTAGTTTTAATCCGAACTTGCGTAGAGCAATAAATAATTGCTCCAGCGCTGTTACATATTCCTCGAAGGTTTTGGCGTGGACAAGATTATCGTCAATATATGACGATATGTTCGCGCGTGAGGCCACTGTGTCGAGAGCCTCAGCTATGCATCGCGAGAAGATTTGTCCAGCGGATGTTAGACCGAAAGCCAGACGAGTGTATTGGAAACAGCGTCCTTTCCAAGTAAAGGCCGTTTTATGGCGGTCACGTTCGTCAATGACGATTTGCCAATAGCCATTGCGGAGGTCGAGTGTTGAGAAGTACTTGTTACCTTCGCCAATCTTGTTGAATGTCGAGTCAATGGTAGGTATTGGGTATGGGTCGAGATCGACTAAAACCTTGTTGAGGGTTCTTTTGAAATTTGCGACCACTCGGATCTTTCCGTTTTTCTTGCGGACGGCAAAAACGGGACTGTTAAATCCTTTAGGGTCGTTGCAAGGTTCGATAACACCCTCACTTGCCATGCGGGCAATTTCCGCGTCAACATCATCCTCCAGTGCTTGGGCTATAGGGTGCTGTTTTTGGCTCCTGGACTGGCCGTTGGTTGGTATGCGTATGGGCTTGATGAAAGTGCCCCTTCTATTGTCGTCGGTGCCGAGAATGTCCGCATAGCTGATGAGTAAATCGGCGGTAGCTTCTAATTCACTACGGCTATGATGGTCTGGAAGCGATAGGCCTACGGTTTGCTTAAGCCAATGGAGTTTTTGGTTGAGAGTCAACCCGTTAGGTGATGATCTGGCTGTGGCTCGTGGTTCCTCGTTGGAAACGGTTAGGGCGCCGTGTGAAAGGTTGTGGGTCGGTTTTATCCTTGGATGGACGGTTGTAGAGAGCGGGACAGTATGTTTTAGCTTGCCAGATGGGAGTGTGCGCGCAAGTTCTACAGTCGCCTTCTGGTTATCGATAGTATAGGATAACAGTGTGTGGTGGCCGAGTATGTTCTGGCCGATCAAGATGGGAATGTCTGATGTCGTGATCAGTGTGTCGACGTTGCAGAAAGCGGGAGAAGTATCGTCACCCAAGGTAATGTCGCAGGTGAGCTTGCCCAGAATAGAGATGTTCCCTCCGATTCCTTTGACTCGGATGTTGGTTTTGGACATGTGTCTTCTTGCATCTTCAGGTAAGCGAGAAATGGGAATGATGCAAGTCGTGCATCCGGAATCCAGCATGCCTACACCGGAGAATGTGATGCCGTTGTTGCGGAGGTTGACCTGAACAAGGGGCGATCGGAGATCAGGTTGGATTTGAACGTTAAATGTGTGATGATGCTGAGTGGATACATGGACCTGGGAACGATTCATCACATCTCGTTCGGTCCCAACCGAAAATCCAGTTCGTCGAAGCGCGTCGCGTGTTCATGGTTGTGCTGATCGCTATCTATTCCAGGTAAACCGGTGTCAGTGGTCGCTATGTGTGCTTGAGCATGAGGGGGGTGAAAATATGGGCACCTGTTGCCCTTAAAGCATGCGCGGCCTCGTAAAAAATTTTTGCACATTGCTTTTTGGCTGGGTTGGCCAGCGCTTCTTTGTGCCCGGTTGTGCTTCATGTTGTAGGTGGGGGCGGTTCGACTTTTCCAGTCAACGATGGATGGGTTCCGCCTGTGGGTTTGTCGCAGTTGCTTGTTCAGATCCAGCAACTGTAGCTGTACGTCGGCTAGTATCTTGTCACTTTCAAGGCTACGAGGTTTGTCAGAGTGTGTAGGTTGGCTCGCCATCAGCGCAGTGGTTTCAGCGGCGGTGGTGATGTCCGTTTTGATACCACGATCAAGATAGCGTTGCGCATCGCTGGCTATACCACCCGCTGAGTAGTGTCTGTCCATAGTTTTGACGAGGTGTGGATAGATGTTAGGTGTCCATGCCTTGATCTTTTCACTCATGAGCATGGCCCCCATTAGGGAAAATGCAGTTTCGGCCGTCATCTCAGCATTTTGTCTGTCCGACTTGAATTTTGCCGTGATGTGGACTGTGGCCTCTCGGATTGTGTTTTCAAGTCGGCCTGCAAAATCAGTGAGTTTCTCTCCCTCATGTCGCTGAAGGTCCCATGCTCGGCTTAGGTACTGGAAGTTTGTCATTTGGCTCCCGTGGATGGATATAAGGTAAGCCTTTAGTTCCTCGAACGTGGACGTAGGCTGTCTTGAGTCCTCCATCTGCTGGAATATGCCTTCGTTCAGTAGTTGCTTTGCCAGCTTGACAAACTCCTTCTCCATTGCAGGATATTCTCTTAATTCTGGCTTAACGTGTATGGTGTAAGCCTTATTAAGGTCGGTAATGAAGCGGTTTACATCGCTGCCCGGTTCGAAGGTCCGGATGGATTTTGTGGCGTCCCGAAGTGACTGCTGTCGCAATAGAAGCTCATAGTTTGTGGTGTGTTGTTGCAATGTGTGCGATCGATCGTGTGCGGTAGTTTGCAGAGCAGTTAAAAGTTTGTGGAGGTCTGTTTTCAGTTCACTAATGATTAATTGTGCTTGCGGGTTGTCTGCTGGCTCCATGTCAATTTTCGTTTGGAGAATCGCTGCTTTTTGCTGTTTTATAAGTTCCAAGATTTCTGATCGAGAAAGGCCGGAGTATTCCATACTTGTTTTGCTGCACGCTTGACACCAGTGTTATATTCTGAGTTGTGGGCGAGAAATGCGTATGGTTGCAAAACAAAGAACGTATAGATACTCACAATAACACAGTAATGATGTTATAGAATTTTTTTATAGACAGATTAAGTACAGAGAGTAGAACGGAGAAATACATTCACAGTCAAAGAATGAATTCAGTGGCAGTAGCTACAAAGTTCATGTACTGTACTTGTCTCGTGGTGAAGGGATGGTTTTCTCGGAATTAGGATACGTTGGTAGCTGCGGAGAGCGTTTGATGTATCGGATGACAGGCGCCAGACGGGGTGAAGAATCCTTAACACGGGTCGTGTGAGGGAACAAGTCTGTGGTGTAGGAACGCAACTGAACTGATGATTGTTTGGTCCGTCTATTTATACGTTTTCTGTAGGCTCAGAACGGCAATTTTTGTGCCCCGCGGGAAGCGTTCCGATTGGATATTTATTAATGTATTTTTTTTTTTGTTAATTTATCGCAAACGAAAGTTCTGCGCGGAGCCTATGCGTGAGCGACTAACTTTTCATTTTTAGTTGAGAACTCGAAGTGTTAACTTCCGTTTCTTTTTTCTTTTCTTCTTTTCTTTCTTTTTGTTTTTTCAAATCAAGGCAAGATCTCGTCTTGTAACAACAAGATAGATAGATAGATAGATATGACTCTCTCTATATATATATATCTATCTATACCATGTTAGATGACTTCAAGATGATCTGTAAATATAAAAACTATCTCTCCATATTTCTCTAAAAACAGGAGGACTTTTCTGATCTCTTAAAAATCCAACATTTTCAAACATCCTTCCCCGTGCCAAACACGTACTTTATACTTTCAAATTGAGAACGCTAAATGTACGTTAAGGAATCTTTCGTTATAAAAATGTTCTTTCCTCTTGTTTTCTCGACAAGCATCCATCGCTGTATGAACAATTCTCATAATATCAAAGCCCTGATGAAGGGTATTAAAACCGAAACAATTAACGTTGGCTTTACATCAAAATAAATTCATCTAATTTGGATTATTCTGGGTTTTTTTAATTTCTTCATATATATATATATATATATATATATATATATATATATATCCGATTGTCTAGTGGTTTCTCTCATCTCCGGCCAGGGGTATTTCACATTTCTTAACGGACGCACAAAACACAACATACACAACCGAGAGGGTGGAAGAAAAAAGAACAAACACGGACTTGGGTTAGCTCCAAGCGCAAGAAGGGAGAAATTTGTGACACTTTAGTGTAGCTTTTTGTGCATCTGTAGGCTATCGTGAGCATGTATTCGAGTGAAATTCCCACACAGTCACCAGGAATGCTGGCTCATCCTCTCACGTTGGCCACAGGCTCTAGCTTCAGCTTTCTTCTGCCGACTGCCTTGTTCTGCCGACAGTCCTGTTCTCTCCACTTCTCTGTTCTGCCTTGGACCTTCCTTTTCTCGTCCTCTACTGGTCTAACGGGAAATCAGGCGCGCAAGCCATTTGTGTGGGTTTCGCGCCAAAACAGACAAAGGAATCTTCTGACAGGCACTTACCCACACCCATACAACGAATGCCCAACATCATGTCACATATATATATATATATATATATATATTAACAGAACACAAGTTGCTTTTACCAACAATATGCTGAACTCTAAAACGGCTTGCTATATGCCAAAAATTGCAGAACTGGTTAGAAAACTAATGACATAAAATGCTACATTCCCAGAACTCTGATTTTCATGCTAGACTCTCAAACGAGGTGATGGTATTGATAAAAGTCTTAAAAGCTTACTTAGTCAGCGTATAAATACTTTTCAAAAATATTTAACTATCGTTATGAAAGGAGCCACGTTATCAATATCAAATATAATTATATATATAGTCAGGTACCTCAATGAGTGCTACATGTACCATGTAACCCAATGCTACCTTCCACATGGTCGAATGATCAGCGAGTAAAACGGTTCCGTCAAAAAACTACACAAAAATATAAACATGAACGTACAATGAACGCAATTCCCAAACCTCTTGGCAAAAAATAACCCCAGCCTAGTTGACATACCGTTAAAATCAATCAATGAATCAATTAACCGATCAACAACAAATATTTATTTTTTAACATAATCTCTTTCCTTATCACTGCTCTTTATTAAAACGTAAATAATGACTACATAAATAGAACATTGCGCTGAGAGTTGTAGTTAGTTGGGTTTTTTGGCATCACAACTCTTGTGGGTTATTTATTGCCAAGTTCTGTTTATACGTATATATATGTGTGAAATATATAGGATTTTGTTGGGTATTACCTACCTTCCAGACATAATGAACTGTTCCATCTACCATATATGGCAGTAGCGGAGAGCAGTCCGACGGACATCAGTCAGAGATCAGTCAAGATCAGTCTACGTCTACGAGTCTGAAGAGTGTTTCCTATTGTTGAAGTATATCATTACTCTATCACTAATCCTATGTTCTTATTACTAACAGTCTCTCTCTTGTAAATACTCTTTCCTGTAAATATAACTATTTTCCTCACATATCGTGGTTTGTCTATTTATTACAACTACTTGTGTTCACTAACCAGAACACAACAGATTTATAAACGAATAGTTTGTAAGTGACATTTTAAACAATCCATTTCTCATTTATTTGCGCACAATTTAATAGATTCAAGTTTTGCAATGTAGCAATAACAATTCAAAACCAGACATTTGTTTGCACACAGTTAAATGGTTGGATGGTTGGATGGTTGAGTTTTGCAGCATATCAACCCTTGTAGGGTGTAATCCTGTGGAGTTCAGGGACCGTCAGGAGGAGTTCAATTCCCAGAAGAGGAACATGAGTTAATGCGGATTTTAGAAGGCTAAAGAAAATACATTGCTTGTGAAGTAACATAAAGGCTTTTGGACGGGTAGAAAGAATCGTGTTGTTTATTTTATCAGGAAATTTCTGTTATGATATTTGTAATATGGAAAAAGAATTTGCCATGTGTTGAACAAATGAAATTATCAATATGCGGGATTATTCGACGACAGAGAGAGAATTATAAAAACAAAATTTTGGAAATTCTTGAAAAAGAATTTATGATTCAGTTGACGAAAAGGGGAAATTATACAAAATGCCGACACTTTGAAATAAACCATCCTGATCAAAGCGAACTTTTCTTGCTAAATTTAGCTCCGGAATTCAGTTGAGAATTCTTCAAGGAGCTGATGATCTTTTGAAGTCACAATCCACACCGACCCTGACCGAGTAATGAATATACATAAATTTAACCGAAAGAGAACCGGAATTAGATTGGATGGGAGTCGGTCCGTGTTCAAACAAAGCAAGATGTAGTCAGAACAGGGTCAGTGAGACCTGGGAGACGAGAAGAGATTGAATGGGAGATTAAATCGAAGTCAGGTAAAGGTCAGACCAGGACCAGATAGACCAGAGACAGGAAGGCTGGCGGAAACAGCTTCTCCCAACTCTGAGCTTTATTGATATTGTACCAGGCAGCATTGGGTAGAAAAAGTAGGCCGTCCAGATACGACGCTGTGAAAAAAAAAACATAACTGCCATAAAGATTACCTTATACCAAACCGCCCGAGAAGAAGATAAAAGATAAGTTGACAGTCTCCGGCAAAATTTGTACGAATCTGTTGAATGACGTTTTCTCTTAAGTCCTAATTACTATTATTGTTGCAAAGCTGTGTTATTTTGTTCCTTGATGCAATTTTTTTTTCTTACTTAATTGTGCAGTGGCATTCGTCAGTTTGCAAAAGTGACGACTTCGATTAGTGTTTAATTCGTTGTTCGGATGTTAAAAACTCAATGTGAGCAGATAGCGAATTATTCGGTGTTCTTCCAGGAAATTTCCACAGAGAAACATTCAGCGGATTAAAGCGCCTGGATTGAATCCTCACCTTCAAATGGTTTAGAGTCATTTTCAGAAAGCTGATTGGGGGGAGCTTATTACTCCCCCACTCTCTGCAGAGGTGGTGCATTGCATTCGGCGGATGGCGCCGATCAGGCTGGCTTTGGTGTTTTCGGAGGTCATGTTAGTGATGTTCTCGACGTATGACCAAACGAAGTAGACCAGCGGGTTCAGGTCAGCAACCTGATGGACTTGATTAGCCTGAGGTTCTTTGTCTTCTCAGTCAAGATCTGGCTTGTCTGGCGCCTGTAGGACCTACACTTCAAGTCCTCCTTCACACATGCATTCACAGTTGCGTGTGAGACGCCTAAATCTCTGGCAATCTGCCTAATAGGCCGCTGGGGAGTTTCATCAATGATTGCCTAGACCTTTTCGATGAACTCCTTGGTCCGGGTCTTCCTGGCAGTTTTCTTAGCCTTGGGCCTCTGCTCCACCACCTCCAAAGGATCGTCCGATGCATTGAGCTGTTCCCTTAAGCGTTGAACCGTCCCGATTTGCATTTTGAGGGTGCTGGCAATGGCCCTGTTGTCATAACTTGGATCGGTAGAGTGCATGAGTTATACAGCGGCGCATCTCCGATCTCGCTCGTTGAACATTGTTTCATATTCAGACATGATAGAAGGCTCCTATCGCTCTTGGGATTTGTACACAACTGGCCAACTAGTAGATGGTGTGCAACAAAAAAAGAAAACCGGTTTTCATTAAACGGAAATGGAATCATGTATTTTCTAGGGCGACAATTTTATCGTTCCATCCTGTGTATATATATATATATATAAATTTGTATATGTACCCAACCCCTTTGCTACGGTCATAATGCGACACAAGGTTAGTTTTTCAGAGGAGTAGTGCTGGTTTCAGTTCAGAGTACTCTTTCTCCTCGACTAGTTGCCGTAACAAGGTTAAAGTGCCCAATCTGTCCTATTATTTATAGGGGAGTCTCCGTGGCGTAATAGCTTATGTATTACGCTGCAACATCGTAATGAGCAAGTTCGAACTCCACTCACGCTATTAATTTCACTTTCTGATAAATACCTTTGGAAAAGGCATGAACCCTCTTATCCCTCCAGATGTGTGTTGAATAGTACCATTGTTTTCTTCTACAAGGATGGCTTTGGCAGTAAATAACCCACGAAGGTTGATATGTCATTAAACAAAGAAGTCCAACCAACTGTTTATCCATAGCTGAGTTTGAAGAGGTGAGGGGTTCATGCCTTTATCAAGGGCAGTAGCACGAAGTAAAACATTAACAGCTCCATCCAAAATTTGAAGTTTAGTCACCGTGTTCATTTTTCCAAATTCAACTAATAACTGTATCAGGTTACGGACTTATTGATCAACTCTTGTTCATCGCCAGAAGATGTTACCCCCCCAAAAAAAAAAAATTAAAAAAACATTATGTAGATCAAGTAGCAAAAATAGATGACGAAAATTAGTTTATAAATATTTGCAATAATTAAAATGCCTCATTTCACACTGACATTCCCACTTTAAAATGAAAAAATTAATAAAAATTGAGTAACAAGTTTCTTCAATTTTGTAATGCTTTGAGTTTTAGCCTCGAAGCTAACGATTACCAAAAGTGTAATTACACACAACTATGATAATAAACATGTACTTAGATAATTGAAACAAGTCGTAAAGCGAAAATAATTTTTAAAATGGCTCCTATTGCCGACAACAGCACTAATGTCTTTGTAAACTTATCAACTTGAAAAGTGCATGAAACTTAAATTCCTAAATAATTCCAAAGATAGACATCCGGATGAAAAAAAACCCCAAAAACTAAAACAAAACATAACCTATATAAGACAAACAGTATTTATCAATCTAAGTAATTGTGCCATGCGCTAGCCTAATTTGAGCTGTCACTTCTTTGTGTTCTAATATATACCGTTTTCTGAGGACGAGTGTGGGCTCACGAGGAGGCGATCTTGTTGTAATGGTAATTGGCGTTGGAAATGGATACGACGAACCGTGTTCGAACCTGGACGAGGCTGTTTGCATTTCATTTCACATAGTATTTCACTTGGGAAAAGTATGAATCCAGTTACTCTTCCTCCAACTAGAGCCGGGTGAACTCTTTAGCCTTGGTATGGCAACCAGTCTAGGAGAATAACTTAAACCTTTTAAACTCTGTGGCATCCTGTTCGTGCGGAGGGGTTGGCTATATATATATATATACATATATGTGTGTGTGTGTGTGTGTGTGTGCGCGCACGCGCGTATATATATATATATAATCATATGGAAATCAGACCTGACCGATAAAATGAAACGCAGTTTCTTCCAGGCAGCGGTCGTATCAATATTGCTATATGGATGCACTACTTGGACGCTAACTAAACGGCTGGAGAAGAAGCTAGACGGCAATTACACAAAAATGCAGCGAGCAATACTGAACAAGTCCTGGCGGCAACACCCCACAAGGCACCAACTATACGGCCACCTGCCTCCCATCACGAAAACTATCCAAGCTAGACGAACCAGACATACAGGACACTGCTGGAGAAGGAAGGACGAGCTCATAAGTGATATACTCCTATGGAACCCCGCATATGGCCAAGTAAAAGCAGGACGACGAACTCGAACATACATACAGCAGCTGTGTGAGGATACGGGATGTAGCCCTCAAGACCAACCAGAGGCGATGAACGATAGGGAGATGTGGCGAGAGAGGGTCAGGGATATCCGTGCTAGCGGCACAACATGATGATGATGATGATGATATATACTAAGGTATATGTTTTTATCTGTGTATATGTTCAATCTCGTTCTTGCGACTGCAGCAGCAACACTATTATCAATTCGTATACACACTGAGCCTTCTTTTAGAAAAGGTGAGACCTGTTACATAGGCAACGACTGGTCTTCCGTACAACCTTAATCTGGCGAAATCCATACTTTTGCAGTACTACTAGTTTGAATGCAGGATTTTCCTTCTACTAGACTGGTTGTGTTACCATGACAAAAAACAAAACAAAACAGTCTGCCCAACTATTTACCCATAGATGAAGTTGGAGAAAAGATGGATTCGCACCTTTTTCCAAAGGCACTAGTGCCAAGTGAAATGCACACCAACTTTGAATTTGAACTAGAGTCGACCGTTCAATTTTCGAAGACGATGTGTAGCTCTTTTTACTTTTCTTGAACAACATCGGTGTCGTGAATTGGGGAGACCTGCTGCATAGACAACTCCTCATCTTCCATACAACCTTGCCCAGGGCTGTGACAATATGCAAATGCAGATCCATAGACTTGCAATACTAATACATACAACTATATATATATATATATATATATATGTATATATATACATATATATATATATATATATATACATGCATTTACACATACATATGTGTGTATTATGGTATATATGTATATATATTGATATACGCTCTCTCTCTCTCTCTCTCTCTCTCTCTCTCTCTCTCTCTCTCTCTGTGTGTGTATGCGGGTGCGGGTGCGTAATAAGCATATATTTAGATAATTGAAACAAGTCGTAAAGCGGAAATAACAAAATGATTAACATTGCTGACACTAGTAGTAATGTTTTTGTACCCGTATTAACTTGAAAAGTACACGAATCTCAGTTTTTTTAGCTACTCCAAAGATAGACGTCCTGATAAAGAATAAAAACCAAAAAGTGTAACAAATATTTTAGGAGTTAACTACCAAACAATTTTAAATATAAATAAATTGGTTTTCTTCTTTTAAGACCCTCACCTACTTTCTTTTACTTCAGTAGTTTCCAAAATTGTCTAACTCGAGGCGAATTTTAGAAGCAAAAATATATTTTTGCACTCTTTGTACGTAAATTTAAAGATATACGAGGATCATTAAATAAGTTTCCAGACTTTTTTCGTATGGGCACTTTTATTGATAGTACACACATGAAACTCTAGTCCCCTTCGAAGTAATCTCCTCCGGCTGCAATGCACTTGTTGTACCGTTCCAACAACTTCTGCCAGGCCCCATGGAAGTCCTCTTATGTAAGCGTGTCAATGACCTTCGTCATAGCCTCTTTCATCTCCTCAGTTGTCTCATAATGACAGTCTCTGAGCTTAGAGAATAACCAAAAGTCACTGGGAGCAAGGTCTGAACTATAGGTAGGCTGAGGAACTGTCTTGATGCCCATTTTGTCTGGGATAAGGATGGAGTAGTGGACTGGTGCATTGTCCTGGTGGAAATGCCTCTGACCCGATTTGAAGAGTACTGGCCTCTTCCCTAGGAATCTCTTCCTGAACTCCCTTAAAACCACAACATAGTAACCCTAACCCTAACCGTTTGGCCAATCAACTCTGGTCTATTGACTTCCTTACTCCTCCCACACCTCTCATCATCCCTCATAGACTCCCTACCTTCCTTGAATCTCTTATGCCACTCAAAAACTGATGCTCGATTCATGCAAGATGCTCCAAAAGCAGTCTGAATAGTTCCATACTGTGGCATTTTTTCCAAGTTTAAAACAGAATTTTATTGCATATCGTTCTTTTAAAGTGTCGGTCACGTGAAATTCACCAGCTGTGATAATCAGGCTTTAGTAGGGTGTATTCTAATTCCTGCTGTAGCTGTTCATTTGAAATTGAAATCATAAACATAGACCAGTCATCTCATAAGATGTATTGCAATAACATATTGAATTTCCAAGAGTCTACAACAATCTTAAATGCCTGTACAAAAAAAGTCTGGAAACTTATTGAAGGAACCACGTAGTTATTATAATTCATTCAGTTAAATGGTTTATAATAATTCATTCAGTTAAATAAGATTAACTGATTGGTCGATGCTTAAGGTTTAGGGAATCGTGATATTGTATCGGGTATCTCAATATACATGGGACCCGTGTGATTGTTATTAACTCTACTAATAATAACGTTGTGTTCTTTTTTGTTTCAGATTTGAAAATGATATACTCTAACAACATTTAATCCTTGATCACCATGTCATGGATAAGAGAGGGAAATATTTGGCGTCACAATTTATTTGGAGGCGAAATCATTTCAAACTGTCTCAAAATAAATGCATCTCATCAATATGATTATGATTTATTAATGAGACAAAAAACTAAAAAAAAAAAAAAAAAAAGATTGTGTGTCCTGAAAGCTGATATAGTTTGGTTTGGTTTGGTTTTATGACATGTCAGCCACTGTATGTTATTTAGTGCCGAATCCATTTTTATAAATATAAACAGTTCTATTTCAAACAATCCAGTTTAGCATAAGTACACTGTTTAGTTCTATCTAACCCATAATTGGGACCCTTTCAGGTGCAACCACTCCGGGCAAAGTCGAACCTGGAAGCGATGGCCATAAGCAGTACTCCATATTCCCCAAAGTTTCAGCATTACGGCAGCCTTACCATCAGATTGTTTAGAGTCATATCGAGGACACTTGTTGGGCGAGTCTTACCTCCCTGCAAAGATGCAGTCGGTATATTCTGCATCCCCAGTCAAATGGGCCAGAAGCTGATATAACAAAAAAATATTGATTTGATATCTCTAGCTCAAACGATGCATTTTTACAGGACGTGTTCCAAATGACCACCATTGTGCTTGTCTCAATAATAAGTCATTATCATATTAATGGGTTGCATCTATTTTGAGACACCCGGTATATTTTCTTATTTACCTTTTAGAGCAATTTTTTTTTCTTTTTTTTTTCTGTACACAGTTATATATCAAGTATTTCTATCTAATACATACAATTGGTACACTGATGCATGATTTCAAGTATTCCTATCTACTACAAATAATTTGCACACAGTTATATCATCATCACGTCGTGCCACTGGCACGGATATTCCTGACCCCCTCTCGCCACTTCTCCCTATCGTCCATCGCCACCGGCAGGTCTTCAGGGCTACATCCCGTATCCTCACATAGCTGCTGTATGTATGTTCGAGCTGGTCGTCCTGCTTTTGCTCAGCCATATGAGGGGATCCATAGGAGTACATCACTTATGAGCTCGTCCCTGCTTCTCCGGCTGTGTCCTGCATATCTGGTTCATCTAGCTTGGATAGTTTTCGTGATGGGAGGCAGGTGGCCGCATAGTTGGTGCCTAGTGGGGTGTTGCCGCCAGAACTTGTTCAATATTGCTCACAGCATTCTTGTTTAATTGCCGTCTAGCTTTTTCTCCAGCCGTTTAGTTAGCGTCCAAGTAGTGCATCCATACAGCAATATCGATACGACCGCTGCCTGGAAGAAACTGCGTTTCATTTTATCGGTCAGGTCTGATTTCCATAGAATCGATAGCCTATCGATTTCTTTCTTATACAAATAATTTGCACACAATTGTACGATTTCAGGTATTCCTTTCTAATACAAATAATTTGCACAAAGTTGTATGGTTTCAAGTATTCCTTTCTAATACAAATAATTTGCACACAATGGTATGGTTTCAAGAATTCCTATCAAATACAAATAATTTGCACACAGTTGTATGGTTTCAAGTATTCCTATCTAATACAAACAATTTGCACACAGTTGTATGGTTTCAAGAATTCCTATCAAATACAAATAATTTGCACATAGTTGTATGGTTTCAAGCATTCCAATCTAATACTAATAATTTATAAACAATCGTGTGGTTTCAAGTATTCCAATCTAATACTAATAATTTATAAACAATCGTATGGTTTCAAGTATTCCAATGTAATACTAATAATTTATAAACAATCGTATGGTTTCAAGTATTCCAATCAAATACTAATGATTTATAGATAATTCTATGGTTTCAAGTATTCCAATCTAATACTAATAATTTATAAACAATCGTATGGTTTCAAGTATTCCAATCAAATACTAATGATTTATAGATAATTCTATGGTTTCAAGTATTCCAATCTAATACTAATAATTTATAAACAATCGTATGGTTTCAAGTATTCCAATCTAATACTAATAATTTATAAACAATCGTATGGTTTCAAGCATTCCAATCTAATACTAATAATTTATAAACAATCGTATGGTTTCAAGTATTCCAATCTAATACTAATGATTTATAGATAATTCTATGGCTTCAAGTATTCCAATCTAATACTAATAATTTATAAACAATCGTATGGTTTCAAGTATTCCAATCTAAAACTGATAATTTATAAACAATCGTATGGTTTCAAGCATTCCAATCTAATACTAATAATTTATAAACAACCGTATGGTTTCAAGTATTCCAATCAAATACTAATGATTTATAGATAATTCTATGTTTTCAAGTATTCCAATCTAATACTAATAATTTATAAACAATCGTATGGTTTCAAGTATTCCAATCAAATACTAGTGATTTATAGATAATTCTATGGTTTCAAGTATTCCAATCTAATACTAATAATTTATAAACAATCGTATGGTTTCAAGTATTCCAATCAAATACTAATGATTTATAGATAATTCTATGGTTTCAAGTATTCCAATCTAATACTAATAATTTATAAACAATCGTATGGTTTCAAGTATTCCAATCAAATACTAATGATTTATAGATAATTCTATAGTTTCAAGTATTCCAATCTAATACTAATAATTTATAAACAATCGTATGGTTTCAAGTATTCCAATCAAATACTAGTGATTTATAGATAATTCTATGGTTTCAAGTATTCCAATCTAATACTAATAATTTATAAACAATCGTATGGTTTCAAGTATTCCAATCTAATACTAATAATTTATAAACAATCGTATGGTTTCAAGTATTCCAATCAAATACTAGTGATTTATAGATAATTCTATGGTTTTAAGTATTCCAATCTAATACTAATAATTTATAAACGATCGTATGGTTTCAAGTATTCCAATCAAATACTAATGATTTATAGATAATTCTATGGTTTCAAGCATTTCAATCTAATACTAATAATTTATAAACAATCGTATGGTTTCAAGTATTCCAATAAAATACTAATGATTTATAGATAATTGTATGGTTTCAAGTATTCCAATCTAATACTAATAATTTATAAACAATCGTATGGTTTCAAGTATTCCAATCAAATACTAGTGATTTATAGATAATTCTATGGTTTCAAGTATTCCAATCTAATACTAATAATTTATAAACAATCGTATGGTTTCAAGCATTCCAATCTAATAATAATTTATAAACAATCGTATGGTTTCAAGCAATCCAATCTAATACTAATAATTTATAAACAATCGCATAGTTTAAAGTATTCCAATCTAATACTAATAATTTATAAACAATCGTATGGTTTCAAGCATTCCAATCTAATACTAATAATTTATAAACAATCGTATGGTTTCAAGTATTCCAATCAAATACTAATGATTTATGGATAATTCTATGGTTTCAAGCATTCCAATCTAATACTAATAATTTATAAACAATCGTATGGTTTCAAGTATTCCAATCTAATACTAATAATTTATAAACGATCGTATGGTTTCAAGTATTCCAATCTAATACTAATAATTTATAAACAATCGTATGGTTTCAAGCAATCCAATCTAATACTAATGATTTATAAACAATCGCATGGTTTCAAGTATTCCAATCAAATACTAGTGATTTATAGATAATTCTATAGTTTCAAGTATTCCAATCTAATACTAATAATTTATAAACAATCGTATGGTTTCAAGCATTCCAATCTAATACTAATAATTTATAAACAATCGTATGGTTTCAAGTATTCCAATCTAATACTAATAATTTATAAACAATCGTATGGTTTCAAGTATTCCAATCAAATACTAGGGATTTATAGATAATTCTATGGTTTCAAGCATTCCAATCTAATACTAATAATTTATAAACAATCGTATGGTTTCAAGTATTCCAATCAAATACTAGTGATTTATAGATAATTCTATGGTTTCAAGTATTCCAATCTAATACTAATAATTTATAAACAATCGTATGGTTTCAAGTATTCCAATCTAATACTAATAATTTATAAACAATCGTATGGTTTCAAGCAATCCAATCTAATACTAATAATTTATAAACAATCGTATAGTTTCAAGTATTCCAATCTAATACTAATAATTTATAAACAATCGTATGGTTTCAAGTATTCCAATCAAATACTAATGATTTATAGATAATTCTATGGTTTCAAGCATTCCAATCTAATACTAATAATTTATATACAATCGTATAGTTTCACGTATTCCAATCTAATACTAATGATTTATAAACAATCGCATGGTTTCAAGTATTCCAATCAAATACTAGTGATTTATAGATAATTCTATAGTTTCAAGTATTCCAATCTAATACTAATAATTTATAAACAATCGTATGGTTTCAAGCATTCCAATCTAATACTAATAATTTATAAACAATCGTATGGTTTCAAGTATTCCAATCAAATACTAGGGATTTATAGATAATTCTATGGTTTCAAGCATTCCAATCTAATACTAATAATTTATAAACAATCGTATGGTTTCAAGTATTCCAATCAAATACAAGTGATTTATAGATAATTCTATGGTTTCAAGTATTCCAATCTAATACTAATAATTTATAAACAATCGTATGGTTTCAAGTATTCCAATCTAATACTAATAATTTATAAACAATCGTATGGTTTCAAGCAATCCAATCTAATACTAATAATTTATAAACAATCGTATAGTTTCAAGTATTCCAATCTAATACTAATAATTTATAAACAATCGTATGGTTTCAAGTATTCCAATCAAATACTAATGATTTATAGATAATTCTATGGTTTCAAGCATTCCAATCTAATACTAATAATTTATAAACAATCGTATGGTTTCAAGTATTCCAATCAAATACTAGTGATTTATAGATAATTCTATGGTTTTAAGTATTCCAATCTAATACTAATAATTTATAAACAATCGTATGGTTTCAAGTATTCCAATCTAATACTAATAATTTATAAACAATCGTATGGTTTAAAGCAATCCAATCTAATACTAATAATTTATAAACAATCGTATAGTTTCAAGTATTCCAATCTAATACTAATAATTTATAAACAATCGTATGGTTTCAAGTATTCCAATAAAATACTAATGATTTATAGATAATTCTATGGTTTCAAGCATTCCAATCTAATACTAATAATTTATAAACAATCGTATGGTTTCAAGTATTCCAATCAAATACTAGTGATTTATAGATAATTCTATGGTTTTAAGTATTCCAATCTAATACTAATAATTTATAAACAATCGTATGGTTTCAAGTATTCCAATCAAATACTAGTGATTTATAGATAATTCTATGGTTTTAAGTATTCCAATCTAATACTAATAATTTATAAACAATCGTATGGTTTCAAGTATTCCAATCAAATACTAGTGATTTGTAGATAATTCTATGGTTTCAAGCATTCCAATCTAATACTAATAATTTATAAACAATCGTATGGTTTCAAGTATTCCTAACTAATACTAATAATTTATAAACAATCGTATCGTGTCAAGTATTCCACTTTAATACTAATTATTTATTTACAATCGTATGGTTTCAAGTATTCCAATCTAATACTAATAATTTATAAACAATCGTATGGTTTCAAGTATTCCAATCAAATACTAATGATTTATAGATAATTCTATGGTTTCAAGTATTCCAATCTAATACTAATAATTTATAAACAATCGTTTGGTTTCAAGTATTCCAATCAAATACTAATGATTTATAGATAATTCTATGGTTTCAAGTATTCCAATCTAATACTAATAATTTATAAACAATCGTATGGTTTCAAGTATTCCAATCTAATACTAATAATTTATAAACAATCGTATGGTTTCAAGTATTCCAATCTAATACTAATAATTTATAAACAATCGTATGGTTTCAAGCAATCCAATCTAATACTAATAATTTATAAACAATCGTATAGTTTCACGTATTCCAATCTAATACTAATGATTTATAAACAATCGTATGGTTTCAAGTATTCCAATCAAATACTAGTGATTTATAGATAATTCTATAGTTTTAAGTATTCCAATCTAATACTAATAATTTATAAACAATCGTATGGTTTAAAGCAATCCAATCTAATACTAATAATTTATAAACAATCGTATAGTTTCAAGTATTCCAATCTAATACTAATAATTTATAAACAATCGTATGGTTTCAAGTATTCCAATAAAATACTAATGATTTATAGATAATTCTATGGTTTCAAGCATTCCAATCTAATACTAATAATTTATAAACAATCGTATGGTTTCAAGTATTCCAATCAAATACTAGTGATTTATAGATAATTCTATGGTTTTAAGTATTCCAATCTAATACTAATAATTTATAAACAATCGTATGGTTTCAAGTATTCCAATCAAATACTAGTGATTTATAGATAATTCTATGGTTTTAAGTATTCCAATCTAATACTAATAATTTATAAACAATCGTATGGTTTCAAGTATTCCAATCAAATACTAGTGATTTGTAGATAATTCTATGGTTTCAAGCATTCCAATCTAATACTAATAATTTATAAACAATCGTATGGTTTCAAGTATTCCTAACTAATACTAATAATTTATAAACAATCGTATCGTGTCAAGTATTCCACTTTAATACTAATTATTTATTTACAATCGTATGGTTTCAAGTATTCCAATCTAATACTAATAATTTATAAACAATCGTATGGTTTCAAGTATTCCAATCAAATACTAATGATTTATAGATAATTCTATGGTTTCAAGTATTCCAATCTAATACTAATAATTTATAAACAATCGTTTCGTTTCAAGTATTCCAATCAAATACTAATGATTTATAGATAATTCTATGGTTTCAAGTATTCCAATCTAATACTAATAATTTATAAACAATCGTATGGTTTCAAGTATTCCAATCTAATACTAATAATTTATAAACAATCGTATGGTTTCAAGTATTCCAATCTAATACTAATAATTTATAAACAATCGTATGGTTTCAAGCAATCCAATCTAATACTAATAATTTATAAACAATCGTATAGTTTCACGTATTCCAATCTAATACTAATGATTTATAAACAATCGTATGGTTTCAAGTATTCCAATCAAATACTAGTGATTTATAGATAATTCTATAGTTTCAAGTATTCCAATCTAATACTAATAATTTATAAACAATCGTATGGTTTCAAGCATTCCAATCTAATACTAATAATTTATAAACAATCGTATGGTTTCAAGCAATCCAATCTAATACTAATAATTTATAAACAATCGTATGGTTTCAAGTATTCCAATCAAATACTAATGATTTATAGATAATTCTATGGTTTCAAGCATTTCAATCTAATACTAATAATTTATAAACAATCGTATGGTTTCAAGTATTCCAATCAAATACTAATGATTTATAGATAATTCTATGGTTTCAAGTATTCCAATCTAATACTAATAATTTATAAACAATCCTATGGTTTCAAGCATTCCAATCTAATACTAATAATTTATAAACAATCGTATGGTTTCAAGCATTCCAATCTAATACTAATAATTTATAAACAATCGTATGGTTTCAAGCAATCCAATCTAATACTAATAATTTATAAACAATCGTATGGTTTCAAGTATTCCAATCAAATACTAATGATTTATAGATAATTCTATGGTTTCAAGTATTCCAATCTAATACTAATAATTTATAAACAATCGTATGGTTTCAAGCATTCCAATCTAATACTAATAATTTATAAACAATCGTATGGTTTCAAGCAATCCAATCTAATACTAATAATTTATAAACAATCGTATGGTTTCAAGCATTCCAATCTAATACTAATAATTTATAAACAATCGTATGGTTTCAAGCAATCCAATCTAATACTAATAATTTATAAACAATCGTATGGTTTCAAGCAATCCAATCTAATACAAATAATTTATAAACAATCGTATGGTTTCAAGCATTCCAATCTAATACTAATAATTTATAAACAATCGTATGGTTTCAAGCATTCCAATCTAATACTAATAATTTATAAACAATCGTATGGTTTCAAGCAATCCAATCTAATACTAATAATTTATAAACAATCGTATGGTTTCAAGTATTCCAATCAAATACTAATGATTTATAGATAATTCTATGGTTTCAAGTATTCCAATCTAATACTAATAATTTATAAACAATCGTATGGTTTCAAGCAATCCAATCTAATACTAATAATTTATAAACAATCGTATGGTTTCAAGCAATCCAATCTAATACTAATAATTTATAAACAATCGTATGGTTTCAAGCATTCCAATCTAATACTAATAATTTATAAACAATCGTATGGTTTCAAGCAATCCAATCTAATACTAATAATTTATAAACAATCGTATGGTTTCAAGTATTCCTATCTAATACTAATAATTTATAGATAATTCTATGGTTTCAAGCAATCCAATCTAATACTAATAATTTATAAACAATCGTATGGTTTCAAGTATTCCAATCTAATACTAATAATTTATAAACAATCGTATGGTTTCAAGTATTCCAATCTAATACTAATAATTTATAAACAATCGTATGGTTTCAAGCATTCCAATCTAATACTAATAATTTATAAACAATCGTATGGTTTCAAGCAATCCAATCTAATACTAATAATTTATAAACAATCGTATGGTTTCAAGCATTCCAATCTAATACTAATAATTTATAAACAATCGTATGGTTTCAAGTATTCCAATCTAATACTAATAATTTATAAACAATCGTATGGTTTCAAGTATTCCAATCTAATACTAATAATTTATAAACAATCGTATGGTTTCAAGTATTCCAATCTAATACTAATAATTTATAAACAATCGTATGGTTTCAAGCATTCCAATCTAATACTAATAATTTATAAACAATCGTATGGTTTCAAGCATTCCAATCTAATACTAATAATTTATAAACAATCGTATGGTTTCAAGTATTCCAATCTAATACTAATAATTTATAAACAATCGTATGGTTTCAAGCATTCCAATCTAATACTAATAATTTATAAACAATCGTATGGTTTCAAGCAATCCAATCTAATACTAATAATTTATAAACAATCGTATGGTTTCAAGCATTCCAATCTAATACTAATAATTTATAAACAATCGTATGGTTTCAAGTATTCCAATAAAATACTAATGATTTATAGATAATTCTATGGTTTCAAGTATTCTAATCTAATACTAATAATTTATAAACAATCGTATGGTTTCAAGTATTCCAATAAAATACTAATGATTTATAGATAATTCTATGGTTTCAAGTATTCCAATCTAATACTAATAATTTATAAACAATCGTATGGTTTCAAGCATTCCAATCTAATACTAATAATTTATAAACAATCGTATGGTTTCAAGCAATCCAATCTAATACTTATAATTTATAAACAATCGTATAGTTTCAAGTATTCCAATCTAATACTAATAATTTATAAACAATCGTATGGTTTCAAGTATTCCAATCTAATACTAATAATTTATAAACAATCGTATGGTTTCAAGTATTCCAATCAAATACTAATGTTTTATAGATAATTCTATGGTTTCAAGCATTTCAATCTAATACTAATAATTTATAAACAATCGTATGGTTTCAAGTATTCCAATCAAATACTAATGTTTTATAGATAATTCTATGGTTTCAAGCATTTCAATCTAATACTAATAATTTATAAACAATCGTATGGTTTCAAGTATTCCAATCAAATACTAATGATTTATAGATAATTCTATAGTTTCAAGTAATTATTTCTATTCAATTAAAATTTTTGAGCATAATTATGGAGTTTCAAATAATTTGTGATAATCCTTACTAAACAGTAATAGTTTCATGTAACTATTCTTAATACAGATACCAGTGTATCTGATTGATTTACTCGTTAATTGATTTCAACGGCACGTCAACCTATCTTGGATTATTTTATCCCTAGAGCTTAAAGAATCGTGTTCATTGTCCGTTCATATTTACATTTTTATCCTTATACTCACATACGCTCTGATCCTATATTCGGGTTGTAGTTTGCGACTCTCACTTGGTCATTCTAATGACCAAGGCCTCACTTTCGTACCCATTTAGCAACCCCTTGTAATAGTCCTGGTGTCTTCCACAGGTGTCAAGTAGACGTTAAATTACTCCATATCTGTACCAAGATCACCTATTTTTAATAAAATGTTTTTCTCCAGTTCGAAAAGGTTTATTACCGTTATCATTGATTTATTAAAATTGCATGACAACCCTTATTGGGTTATTTTATGCCAAGAGGTTAGGGAATCGGGTTAATTGAACGTTTATATTGACATTCTTGGTTAGTGTTTTGATTTCTTTTTAAATGGCATGTCAACCTTCATGGGTTATCTAATGCCAAACACATCATTGTAGAAGAACAGTAGTGGTACTATTTAATCCTTGTTTCCGGGGGTGTTAAAGGGGTTCATAACTTTCCAGGGGGTATTAATCTGAAAGTGAACCAAATAGCGCTACTGGAGTTCGAACTCGCTTTCTATGCTATCGCAGTCAAAAGGTCTCCACCCTTTTTTGTAATCATTTCCTAAGATAAGAATTCTTAATATCATTCAACCAATATAAATGATCTACATACAACTCTATGATTTCAAGTATTCCTGTCTAATCGAATGATTTATTCACAATCCTATAAAGTAAAGTAAATTGGCGACTTTAGTCGAGGGCGACGCGAAGGCTCCCTTTTCAATAGCTACTACACCAAGGTATAGGGGAGGGCGCAACTCCTTTCCCCCCGGATTGCTCTACTTTACCCTTGATACGTACCTTATAATGCTTACTGTTAAGCAGGAAGTACCATTTTTAAAGTCTTTGGTATGACGCGACCTGGGACTGAACCCTGGTCTCTCGGGCTATTGGTGAACACTCTACCCACAAGACCAATAATCATATAGTGTCAAGTAATTCGATTTGATTATAATCATTTGCTTGCACACAGTTATATGGTTTCAAGTAACTCATAATCATATTTACCAACCCCTCCGCTCGGGCAGGATATGACACAAGGTCAATTTTTAAGCGGAGTTTAACAGGTTTGAATTCAGAGTTTTCCTTCTCCTGGACTAGTTGTCTCACCAAGGCTGAAGAACTTAGTCTGCCCTACTATTTACCCATAGCTGGAGGGAGAATATTTTTGGATTCATACCTTTCCCAAGCGTATTAGTGCTATGTGAAATGCAATCAGTCAGGTCCAGGATTTGAACTCGTGTCGCCGTGTCCATATCCTGCGACGATAACCATTGCACTACGGGCACCTCCAAGTAACTCATAATAATGCTTACTAAACGATTATAACTTCAAGTAACAATTCTTAATACAAATTATTTATAATAATATTCTATTAAGTATTCCTAATTGGGCCGTTGGTCTAATGCGTGGAGTGTTCGCCAATAGTCCGGTTCAGAGAACAAGGTTCAGTCCCTGGTCGAGTCATACCAAAGACTCAAAAAATGATACTTGATACCGCCTTGCTTTACACTCAGCATTATAAGGTAAAGATCAAGGGTAAAGTGGTGTAATCCAGGGAATGGAGTAGCGCTCTCCCCTACACCTCGGTGTAGCTATCGAAAAAGGGAGCCTTCGGGTCACCCTCGACTAAGGTCACCAACTTTACTTACATTACTAAGTATTCCTATCTAATACGAATAATTTGTAAACAAATCTATTTGAACTTTAGATGGGACCCGAACAGTTACAAACAATTCAGGTCAGAGTGGACCTGGGAGTAATGATAATAAATGGGGTGACTTCACACTCCCGACAGCTTCAGAACTGGAGCCTAGATTTCAGATGTAGTTTTATATCATCTTCAGGATACCCATTTTAGAGAGGATTCTTACCTCTCTACAGGGGATACAGTCAGAGTATCCTAAGCCCTCTTGACAGGGCGTCTGTAAAATAAGGGTAAATCAAATTAGGAAATGTGTTTGATGTTACTCGAAATTACATGACACAAACAGACTCTTCTTTTCACAAAAATTTTTCTCTTTTTTTTTTTTTTTTGCATTTATTAAAAGATGTTGGTGTTCGAGGAATTACGTTTATCGTTGTTTCAAGTTGACTCGGCAACCCTAGTTCAAATCTAGAACGAGGCTGTTTGCATTTCACTTAACGCTAATCCTATTTACCCAACCCCTCCGCTCAGGCAGGAAATGATACAAGGTCAATTTTTAAGCGGAGTTTAACAGGTTTGAATTCAGAGTTTTCCTTCTCCTAGACTAGTTGCCTAACCAAGGCTGAAGAACCTAGTCTGTCCTACTATTTACCCATAGCTGGAGGGAGAATAATTGAATTCAAACTTTTCCCAAGGGTATTAGTGCTATGTGAAATGCAATCAGTCTCGTCCAGGATTTGAACTCGTGTCGCCGAGTCCATTCCCTTCGACGATAACCATTACACTACGGGCACCACCACTTCACATAACGCTAATACTCCAGAGAAAGATATAAATCCAACTATTCTGCCTCTAATTTGTTGGACAGACTGAGCTCTTTCCGGTTGGTGTAGCAACCTGTCATGCAGAAATAAAGTAAGACACTGGCTATTGACCCAAGAGAAGACTTCACAACTGTTGTCTTTTTTCTTTTTCTTTTTTTTTCTTTTTTTTTTTTTCCTCAAGGTTTTAGTTTAGAGTTGCGTGCAATTACCCACGAGTGATGATTTGGTTTCATTGTTTAATAGCATACCAACCTTTGTGAGTCATCAAAGAGAACGGAATCCATAGCTGGGAGGATAAGAAGGTTCATACCTTTCCCAAGGTTATTAGTCTGAAAATAAAAGTACTAGCGCGACTGGGGTTCGAACTCGCTTACTACCATGTCGCAATCCAGCACGTTAGCCACTACGTCACGGGGCCTCACTCTCCTCTAGTGATGGGTTCTGGAATATTGTTGCTCGTGATCTGAGGGAGCATGCGTATCAACTCTCATACACATTACTTCCGGTCGTTGCGTCTGCGTTTTCTGTTGGTTATCTTCTTTTGACCTAGAGAGGTGACCACATCCACACATACAACGATTAAAAGATCTTATCTAATAAAATACACACATACACACACTCACACACACACTCTCTCTCACTCTCTCACACACACATACTCACTCTCTCTCTCTCTCTCTCTCTCTCACACACACACAGTGACACAAAGAAATTGTTAAATCAGTTGGGTCTTTTATGATTTATAATTTATTCATTATCATAGAATAAAAGATTGTTCCAATCATTTTATGACGCTAGTGAAAAATGGGAGCAATGGCAACATTTTTCGCGATCCAGCAAAGTAACACTAAATTTGATAGCTTTTCATCTCATCATTATTCAGTCTATTGTGCTAAGACAAACAAACTATTCTTACTAATCATATGTGTGCACGTATGCATATGAGTATGTATGTATGTATTTGCCCAACCCATCTGCCATGGGTCGACAGTGGCACAATGTCAAGCAAAGCTGGTTTGAATTCAGTTTTCTTTCTCCAAGAATGGTGACGCTGCTATAGTTTATTACACCTTTTTTTTTTTTTTTTTTTTTTACAAGAATGGCTTTTGCAGGTTGATATGCCTTTAAACAAACATTAAACCCTTAATTTTTTATAAGAATGAATATGCTTTAGTCTGAAAGTCGTTATTATCCTTCCGTTTATCTGATATGTCATTTGAACATAATGGGATCTCTGTGAAATAACGGCAAACGAACTGGATTGCAACATCTTAGTAAGCGAGTTCGAACTCTAGTCACAGTATTGCATTCACTTCCAGACTAATACTCTTTGGAAATACAGGAACCCCCGTATCCCTCAGTTTTGGACTAAATAGTACCACGACCGTTCTTCTACAAGGATAGCTAAAACATTATACGAAGGTTTAGATGCCATAAAACAAGGAAACTAAACAAAAAATAACAGCAGTTTTTGCCATTTTAAAACGTGTTTTCAAAAAAATATTATTTTGGCCTAGTGGGTAGAGTGTTCGCCAATGGTCCGCGCTAATGGACCGCGTGTCGTGAGAGGGTCAGGGAAATGTGTGCTAGCGACACGCCGTGATGATAATGAAGTTCTAATTAGATTCCTAAATAGAAGCATCGAAATAATTATAGTTTGTTGTTACCTGTGAAATTGGGGGAGTAATGGTCATAAAGGAGTACTCTACACTAACCATTGCTCTCAAACAGGAGTTCACGATCATATACAGTTTAGTGTCATATACAGGATACCCCCTTTCTTGTTTTTTTTACCCCCCTGCAGTGGACACAGTCGGCCGTTGATTAGTTTCTTTATTTATTGGCATATAAACGTTTGGGGGTTATTTAATGCTAAAGGCATCCTTGTAAAAGAACAGTAGTGGTACTATTTAACGTATAAATATAGCGATAAGTGGGTTAATACCTTTCCCAAGGACATTAGTCCGAAAGTAAAGACATTTATAGGATAGTCAATTCATGGGATATGTGAATTAACACAATATGTTAGGGGTCAAATTTTCGTTTCCATCTTTGATAAATTCCGTGTTTTCCATTTTATTGTATTTTATGAGGAAATGTTTATAAATTGTGCAATAAATATTATTTGAAAAGAGAAAGAATCAAAAATAAAATTCAAAGAAAAAGCAGGTTTAATTTCTGTTTATTTGACAATCCCCACTCCAACATTTTCTATTTGTTTATGCTATCTGTCATCTCAGGTACATATTCCTCATGTCAATCTAAGTTGATAAATCTAGTACTTTTTACGTTATGAAACAAAATTTCTCAAGATTTCGTCATGTGTATTGAAACAAGCCGACGTAGATTTTACCAAACATACTCGTCAAGAATGTTTCTAATGTCCTGGATATGACACTAAACAATCTGATGGTGAGGCTCCAGTAATGCTGGAGTTTTGGGGAATGCAGAGTACCCCTTCATCGCCATCGTTCCCAGGTCCAGTCTGGCCTGGCGTGGTAGCACCTGATAGGGCCCTATCTATGGGTTGGATAGGATGAACAATATACTTATGCTAAACTGAATTGTTTGACTAAAACTGAATGGCTTGAAATAGAAATGTTTTTGACAATTAAACTTTACTTGCATTTAAACTGCGTGCTTATGCTAAACTCAATTATTTGAAATGGAAATGTTTTTTGATATTGAAACTGTATTTACACTAAACTGATTTATTCAATATAGAACTGTTTTGACATTTAACTGTGTGTAAACAAAATCTGTACTAATACTAAACTGAATTAGAACTGCTTGAATAGCTTGAAATAGAAATGTTTTTGACAATTAAACTGAACTTACATTTAAACTGCGTACTTATCCTAAACTGAATTGTTCGAAATAGGACTGACTATTTGCATAAAAATGGATTTGACGTTAAGTAACCTACAAAGGTTGATATGCCATAAAACCTAAACAACCAACCAACCTTCTCTGAGACTAATCGGATTCATATCTTTCCCAAAGGTATTAGTGCTATATGAAATAAAATTAGCCTTGTCTAGGATTCGAGTTCGTGTCACCGTGTCCATTTCCTGCTGCGGGAACCATTACTCTACGAACACCTCCTTTTTGTTATATACAGATTTTGTTTGGTTCCTTTAATAGCGTATCAATCTTCATGGGTTATTTAATGCCATAGCCATCCTTGTAAAAGAATTCTCAGTTGGCAACCTTCGTCGAGGGTGACCCGAAGGATCCCCATTCAATAGCTACTACACCGAGGTGTAGTAGCTACTCCATTCCCTGGGTGGTTCCACTTTACCCTTGATCCTTACGTTATAATGCAGAGTGCTAAGCAAGGCGGCATAAAGTACCATTTTTGAGTTTTTGGTATGACTCGACCTGGGATTGAACCTTGGTCTCCCGGACCATTTAAGCCATAAATATAAGGGATTAGGGTGTTCATAAGTTTCTCAAGGGCATCAGTCTAAAAATGAAATTTGTGTTGCGACTGGAGTTCGAACTCGCTTCCTAAGATGTCGCAGTCTAGTACGTTAGCCACTACACCACAGGCACTTCTATCCGCCCTGTAAGTTGATCTGTATGTTTATACACATGTTCATACTTCCGCACTCACTCGGGGGTGGGGAGCGCATACACACCTACAGGCACGTGCTCACTCACCCATACCACAGAGATATGTTATATGTACTAAAACACATTGACATTGACCTACACATACCATCTAGTGTGTGTGTGTGTGTGTGTGTGTGTGTGTGTGTGTGTGTGTGTGTGTGTGTGTGTTTAGTCTGAAAGGCCTTATTCCAGCTTTAACTCATCCCTATCACCCTGAACCTTAACGATTGACCCTCTCGCCACGCGGTGTGGGCTGTCTGCCTCAAATTACATATGCGGTGAATAAGGTGTGCTCCCGATTAGAAAGTTCTGTATTTAGCATTTATTCTTGTTATAAGGAGCAGCCCTTCTTAAGACAACACAGAAAGATACATGACACCCCTTGAACTTTTACCCACACACTCAAACGAACACATAAAATACACGCCTACAGAAATACATATTCACCCACTGACAGATATGTGCACATATACATTTATTTACAAGGAAATAAAATTCAATCTGACGTGCACATATGCACACAAAATCTCACATAAGCCAACGTAATGATTAGCGTGGCACATTTACAGAACCCCACATATATAAACAATATCATATATATAAAAGAAGCATGGAAGTAAAGGGGGTAAGGGGTGCTTAAGTAAGAGCTTATTAATTATTATGTGGTAGTATCATCCCTATTTCGGTACACAATGGATTCTTCCAATAAAGATATAACATTTGACTGTAATCCACTGAGTGAGTTCGGAAATATCAAGTTGATTTTAATCAACTGGAACCAGTTGATGAAACACACATCTGTCGGCCGTAGGCGCCTCTGGAGGTGTAATGGTTAGCACGTTCGACTAGCAAACCTACACGAGTGAGTTCGAGTCTCATTGGGTGCCCCTTTCATATGGCCTTGTGCCACATCTAAGCAAAATGCTTAGTAAATTTCCACATCTGTCGGCCGTGGTATCAACGGCACGGTTCTGGTCGGGTGTGTCACGTCTTCTGAACATACCTCAAAACTCAGGGGGCCGTCCCCCCAGGCTTTAACCCTACTCGGAGAGGTTAGGTTTATCGTCGGGCGCCTAAGGCGTACCTTTTTAGGGGAATACCGACGGGGCCCGAGGCATTTTGGGCAATGCCGGGCGTGTCTGGGCTACGGCCCTGCGCCAGAACCCACCTTAAAAAAGGCCTTGTGCCACACTCGTCCAGTTGGTGGAACGGCCGACAAATACCGTTCGTATGTATCAAAAGCTACACGAGCGACATGGTATTACTTTTTTTCTGTAATATATGACTTAATTTCTTCTCTCTTAGTACGCGTTTGTCTGATTTACTACTGCATAGCTTGGAACGAGCCGCCGCATGCATTGACCTCCATGTCAATGCACACAAAACGGAATATATGTGCTATAATCACACAGGCGACATCTCCACACTAGACGGAACCTCTCTGAAACTTGTAGAAAAATTTACCTACCTAGGAAGCAGCGTCTCATCAACCAAAAAGGACATCGACATGCGGCTAACGAAAGCATGGACAGCTATCAATAGGCTATCGATCATATGGAAATCAGACCTAACCGATAAAATGAAGCGCAGTTTCTTCCAGGCAGCGGTCGTATCGATACTGCTATATGGATGCACTACTTGGACGCTAACAAAACGGCTGGAAAAGAAGCTAGACTATATTACATAAGAATGCTGCGAGCAATATTGAACAAGTCCAGCGGCAACACCCCACAAGGCACCAACTATACGACCACCTGCCTCCCATCACGAAAACTATCCAAGTTAGACGAACCAGACATGCAGGACACTGCTGGAGAAGCAAGGACGAGCTCATAAGTGATATACTCCTATGGACCCCCACATATGACCGGGCAAAAGCAGGACGACCAGCTCGAACATACATTCAGCAGCTATGTGAGGATACGGGAAGTAGCCCTGAAGACCTGCCAGAGGCAATGAACGATAAGGAGAAGCGGCGAGAGAAGGTTAGGGATATCCGTGCTAACGGCACGACGTGATGATGATGTTGTAGAATGACGACCTGTGTAATCTTTGATGAAGAATGAATGAATTATCTAAATTGATGAAAATTAAAATTTGTTTTGGTTTGGTTGTGTTTTATGGCATAACCCTTGAGGGTTTTTTAATGCTACATCCTGTTTAAACTTATACATATGCTTTGTAAGCGATTTGTTTTCAGGAGATTATTTTTGATCGAGCCTGTGCTCTTTTGCTTGAAAGAATAAGTATTGCAGACACAAATAATTCTAAATGATTTTAAGTACTGGAGGACTTCGAAATAAAAGGACGAATGAAGACCACCCAAACTACTGCACTATGGAGATCAGCCGGAATACTGAGAAGAGTCCTGGAGACTTGGGGAGATTTGTTGTCACACAAACTTCAGTGAAAGACCACCAGCTAACGCTGATGGGAAAAACTCTCAAGGAGTAAATAATAATAATAATAATCGAATGCAGCAAATAGCGCAAAAAGAGTATAAAACGAGACACGACTGGATGGAGGTGATCCACTGGGAATTGTGCAAAAAATTTAAATTTCACCATATAAACAAGTGATATAAGCACAACCCGGAATCCGTCCTGGAGAATGAGACTCAAACGTTTTGGGGATTTTTAGATACAAACGGATCAACTAATCTTGGCTAGACGACCAAACCTAGTGATAGTCAACAAAAAAGAGAACCTGCCAAATAGTGAACTTTGCCGTCCCGGCTCACCACCGAGTAAAAATAAAAGAAAGCGAAAAGAGAGTTAAATATCTAGATCTTGCTAGAGAACAAAAAAGCTATAGAAGATGAAGGTGGCGGTGCACTTGGAAGAATCTCCAAGGGATTGGTAAAGAGATTGGAAAATTTGGAAACAAAAGGACAATTGGAGACCATCCAAACTACAGCATTATTAAGATAGGCTAGAACAATGAGTAGAGTCCAGGAGACTTGAGAAGACTTGCTGTCACTCAAACTCTAGTGAGAAACCATCAGCTAACGCTGGTGTTAAAAACTCTCAAAGGAGTAAAATAATAACGAAACATCCACTAAAAGACTTATACACTTAGAGTCAGTTGTGAATGTGCGAGGCACCTGTGGTGTAATAGTTATCGTCGTTAGAAATGGATACGGTGATTCGAGTTCAAATCATGGACGAGGCTGTTTGCATTTTACATAGCACTAATATTCCTAGAAAAGATTCGTATCCAATTATCATACATAGGCAAATAGTAGGGCAAACTGATTCTTTAACATTTGTCTAGGGGAAATTGATTGGTTGTTTTGTTTTACGGCGTATCAACCCTTTTCGGGTCATTTAATACCGAATTAAGTCATTTTTTATAAAAGTTTTTAACAATTCAGTTTAGTATAAGCAGAATTTTTGTTTACACACAGTTTAAATGTCAAAAACAGTTCTATTTCAAGCAATTCAGTTTAACATATGTACACAGTTTAAACACAGTTAAATTTAAAAACAGTTAATTTCAAACAATTCAGTTTTGCATAAGTACACTGTTTAGTTCTGTTTGACCCACAGATAAGACTCAATCGGGTGCTAACACTCCTGGCCAGAGTGGACCAGGGCGCGATAGCAATAGAGGTGCAGTCGATGTTCTATGCAGCCACAGCCGACTGGACCATCTAGGAGAACGAAAACTCTGAAATAAAGTTGACCTTGAGCCACTTGTGTGGAGGGGCTGAGTAAATACATTCTCACTTGTCCAGAAAGATATTTGGAAATGTGTGAGTAATATTTGCAATGAAAAACAGAGACATTTTGGATCCTTATGACGCCTGGCGTCTAGCTAAAGACATCCATCTCAATATTATATACTATAATATATATCTGGGCCAGTTAGAAGGTTAGAATTTTCGCCAATGTCCAGGCAGACCAGAGGTTCAATAACAGGTCGGGTCATACCAAAAACACTCCTCTAAACCTCGGGCTAGTGACTATATAAAAGGGAGCATTCGAGTTGCCCTCGACTGCGGTCACTAACTTAAAATATTATGTTATATGTGTATTTGTGTCCACAAAAGTGTGTGTGTTACATTGTACAGTAAGTAACTAAAGTTGGCGACCGTTGTCGAGGGCGACCAGACGGCTCCCTTTTTAATAGCTACTACACTGAGGTGTAGGGGAGGGAGCTACTCTTTTCCCCGGATTGCTCCACTTCACTCTTGATACGTATCTTATATTCCTGAGTGTTAAGCAAAGAGGCATCAAGTACCATTTTTAAAGTCTTTGGTATGATGCGACCAGGGATTGAACCCAGGTCTCCCGGACCATTGGCAATCACTTTACCCACATGGCCAATGAGGGTGTTTCACAATTTTTGAAACAAAATGATTGGACACGTATCAAGGACCACAAATGATAGAGTTATAAAATCGGGGACACAGAAATAAAATTACATTTCTTCAACGATAAAAAATTACATTTTAGGGTCTGTAATCATTTAGTCTAAACAATGAACCAAAAATGTCAATAGGAGCCCTACATTACATGCTTCAGACGTCCACCGTTCAGTTGAAGGTACTGTTGAATGTGGCGTATAAAGTTATTGATCATGCATGTGCATTCCTCCTTGGTGATTGGTTTGATTTGGTTTCTTTGTTTAATGGCATATCAACCTTTGTAAGTTATTCAATGCCAAAGCCATTCTCCTAGAAGAACAGTAGTGGTACTATTTAACCCATAGCTGGGAGGATAAGAGGGTTCATACCTTTTCCAAGGGTATTTGCGCGAAAGTGAACGTAATAGCGCGACTGGGGTATGAACTTGCTTACTACGATTCCACAGTCCATCGTTTTAACCATTACACCTCGAGGACACCCCCTCCTTGGTGATCGCTTGAATCTTCTGAGTGATAGCTGCATTCAATGCAGCAATGCCGTGAGTTTGTTTTGTTATTTAATGACATGTCAACCTTCTTAGGTTATTTAATACCAAATCCATCAATCTTGAAGAATAGGAATGGTACAATTTAACCCATAGCTGGGAAGATAAGCGGGTTCGTGCCTTTCCTGAGTGTATTCGTCTGAAAGTGAACGTAATAGCACGACTGGAGTTCGAACTCGCTTACTACGATTCCGCTGTCCAGCGCTTTAACTATCGATACGAAGACGCCTTAAATGGTTTGAGGGTTACCCTGATAAATGTTGAAACATCCAACAATTTTGAAAGTTTGGTTTTGTAAAGTCTTTATACAAAATATTGTCGGTTCCATCGTCCATGATTTTGCTATATTTGTTGAAATATGTCTATTTTCTTGCAATTATCGGAAAAAAGGAAACAGAATAAAGTCAGCAGACTTGAAAGGCTGAAGTTTTGTTTCAATAATTATATTATATTATCTATATATATTATACTATTTACATCTATCCTAACCGGGCCATTGGCCTAATGAGTAGACTGTTCGCCAATGGTCCAGGAGACCGGGGTTCAATCCTAGGTCGAGTTATACCAAAGACTTTAAAAATGGTACTTGATACTTCCTTGCTTAACACAAAGCATTATAAGGTACGTATAAAGAATAAAAAAGCAATTCAGGGAACACAGCAGCACTCTACCCTACACTTCCGTGTAGTAGCTATTGAAAAGGTATTACATATTGACCTCCGACCCGGTCGGACTGTCAAAGAAGAAATGCACCTGTGTAAATAACAGATGCATCCGGTCGTAGTTATCGGTGGGATAACCTTGACTGTCGACGGGTTGAATTGAGTGTGAATTGTGACGCTCGCAAGAAGTAGGTGGATGTCAAATTATTATATAACCCCAGCGAAAGGAAGTTCAGATCAGTTGGAAAGAAGATGCTGGAATGAGAACCATGTCCCAGTTGAGGCTGGGCCCCAGGCCCCCGGTTGAGCATCCCAAAAGAACGGGAAAGAAATGCTGCTATGGCCAGAAGAGTAGGAGTCAATATGTTGCAGTCTTTGTTCAGTCTCCAACTCACCTCTCACACACAACCCTTTTAATAAAGTGAGAGGTATATTTTTCTAAAGAACTGTGTCCGCTCGTCTTTATTGTGTTGACTATGTTTCCGTGTATAGTTGCATCTGTATATGAGTATGCAACAAAGGGGCCTTCAGGTTACCCTCGACTACGGTCGCTAAATTTACTTTTTTACTAATTTATTCGGGTCAGAGTGGACCTGAAAGTAATAATAGTGAAACGACACTCAACATTTCCCATACTCCAAGGCTGGAGCCTCACTATCAGATGCAGTCTAGTGTCATACCAAGGTTACTAGTTCTACTTAACATATAGATGGCACCCTAACAGGTATTATCACGGAGGTGCCCGTGGTGTAATGGTTATCATCGTAGGAAATAGACACGGCAACACGAGTTCAAATCCTGGCCGAGGCTGATTGCGTTTCACATTGCACTAATACTCTTGGGAAAAGTATGAATCCAATTATTCTCCCTCCATCTATGGGTAAATAGTAGGGCAGACTAGGTTCTTCAGCCTTGGTGAGGCAACTATAAGGAAAACTCTGAATTCAAACCTGTTAAACTTCGCTTAAAAATTGACCCTGTGTCATATCCTGCCCGAGCGGAGGTGTTGGTAAATATGAACAGGTATTATCACTTTTTATTAGGTATTATCATATTACATTATTTATATATATCATAACCAGGCCATTGGTCAAATGAGTAGTGTGTTCAACAATAGTCCAGGAGACCGGGTTCAATCCCTGATCGAATCATACCAAAGACTCAAAAAATGGTACTTTATGCCGCCTTGCTTAACACTCAGCATTATAAGGTAAGGATCAAGGGTAAAATAGAGCAATCTAGGGAAAGATGTAGCGCCTTACCCAACACCTCGGTGTAGTAGCAATTGAAAATGGAGCCTTTCAGTTACCCTCGATTAAGGTCACCAACTTTTTATGTATATATATATATTATCATTTCTTTATATAACAGCAATTATATTATTTTACATAAGCTAATTTCCTTATCTACATTCGGAAAATCTCTGTCTTTCGCTCTCTCTCTCTCTCTCTCTCTCTCTCTCTCTCTCTCTCTCTCCATGTATATATATATATATATAGCTGGTATTAGAATTATTTGTACCAACTGAATATTTGTATTTTATGCAAATATCTACAAGTACTTACTAAATTTTCCATGAATATCTTCTATACAGAGTGTCTTAAAATAGATGCAACCCATTAATATAATGATTTAAAACTGAAACAAGCGCAATGGCCGTCATTTGAAATACATCCTGTAAAAAGTCCATCTTTTGAGCTTGAGACATCAAATTAATGTTTTTTAATTGTTATTATATCAACTTCCAGGACATGCAATTTTTTTTAGTTTCTTTGTCTCAGTAATAAACTATTATCATATTAATGGGTTGCATTAATTTGGGGACAGTTTTGAATGATTTTGTCTCCAAATAAGTAGTGACACAAAATATCTTTTCCTCTCTTGTCCAAAGCACTGTGATCGAGGATTAATAGTTGTTATAGTATACTAATTTCAAATCTGAAACAAAAAGAAGAACACATTATTATTAGTAGAGTTATTAGCAATCACATGCGTTCTGTGTATATTGAGACACCCTATATATATATAGTACCTGTTATCTCAATTTCAAGCGGGATCAGCATCAGTACTTAATGTCAACAATTACCTATGACTAGTGCTCCCTTAGATGACAGCTGAAGCCTGCGAAGGAGCGGCCAACCTCACTCCTGAAAGGATATTTCCAATCATTTTTCCTAAAAATAATGTCAGACTGATTACTAACAGGCCGAGAATGCATGCACGTCTGACTTTTAAAAGTAAGCAATATACACACACACACACACACACACAGAGAGAGAGAGAGAGAGAGAGAGAGAGAGAGAGAGAGTTTGGCATAAATTGCAGACATGTTGATGCTAATTACATGGGACTGGGGCATAATTTCCACACACCTCACCCTGGCAAACGAAAAGCTTGAAGGAGGCACACTGATCTCGTTCATCGGCACAATTTTGGGTTCCCTTGCGAAGGATGCGAAGTCAACTCAGTTTATTCTTGGTGACAATCTCTGCATCAATTTTGCATCGGTAAATCTGTTGATAATTTTTTTAAAAATGACCCAATTTCTTATCAGATTCCTCACCTCTTTGTCGTGGAATATTCTGGTTTGGTTAGGTTTTATAGAATATCAACCCTTGCTGGTTATTTAATGCCATGCTTTTTATACATTAAATACATATAATTTGAGCCTGAGCCCATTATTTTTTGGCACACAGTTAAATGGTTTCAAGTATTTCTTTTTAACACGAATAATTCTATTAACCTTTGATTATTTGTTAGCACAGTTAAATTGTTTCAAGTATTGCTTTGTAACAGTAACAATTTAACATCAGTCATTTGTTTGCACACAGGGATATATATATATATATATTTATATATATATATATATATATATATATATATATATATATATATATTTGATTGAACATAATAGACATTTTTTTGTCCACATATTTTTTTGTTAATCTTTTAGAAGTGCCGTATCGATCTTATGATATTCGGTGGGAATTGGTTGATAAACCTTCCATAATTAGTTATTTCCCAAGTACTTTCTGCCTAACTTTGGGCCATCATCAGGGGAGGATGTATTACAAAAGTGATGTAACTTTTGTATATCCATTACTACTTTGTAAGAATGAGCATTTGTACTGTTGTATCATGTAGTGTTTACTTTTCGAATTTGTTTCGATAAATAGCGTCAGTAGCTAAAGACATTTAAGTACATTAGCACTGGTTTTAAAATTAATTATTAAGTTTGGGTTGTATATTTCTAATGTGTAGCGCCTCGAGAATCTGTAGTTTTTGTTGGGTTTTGTTTTTTTGTTTTTTGTTTTTTGTTGTTGTTCTAATATTGTTGTGTTTTCGGTTAGAATTTTCCGTAATTCTGTTGTTGGGCATAAATGCTTTTTTAAATGCTGTGCTATGGAACTTGTACCAGAAAGGTGCATTGCAAGTCCTCTCGATAGGGTAGTTGAGATTAAACCGATATATATATTGTTGTTTTCAGAGATACAATCCCCTAAAGGACATTTAAATTGATATATAACGTTGGTTTTTTGCAAAACTCCAATCGAGGGAGAGGAATTATTTTTGATGAGTAAGTTGCAGGTTTAAAATTTGTTATAGTACATAATAAGTTTCATTTTTTTAATTAGGATCAGTGGGGAATATGTTTCTTTGAATCAATGTTTTTAATATTTTTTCATCTGATTACAATGATAAATACATACAAAAGTTACATCATTTTTGTTATACATGGTCTGCTGATGATAGTCCAAAGTTGGGCAGAAAGTACTTGGGAAATAATTAATTATGGAAGGTTTATCAACCCATTCCCACCAACCCCAAATATCATAAAATCAATACAGCAATTCAAAAGGATAAACAAAAATTACTCAGACAAAAAATATCTATTATGTTCAATCAAATGTGTATCAATGAATAAATCCTGCCAATATATATATATATATATATATATATAATGGTAGCACCTGATAGGGTCCTATCTATGGGTCAAGTAGAACTGTGTACTTATGCTAAACTGAATTGCTTGAAATAGAACTATTTTGACATTTAAACTGCGTACTTACGCTAAATTGAATTGTTTGAAATAGAACTGTTTTTGCATTCTAAACTGAATTGTTTGAAATAGAAATCTCTTAAAATTTAACTGTGTGCAAACAAAAACTATACTTATACTAAACTAAATTGTTTGAATTAGAATCGTTTGACGAAACTCAATAGCTTGAAAAAAAAGTTTTCCATAATTAAACTATGTACTTACGCTAAACTGAATTATTTGAAATAGAACTGTTTTGTTTATAAAAATGGATTTGGCATTAAATAACCTACAATGGTTGATATGCCATAAAAACCCAAAAAAAACAATATGAATAATTTACCTAATTCTAATATGACTTTTTATCACCAATCCTTTTGCTAATCATATGAACATATATCTAAGGTTCGTTCAAAAAGTTCTAAGCCTCACCCAGAAAGAAGAGCTATAGCTGAACAAACAACAGTGTGAGATGAATGTTTAGGTTAGTTTTATTGTAGACTGTTTATACGTACTTATAAAATATATATGATTTGTAAACACATTTTATTGATAATGTTTTTAAAGGAAACTGAGCTCATTCTTTTTGTACAAAAAATAGAACTGTTTGATCATTTGACTGTGTGTATCTACAACATGTGTTTACAAATCATATGTTCAATATATATGTAAAAACAGGATTGATGTGTCATAAATGTTTTTGACGAGTACTGTGATTGTTTACAACATTCCTCAAACCCAGCATTCCTGGTGTTCATTGCTTTCTCGTCTTGGAGATGCGCCAATCGTTTTTTGGTTGCGTCGATGGCCCGGTTCGAACTCGTGATGTGTGAATTCTCCAATCAGACTATGTTAAATGTTGATATGTGTCGTTTTCAGATATGCCGAATGAAGCAATGCATAACGTGTCAACACACCAATTACCACGATACAACCAACCACAGCGATTACCAACGAAGACTTGAACTGTTTCGCTCACGATATACGCGCCAAAAAACTAGCTCGTAGTTAAATTCTTAACGCCCGCAAGTATCTTCCAAATCGGTATTTTACCAGCTTGTTTTCTAAATGATTTACTTGTGTCGTTCCTGTGCTGTTATCTCTTTCTTGGTGTGTGTTGGCCCTTTAAGACCTTTTGATAAGCCTTGTGCCCGACTTGTTTTCACTTCTGTCTGCTGTTCGTTATCTTCTCGATAGGTTCTATACAACATTACTTATCAGTTTCCCACACCTTCTCACTTTTTTTCTATTTCAACAAGCAAAATGTTAACCTTTGATTCTGTCAATCCCAAAACAAACCCTAAAAAGATTTCCTCGGAATATCAAATATCATTAAAATCAAAGCAACATAATCTTCTTCCACTTCTTTTTTTTTCTTATTATTATTATTATTTAAAGCTCAGTGGATTTGCTTTCTGTATCTAATGGTATATCAACCTTCTTGGGTTATTTAATGCCAAAGTCATCGTAGTAGAAGAACACTACTAGTAGTTAACCCTTTGCTGAGGAATAAGACAATTCATGCCTTTCCTTACGGTATTCGTCTGAAAGTAAACGTAATAACGCGACTGGAGTTCGAACTCACTTACTTTTAGGCTGCAGTTCAGCACTTTAACTAATACACCAAAAGGATTCATACCCGTGTAACTATGGAGAAACAAATCTGCTTCTTCATAGTTACTTAAAATGAAAATAGAATGTGTACTGTTTTTTACGGTTGCGGGAAGGCTAGGCCCCTGCCGGCGCCAATACAACCTTTTCCTTATTTCACACAATTTCTGATGAGTATGGAACTTGCCGAACCTAATAATCTTACATTTTGACAAAAACATTTCAGTTGAAAAGTATTGTTGGGTTATTGTCTTGTAAGCCATAAACAACTTCTTCTCTTAAATAAATTGCTATCGACTTTGAATTTCTGTGAATAATGAATCTTCTAAGTAACCCATTTAATATGACGTCTCCTCTAAGAAAAAAGGACATCTTACCGAATTTGAATTTGGAGCTTTGCCTTTTCCAGATTTAAAGCTGAAGTGAGTTCACTTTTGGACTAATGCTCTTGAAAAAGCTATGAACCCCCTTTTCATCCCAACTTTGGGTTAAACAGTATCACAGCTGTTTTGCTTCGAGGATGTCTTCGATTTAAGATAACACATGAAAGTTGATGTGCCATTAAACAAAAAACAATGAATTTGTTACAAATTAATGACACCTTTTTATCAGAGATCTTAACAACTTCTACTTACTTTTTTCTTTGCCTATTTAGAAAAGAACTTTCATCTTTTCACTTAAAGGAAACACTTTGTGGTTTGACTTTGGTATTTCTTTATTGCTAATATCTCAACCGATGCTATTATTAAATAAAACATGATTTTTCTGGGGAGTTGTCCGCGTCTAACGGAAACCGCAGAAACCAAAAACTCGGAGAAGTCATATATATATATATATATATATATATATATATATATATATATATATATATAACACCAGTCTTAATGAACAAGGTAAGCTCTTATCAGAAATCATAAACTGTACTTTCATAGTCCATGCGGCAACAGTGCTCAATATCTAAATGGGTGGTAAAAACGAATTTAAGACACAAATAGACGTATCACAACTGGAAGTTAAAACCTTACGCGATCTTCAGGAGCTATAAAATGTTTTTCAACCGTGAATATATACCGAAAAACAGAGAGAGAGAGAGAAAGAGAGAGAGAAAAAAAAGAGAGAGAGAATGAGGGAGAATTACCTCATTTGTTTGCAAGATAACTTTTACTTGCATTACAAGGAAGCTACATCCGGATATCTAAAGGGAATACTCAACACACACTGGTGATGTAATGGTTAGCAAGCTCGACTAGTAAACCTACACGAGTGAGTTCGAGTCTCATTGGGTGCCCCTTTCATATTGCCTTGTGCCATATCTAAGCAAAAAGCTTAGTAAATTACCACTCTGTAATTCATGGAAGTGAAGGCTTTTGGTTTAGTTTGGTTTCTGTGTTTAATGGCATATCAACCAGTTCATATCGCACACAAGTGACGCCAAATCAACTTGTCATGGAAATTGCTTAGTTGGTGGCTCAGTTGTCGAGTTTCGGCACTGCATTCTGTGGTCACCGGTTCGATATCCAGTGGTGGAGATTACGGTTTACGCTGCTGCTGGGACCAAATAAGGTCGAGTCGAAACAGCTGTTCAGTGTTCCCGTATGTCGTGCGTAGGTATTCGGTGGATTTTCTAGTCGTGGTAATTCAATTCACAATTATTTAAGGGCTATACGGCTGGTAAATGTTCACATTGGAAATATCAGATATTTACTCAGTTAGGATGACCCATCCGGACAATAAACAAAAATATTTTAATCAATAAATCTCTTAAATAAAAAAAAGAAAAATATAATGTCATACAACAACTTATAAAAACGTAATTGCTTTATATCATTTTTGTTTAGTGGACAGCACGGATATCCCTGATCTTCTCTCGCCACTCCTCCCCATCGTTCATCGCCTCTGTCAGGTCTTCAGGGCTACATCCTGTATCCTCACAGATCTGCTGTATGTACGTTCGAGCGGGGCGTCCTGCTTTTGCTCGGCCATATGTGGGGGTCCATAGGAGTACATCACTTATGAGCTCATCCCTGCTTCTCCAGCAGTGTCCTGTATGTCTGGTTCGTCTAACTTGGATAGTTTTCGTGATGGGAGGCAGTTGGCCGTATAGTTGGCGCTTTGTTGGATGTTGCCTCCCGGACTTGTTCAATATTGCTCGCAGCATTCTTGTGTAATTGCCCTCTAGCTTTTTCTCCAGCCGTTTTGTTAGCGTCCAAGTAGTGCATCCATATAGCAGTATCGATACGACCGCTGCTTGGAAGAAACTGTGTTTCATTTTATCGGTCAGGTCTGACTTCCATATGATCGATAGCTTATCGATAGCTGTCCATGCCTTCGTTAGCTGCGTGTCGATGTCCTTTTCGGTTGATGAGACACTGCTTCTTAGGTAGATGAACTTTTCTTCTAGTTTCAGAGAGCTTCCGTCTAGTGTGGAAATGTTACCTGGTTGACCCATAGTTGTAGCCCTAACAGGTACTACCAAGCCGGACTAGAGTTAACCTGTCAGTAGAGGCAACGAAGGAGTACTCCACATTCCCCAAGATCTCCAGAACTGGATCCTCACCACCAGAAGCACATCTGTGTAATAGCCGGGAAACTCATTTTTTTAGTCTTTCTCATCTCTAATCGGAATATCCTACGTCTTGACGACTGGGCAAAAAAGTGAAATAAGTAAAAGTGATTATTTATTGGCTTGTTGGCCTCGTCGGATGGGACCGTAGAATTGTTGTCCCAGTCGGATGGGGCGTTAGAATTCACCGACAGTATCTCTGCAGAGAGGTAAGACTGCCCCCGCCCAATGAGTGTCCTGAATAAGGCCCAAAGCAATCTAATGGTGAGGCTTCAGTAATGCTGGAGTTTTGGGGAATTTGGAGTATCCATTCAATGCCATTGCTCCCCGGTTCACTCTGACTCAGAGTGGCAGCATCTGATAGGGTCAATCTATGGGACAAATAGAACTGTTGTACATTTAAACTGAGTCCAAACAAATGATTTATGTTGAATTGAATTGCTTGAAATAGAACTGTTTGATCATTTAACTGTGGGTAAACAAATGACTGATGTTTAATTGAATTGTTAGTGATACATAGCAATACTTGGAACCACTTCACTGTCTGCGAACAAAGGATTAATAGTAAATAGAATTATTCGTGTGAGATAGAAATAAGTGAAACTATTTAACTGCGTAAAAAATGGGCTCAGGTTTGTTTAAAAATCTTATCTACAAAATGCGTTTAGAAATTACATATTTAATATATATTCATGAAAAGCATTTGGCATTAAATAACCTACAATGGTTGATATGCCATAAAACAAAACCAAATTTATTGCCTTGTTGATATTTTATCGTATATCAATCACTGTGGTTACTTAATGCCGAATCCTGTTCATATATATATATATATATATATATATATATATATATATAGGATTTGTCAGTGAATGGTTTTGGGGTTATTTGGTTTTTAAACGAATGGTTAGAGCTTATTTATTTACACACAGTTAAATGGCTTCAAGTATTTCTTCCTTACAATGATATTTCTCTTTAATATTAATTATTTGTTGAAATGGTTTCAAGTATTCTTATCTAATAATAATAATTTTTTAAAAAATATTAATCATTTCTTTGCCAACAGTTAAATGGTTTCAAGTATTCCTATCTAATAATAATAATTTTTTAAAAAATATTAATCATTTCTTTGCCAACAGTTAAATGGTTTCAAGTATTCCTATCTAATAATAATAATTCTTTTTAAATATTAATCATTTCTTTGCCAACAGTTAAATGGTTTCAAGTATTCCTATCAAATAATAATATTTTTTTTAAATATTAATCATTTCTTTGCCAACAGTTAAATTGTTTCAAGTATAATAATAACAATAATCCTTATCAAATAATTGAACAGTTCTTTTTTACCCATAGATGTGATCCTTACACCGAGGCAGAGTGGATATGGGAGTAATGGTAATGAAGGGTACTCGACATTCCTCAAAGCTCCTTAACTGAAGCCTCACCATCAGATGATTTAGTATCATACCAAGAGCACTTTTTAGGTCGGGGATGTCTATACTCCTCCGTAAATTCGTTTTATGGCATATCAACCATTGTAGGTTAATTAATGCCAAATCCTCATTATATATTCATATTCATTAGATATATATGATTTCTAGACACATTTCATTGATTTGGTTTGGTTTCTTTGTTTAATGGCATATCAACCTTTGTTGGTTATTTAATGCCAAAGCCATTCTCCGAGAACAGTAGTGGTACTATTTAACCCCTAGCTGGGAGGATAAGGGGGATTCATACCTTTCCCAAAGGTATTTGCCTGAAAGTGAACGTAATAGGGCGACTGGAGTACGAACTCGCTGACTACGATTCCGTAGTCCATCGCTTTAACCATTACACCACGAGGACATCTCCACATTTAGTTGATAACATTCTTTATCGAGCCTTAGCTCGTTTTTTATATATAGTTAAATGGTTTCAGGTGTTGCTAATACAAATAATTGTATTTATTGCTAATTATTTGTTTGCTCAGAGTTAAATGGTTTCAAGTATTGCTATATAACAGTCACAATTTAACATCAGTCATTTGTTTGCACATATTTACATAGATACACATGATATGTGAGAGATTAGTTTGTTGGTAATTTCATTTTTAAATGAGTTAAAACTAATTTGTTTGCTCACTGATATTGTTATTGTTTCTACATAGTTAAATGGTTTTAATCATTGCCATTTAACACTTAGAATTCTATTCAACATTACTCGTTTGTTTGCACACTGTGAAGTGGTTACAAGTATTGCTATTTAACATTAATTATTCTATTCAACATTACTCATTACGCAGTTAAATGGTTCCAAGTATCGCTTTATAACACTAACAATTCAATTAAACATCAGTCATTTATTTATACACAGTTAAACGATCAAGCAGTTCTATTTCAAGCAATTCAATTTTGCATTATTCATTTGTTTGCACTCAGTTTAACTGTCAAACAGTTCTATTTTACCCTATCGGAAGCTATCACTCCGGGCCAAAGTGGACCTGGGAGCGATGGCAATGAAGGAGTACACCGCATTCCCCAAATCTCAAGCATTAATGGTGCCTCACCATCTTATTGTTTCGTGTCATATCCACGACACTCCTTAGTATGTGTGGAGGATCTTACTCCTTAGCAGAGGTGCAGTCCGTGTATTCTACAGTTCCAGTCGACAGGGCACCTCAGGTGGTGTAATGGTTAGCTAGCGAGACTAGCAAACCAACACGAGTGAGTTCGAGTCTCATTGGGTGCTTCATTCATACGGCGTTATTCTACATCTAAGCAAAAAGCTTAGAAGATTAATTCTGTTTCAGTCGACAGGGCGGTTTTTAAGTTGTCTGTTTACCCATCTTTATCTGTTTAAATACATTTTCTTTTTATGTTCTTTCTGTTCCTCTCGAACAAGGAATGAAACTTTTTTTTCTTAAAACTTTCAAAGTGTACAATCTTAAACAATACTGAAATTTTGTTAAATTTGTTACGGGTGTATTTATTTATGCATGATATAACGTACTTGGAGGACTATTATCATACGTAGTATTAGGTGTTTGCGATTTTTGGTTTTGGAAAATTAAACGGGATACTAACCTTCATTTGACTTTAATTTATTGTCATTATTTAGACAATCGTTCATAGATTTGCTGGGATATATTGACATCGTCACTAAAGGTCTTGTATTTTACACTGACAGGATGTGATATAAGATCAATTTTCATCAAAGTCTCTTTCTTCAAAGAAATATAAACAAACTTACAAAATCGAATTTTGGTTAGTTCGTTGGTTCGTTTATTTTAATGGCATATCAACCCCTATGGGTTATTTAATGCCAAATCCTGTAATATATATATATATATATATATATATATATATATATGTGTGTGTGTGTGTGTGTGTGTGTGTGTGTGTGTGTGTGTATTTTATTAGCCAGTGGTTTGTAGACAACGTTATTTTAAAACGAGTTAGATCTCATTTGTTTAAAGACAGTGAAATGGTTTCAAGTATAATAAATGATTAAATAGTTTTATTTGATCAATTGGCGTTACTCTAATAGACACTGCCACACCCCTTTAGAGTGGACTTGGGAGTAATTGCAATAAAGGTGTACTCCACATTCTTCAAAGCTCCAAGACTGGAGCCTCACTAAAAGATGGTTTAATGTCATATCCAAGATATGCATGGAGGTTGCAGTCGACGTATTCTACTGCCTACAGTGCAGCAACTTTTATGGATTTTATATCAAAGTGTTACCTGATATTTCATTTTGGAGTTTGATAGTTTTAGAACAAGAAAACGCTTACTGACGAATAAATCTATAATTTGATGATTTTATCCGAAGGATAACTTCAGCTAACTTATATTCACATATTTAGTCCAGTCATTGTTTTGTAAGAGTATGTACTTACCCAAACCCTCCGTACAAGCTGGATGCGACACAGGGTCAATTTTTAAGTGGAGGTTTGAATTAAATAACCGGAAGTGGTTGAATAACAGGTTTTCCTTCTCCTAGACCCGTTGCTATAGCTAGGTTAAATAGTCCAGTCTTCCCTACTGCTGCGAGAGAAAGAAAATAATTGAATTCATACCTTTTCAAAATATATTAATACAAACATTCTCGTCCCGGATTTGAACTCGAGCCGCCTGGTTCATTTCTAACGACGAAAGTCGTTACATCACAAACACATCGATACTGTACGTACTTGTTTAACAGGGTTTTTTTTTTTTTACCTTATTTAAATTTTCTGAAAAATATAAGTTAATACTTTAAAGGTTTTATCTTATTGATTACATAGTCCGTATTAAATGGGACTAAACCCCACAGCATTCATCAAATCATAATCTCAGAATAATGATAGTTTCCAAACAATGTACATAATATTCACACACTTCGATGGATATTGATCCCGTTGCCTCTCACATACTAAGCAAGCACTCGACAGCTTAAGATAATCTCTTAAGATCGAAAGAAAATACTTGATCCGACATTGAGGTACTTAGAGAGTAATTCGCAACGAAACAAAAGAAAAAGAAGAAGCAGTTGAAAAACTGGATATAGATTCTGGCGTTTTTCACGTGCACAAAAAGTGCTCTACCATATGAGCTAACCCTCTCCGTAAATCGACAACTCATTATCTCAGTTTAACGGAATTTTGGGGTAGCACATCTTATAAATGAAAACAGATTTGGGACGATAATAATGTTCTATATAAGATTGGTTGGTTGGTGGGTTGGTTGGTTTTTTAATGACGTATCAACCCTTTCCGGGTCATTTAATACCGAATTAAATCTCAAACAATTCAGTTTAGCATAAGTTCATGGTCTAAATGTGAAAAACAGTTCTATTTCTAATAATTCAATCTAGCATAAGTATAGTTTTTTGTTTACCCATAGTTAAATGTCAAAACAGTTCTATTTCAGACAATTCAGTTTAGCATAAATTCATGGTCTAAATGTGAAAAACAGTTCTATTTCTAATAATTCAATCTAGCATAAGTATAGTTTTTTGTTTACCCATAGTTAAATGTCAAAACAGTTCTATTTCAGACAATTCAGTTTAGCATACACTGTTTAGCATAAGTACACTGTTTAGTTCTATTTGACCCATAGATAGGACCTTATCAAGTGCTACCGCTCCGAGACAAAGTGGTGCTAGGAACGATGGCATAGAGGGATACTCCGCATTCCCCAAAACTCCAGTATTACTGGAACCTCCTTGTCAGATTGTTTAGTGTCATATCTAGGACACACGTTGTGGTGGTGGGGGTTATCCTTCTGCAGAGATGTAGTCGGTGTGTTCTGTAGCTCCAGCCGACTGGGCCAGCTGTATAAGATGTTTCCACATATTGATCTTAGAAAATTAAACAGGATATCAACATTCATTTGACCTGGATTAGTTGTCAAAATCATTTTAAAATTATTAGAATATGTTTTTTCTTTGTTCTTTAAAGAGGGGAATCCCTGTGATGCAGTGGCTTACGTGTTGGATTGCGGCATCGTAATGAGTTCGAACTCCAGTCTGGCTATTACGTTCACTTTCTGATTAATACCCTTTGGAAAGGGATGAAACCCCTTATCTCCCCAGCTGTGGGTTAAACAGTTCAACTTCTGTTCTTCTTCAATGATGGCTTTGGCATTAAATAACTCTAGAAGGTTGATATGCCATAAAGCAAAGAGCATAAAACTATTTTTTCTTATCATTCAGGGTTTTCGGACTATTGTTTTCATCTTCATTGTTATACTTACAAAGTTTCGGCCGATATCTTCTTCGGCCTTGTTCAGGTGTTTCTTGTCGAACTCAGGAGCCTATACGGAACTTCGAACCACGACCTTTATTTAATCCACTAGTGAGGGGGTCGCTTGTTCTAGTTCCATTAACTATAACCGGGTACAAGTTTTAAGTATTGCTGTTTTGTTACTCGCCTGCAGTCAGGATTGAACCTACAATCTCCAGATGATTTGAATCTTTGAATGTTTGAAGCTTAGGGAACCAACACTTATAACTGTTACGCTATGTGTCCTGCTGGACACATCACATAACCTTGGTTCATCTCAAAAATTTAGGCGATAACATTTTTTTTTCTTTTAGAAAAACTGAAATTTATCAATATTATTGGACTGACCAAAATATTTTGTTTCATTAATAAAGAGAAGATTTTTATTTTCAATATCAATTTTCAATATCAACTTCATTGAACCTGATTATTGTTTTCTGGAAGAACTCATTGGCCATCTTTCCGTCTCATATTTTGATTCTCTGCTCTGTTATGCCGCCATGTGCCCAGTGGGCTTGCAGGGTGCTATTCGTTCTCGCCAAGTCCACCAGTTAGCTCAGGGCACAGACGTTGGCTGTGGTCTTCCGAGCGCTATTTAGTGTCACAGATATCACCAACTCCCAAGCGGATCCACATTTTAAAGCTACTGGGCGAGTTATAGGTGAAGTACTAAGAGTCAAAACAGCTAATTGGCCAGCTTTCCCCCTCAAATATAAAGTCTTTGACAAATACAATTCTTCCACAACAAAAATAAGGACTCTGAAGTGCCGTGTTTGGGTTAACAGGATTAATAACAATATTCTTTTATTGAATAAAAGAAAGAAACAAAGAAAAAACAATTCAGGTAAAAGTCAGGAGCGAGAAAATCTTTCTGTATCTCGGAAGGAGCTTCCACTAAAATATCCGTATCCCAGACTAAGCCTCTCATAAAATACCTTTATCCCAGGACGAGCCAGCCATAAAATATCTGTTAATGGCGGAAGGTGAGAAGGTAGTTCGTCAGTGATAGGCTCGTTCCGTATTCCTTCAGGCGTCGGGATTTAATGGCAGAGCACGTGCTCTAAATCTCAAGTTTATCATTTCAGTATGAATGCAGCATGATAAAGTATGATAGATTATTTTTGGCGGTTTTTTCCTCTACCAAACATGGTCGAGGGGTCTGTCTCTCCGCTGACACATACATGGCTAATAGAGAGTGAGGTCCTCCCATGCCTATTTCACCTTGTAATGATAGAGAGGGTGGGAGAAAGACGGCCTCTCCTACTTCCACTATCCTGTAATTCTTGCCTACTACTATCGTCCGCTGACGGCCAAATGTATTAGGGTGTCATATTTCTTCGTCACAGCTCCCAGAACATTTACACTCTCTGAGTGAAAAAAACTTCCATTCGTACTTTTACAATCTTCTAGGTAATTGAAATATTTTTTCATTAAGAGAATCATGTCGAGACCAAAAGAATAGGTAACTTAGAGGTACAACACCTGTTGAATACTATGGAAAACTTCTCTACCAAGCTATAACAATTTTTACTCGATTACCAAAGAAACATGGTGTCTAGTATATATACTAAGGTGAGTCAAAAGTTTTGCAATATTTTGGTAGTACGTGCAGTTTGATTTGGCAGCTCTTCATGCTTTCGCCGAGGTTGTGTCTCTACTTGATTTGCCTCTATGGCTTTGAACACAGCCTCGGAATCCACGAATCCTGGCGGAAACACCCAACAAGGCACCAACTATACAGCCACCTTCCTCCCATCACGAAAACTATCCAAGTTAGACGAACCAGACATGCAGGACACTGCTGGAGAAGCAGGGACGAGCTCATAAGTGATGTATTCCGATGGACCCCCACATATGGCCGAGCAAAAGCAGGACGACCAGCGCAAACATACATACAGCAGCTATGTGAGGATACGGGATGTAGCCCTGAAAACCTCCAGGAGGAGATGAACGATAGGGAGAAGTGGCGAGAGAGGGTCAGGGATATCCGTGCTAGCGGCACGACATGATGATGATGAATTTTGCCAGAATGTCAGGTTCTTGCAGTCCTGGCGTAATTTCTTGAACCATCTGGTTACTTTTCTGTGTTCAACAGCGCCATACAACTGGTTTTGGTCGCTTCGGTGGCATTTTGGCGCGGTTCAAACTCGTTAAGCATCATTTCCGATTTAGATTACATTGCACATTTATCTTCTGTGTGGCTTTCAAATTACATTCGGAGTGAAGCAATGCACAACGTGTCTGCGCACCAACTGTCACTATACTATCGATCACGGCTTGAACTGCTTCGGTCACGTGATATACGCGTGGCAAACTAGCAAGTACTCCCAAAATGCTGCAAAACTTTTGACTCACCCGAATATTTGGGCGCCTCGGGTAGTGTAATGGTTAGCTTGACTTGCAAACCCGAAAAGTGAGATCGAGTCTCATTGGGTGCCCCCATTCATTCGACCTTGTGCCACATCTAAGCAAAAAAAAAAAAGGTTAATAAATTACAACTGACCTGAATATTTTAATGGAAGGTCACGCTCTTTGTTTTAACTAATTCAGAGGTTCTTTTCTTCAGTTGGTCGAACTGTTTGAATGAATTGTTTTGTTCCCTCATTGGTTTATTGGGACATGTTGATACAGTCAGACAAGGTCTTGTATTTACATATTCACTTGTTTATTCTACAAACAATTTTGTACAACTGGAACAACTTTCAGGCAAGTAAGATGAACAAAGAAAACAATTCACTAACTGAGGTGGGAGTGTGTAGAGAAGTCAATAGAACTGAAAAGAAATAACCTTCAGTTGAAAACATATTTTCCCTCCAAACACAAAGAATTTTTTTTTTTCGCAAACCTTGCAAAGAAACATATTTCTCAGGATTTCTCTATCTTGCAAGTAAATTGATGAATTGATTTTTAACGGCATATTAAACCATCTAGGGTTATTTTATGCCAACAGGTTCATTGTTACATTTTTTGCTGTTTTTAAGAGATTTTTGTACACAGTTAAATGATATCTAGTATTTTTATCGAATACAAATAATTTGCACCCTATTGTTTGGTTTTGTTTTATGGCATATCAACTATTGTAGGTTATTTAATGCCAAATCCTCTATATACATATATATTAAATATATATGATTTGTTTTTTTTCTTTTTTTGGTTTTGTTTTATGGCATATCAACTATTGTAGGTTATTTAATGCCAAATCGTTCTTTATATGTCTTTATTAAAGATATGATTTAGGGGTTTTTTTGCTTGGATTTGTTTTATGGCATATCAACTAATTTTCTTTACCCAGAGTTGCGAACCGGAAAAAAAAAATGTTGCCCAGTCGGCTGGGGCTGTAGAATACACCGACTGCATGTCTGCTGAGAGGTAAGACCCACGCTGTCACAACGGGTGTCCTGTATATGACACTAAACAATCTGATGGTGAGGCTTCAAAAATGCTGGAGCTTTAGGGAATGCAGAGCACCCCTTTATGCCATCGCTTCCTGGTCCACTTTGTCCCGGAGTGGTAGCACCTGACAGAATCCGATCTATTGGTCAAATAGAACTAAACTGCGTACTTATGCGAAACTAAATTGTTCGAAATAGAAGTGTTTTGACAAAAAATAAAATTATTCTCATGTTAAACTAAATTGTTTGAATTAGAACTGTTGGACTAAACTGAATAGCTTGAAATAGAAATGTTTTTGACAAATAAACTGTACTTACATTTAAACTACAGACTTATGCTAAACTGATTCGTTTGAAATGGAACTGTTTTTGACATTGAAACTGTACTTACACTGAATTGAATTGTTTGATATAGAACTGTTTTGACATTTAACTGTGTGTAAATAAAATCTGCTCTTATACTAAACTGAATTAGCTGAATAAGAAGTGTTTTGACTATTAAACTGTGTACTCATGCTAAACTGAATAGTTTGAAATAGAAGTGTTTATTTGTATAAAACTGGATTTGGCAATAAATAAACTACAAAGGTTGATATACCATAAAAAAAACAAATAAACAAACAAACAAACAGAAAAAATGGTCTCATTAATTTCTTGACCAACCTTATTCTACCAGGTGTGTGTGAACATAGACTCATTGAAGCATGCACATGTGTGTGTTTGCGCATGCTCAACTGAATGTGTCTGTAACAGGAGGGAATCGCCGTGGCGCAGTGGCTAACGTACAGGACTGCAACATCATTGGAGGTGAATTCGAAATCCAGTCGTGCTATTATATCCATTTTCAGACTAATACTTTTAAGAAAAGGATAATCCATCTTAATCCCAGCTATGGGTTTAATAGCGCCACTACTGTTCTTCTTCAAGGGTGGATTTGGCATCAAATAACTCATGACGGTTGATATGCCATTAAACAAAGAAACCAAACTAAATAAAAAAAAAGACGAGTCCCGAAGTGTTGTGGTTAATGTACTGAACTGCGATATCGTTGTAAATGAGTTCGAACTCCAACTGTGCTCTTACGTTCATTTTCAGACAAATACCCTTGGGAAAGGCATGAACTCCCTTATCCCCATAGATATGGGTTTAATAACACCACAACTGTCCTTCTGCAAGGATGGGTTTGGCATTAAATAACCAATGAAGGTTGAAATGACATTAAAACAAAGAAACTGAAACGTAATTGGGTTTGTGTTGGTAGTTGCGAAAAAGGAGAAAAAGATACAGAGATTGAGAGAGTGCACGCGAGAGAGAGAGACTTTCAAATCATAAAGATATATTCCAGCTTAGAAAGATTATGACAATTCGGAAGTATCTTGGAAAACTTGATGGTGTATATGATTTTCATGTACCGCTATAATAAACAGGTATATTTCTATAGCAAAGCACCAACTATAACGGTCACCTGCCTCCCATCACGAAAACTATCCAAATTAGTCTAACCAGACACGTAAGACACTGTTGGAGAAGCTCATAAGTGATGTACTCCTATGGACCCCCACATATGGCCGAGCAAAAGCAGGACGACATGCGCGAACATACATACAGCAGCTATGTGAGGATACGGGATGTAGCCCTGAAGACCTGCCTGAGACGATGAACGATAGGGAGAAGTGGCGAGAGAGGGTCAGGGATATCCGTGCTAGCGGCACGACGTGATGATGATGATTTCTATAGTATATCAAAACGAACAAACGTAGCTCTATATTTATGTGTGTGTGTGTGTGTGTGTGTGTGTGTGTGTGTGTGTGTGTGTGTGTGTGTGTTTCGAACAAGAAATGGTTGTGGTGCTTTAAAGAAATGCAAAAACAACAAATTAATCTAACGCCGCCCCACTTTTCCTCTTGCAACTTCAAGTGGCTCTGATGAGTCAGAAAATGTAAATCTTGCGCAGCCATGGGTAACGGCGTAACAGATTTTTTTTTCTTTGTATCTTAAAAGACATACACCAAAAGCAGTTGGCTTCTCTACTTCCGGTTCTTACCCGCCCTTTACCGACTGTCGGCAGAATTACCCCGTTTTTTTTTTCCAAAGAGTTCCCGATTTTTTTCTCTCATTTTTTTTATACTTTTTCTGATTCTCTCGTACTCTGATTCCTTCAAAGCTTTACGTAACGGAAATCGTCAGAGGAAATGCAATCAGCAACCCGAGTTCAAATCCTGGACGAGGTTTTTGAGTTTCCCCTTTTGTACTAATGCCCTTGAGAAAGGTCATAAATCCATTTGTTTTCTCCTCGCCGGCTGCATCGCAAAACGAAGTTTTTCAAGGTTGTTCAAGTAGCAGAGCAGACTGGGTTCTTTAGTTTTGGTTAGACAACCAGTATAGGAGAAGGAAATCTCTAAATTCAAATCAGGTATACTCTGATTAAAAAAGATCGTCTGTGTCACATTCTGTTTGTGAAGTGGGGGGGCAAATACATACTTTAGTTCCCCCTGTTGACATTTTTGAAAATTGGTGGTTGCAAAATTATTTTCTTTTAAAATCCACAATCATTGTTGTTCTCAATTTCTTTGCTTTCACATGGTGTAAACTTTTACAGTAAATATTTACAGTTCCATGAGAGCACTGAGATGTGATGGCACTGGTTAGTCTCGTAAGACTATGGCTCTGGGTGCAGTTAGATTTCCCTGCAGAAAATTTCCGCATTTGACAACACCAAGAAAAGAACTAGTATTTATGTTGTAAGTATTTAGCTGTTTAAAACGACTGAAGTGTATTAATACATTGGCTCTTAAAACATTGATATTGCAACTACGTTGACATGTTTAAAATGAATGTAAGTCAAGTTGGCGACCTTAGTCGAGGTCGACCTGAAGGCTCCCTTTTCAATAGCAACCACACCGAGGTGTAGAAGAGGGCGCTACTCCTTTCCCATGATTGCTCCACTTTACCCTTGATACGTACCTTATATTGCTGAGTGTTAAGCGAGGAGGTGTCAAGTACCATTTTTAAAGTCTTTCGTATGACGCGACATGGGATTGAACCCAGGTCATTTCAAGCCCTAGTACCTCTTTGATTGGCTTGACTGTATTCTTCAAATTGAGGACTAATATCCTTGGGAAAAGCATGAACCTCTTTATCCCTCCAGCTATGGGTTAATTAGTATCACTACTGTTCTTCTACAAAGATAGCTTTGGCTTTAAATAACCCATGGTGCATTCAATAAGTTTCCAGACTTTTTTTGTATAGGTATTTAAAATTGTCGTAGACTCTTGAAAATTCACTATGTTATTGCTATACGTCTAATGAGATGACTGACCAATTTTTATGATTTCAGGTTCGAATCAACAGCTACAGCAGCAATTGGAATACATCCTACTAAAGCCTGATTGTCACAGCTGGTGAATTTCAAAAACGTAATCTAGACGTGAGGAATAACGATATGCAATAAAACTGTGTTTTAAACTTTGGAAAAAATGGCACAGAAACCTATAGAATGCTTCAGACTGCTTTTGGGGCATCTTGCATAAATCGAGCATCAGTTTTTGAGTGGCATAAGAGATTCAAGGAAGCCAGAGAGTCTATGAGGGATTATGAGAGATGTGGGAGGAGTAAAGAAGTCAATACACCAGAGTTGATGGGCCAAAGGGTTAGGGTTACAGTTGCTTTATTGAGGTTTTAAGGGGGTTCAGGAAGAGATTCTGTCGGAAGAGGCTAGCACTCTTCAAATCTTGTCAGAGGCATTTCCACCAGGACAATACACCAGTCCACAACTCCATCCTTGTCACAGACTATTTGACCAAGATGGACATCAAGACAGTTCCTCAGCCTCCCTATAGTCCAGACCTTGCTCCCTGTGACTTTTGGTTATTCCCCAAGCTCAAAGGCTGTCGTTATGAGACAATTGAGGAGATAAAAGAGGATGCCCCGAAGGTCATTGACACGCTCACACAAGAGGATTTCCATGAGGCCTTTCAGAAGTTGTGGGAACTGTACAACAAGTGCATTGCAGCCGGAGGAGATTACTTCGAAGGAGACGAGAGTTTCATGTGTGTACTATCAATAAAAGTGCCTATACGAAAAAAGTCTGGAAACTTATTTAATGATCTTCGTATCTTTAATATTAACCCAATGGGTGAATGCAAAGTCTCCATTTAAATAACTTTCTGTGTGTTGTTGTAAATGTGTGTCGACATGTCTGAGTTTTTTTGTTGTTTTTTTTTTTGGTGGGGGGTGATTTTTATGATTTTTGTAAATAATGGCGTCGACATATTTACGTATACAATTGCAAGGGTCTACGAAAATTGTATGCACATGTATTTTGCGTGTGTCTTTATCCTGTATGTGTGTGCATATAACTGTCTTTGCATCCGTATATGTAAATAGCAATATATTCATATTTTGATTGAGATGGTGTTTTTCTTAGTAAGTGACACGCAAGTCCCCTTAAAAGTAAAACGAAAAAACACAGATTCTTTCCGATGAGTCATTTTTGCTTCTTCCTCTCAACACTTCACCGTCTTCTATTCAACGTCAACCCTTCTCTTCAACTTCTCATCTCACTCATCAAGTTATGTGAAGCTTTCTGACGAAGCTCAAATGAAAAGAAAGCTAAGAATTGGTAAATGGGCGTATGACTATCAGACGGGAATTCTAAGATTTTTCAACTTTTGCCTTGTCGCAATTCTGGGGAAAAAAAGCTGTCGTATTATTGTTTATACTAATAAAATTTTCGCACTAGTCTTAACTAACAAGAGATTAAGTCACTGCAAGTCACTCCACTAGTATTCTAATAATCCACAACTATGTCGGTGGAGTTTATAGTTCGGGGTTTCCTGTGTATGACACTAAACAGCATCTAATGACGAGGTTCCCGTTCTGAAGCTCTTGGGAGAGTGGAGTATCACTTCATTACCATTACTCCCAGACCCACTCTGACCAGAAATGCTAGCATCATTTACAGTCCTGTCTATGGGTCAAATAGATCTGTTTAAAAACTATTTGTATCGATAAAACTATCAACAAAAATACTCCTTAGAAACAACGACACAAACACGTTAATATAAACGTACAGTGGACGTGATTCCCTAACCTCTTGGCATAAAACAAACCTAGACGGATTGACATGCCGTTAAAATCAATCAATCAACTTAATAATGGTGCTGCCTTGATTAATGCATCTTAAACGAGGAAATAATTCACCTAGGGGAGAATGAAATTATTTGGAGGGTGAATAAAACTAAAGGGCGAAATAAGGGTGGTTAAAATATGAACGATGAGGTTTGATTAATGAGTTTTATCCTCACTGGGTATCCCATACTTGCGGCCTTGTGCCGAATCTTAAGTTCTTAGGAGGCACCTTGCGTGATGTGATGATTTCCAGGCAAGGTAAGCAGACCAATCTTCATGAGTTTCATTCTCACCGGAGAACTCATAGTTCTGAGCTTGTGCCAAGCTTAATAAATGACTATAAACGATGAAATATTTAATATACTCCGATATGATTAAAAGATCCATTGTCATTAAAAGGATCAGAAAGCTTTTATTGTTTTTTTTTAACACAGTGTAATAGAAAAATTGATATTTCTTGTGAAATAATGGTTATCGTTGCAGAGAATGGAAGCGGTTATCTGTGTTTGAATTTTGGTTGAATTTGTTTGCATTTAATTCCCACACCAAAAATGTTTGGTATTATTTCACTATCAAACTCTATTTTATTAAAATAAGTAAAGTTAGCAACCGTAGTTGAGGGCGACCCAAAGGCTACTTTTTCATTAGCTACAACACCATTAAAACTCCATATACTGACCTCAAACCTAAAATCAAACAAATAGTTACCAAAACAATTATGGGATGAAAATCCCCTCAATAAGCTCTTTCAAATACAACCAATTTTAAAAGAAAGGAAACTGGATCCTAATAATACCAGAAGAGAAGAAACTACCCTTACTCGACTACGCATTGAACACACTCAACTGACTCATTCACTCATTCTAAAAGAAAAACCTCCCCCAAAATGTCCATGTGGAAACCAATACTCAATCAAGCACATTTTGATAGAATGCACAAAACTCAACCACACAAGGTAAAAGTTTTATAAGGCGAACAGCGTGAAAGAACTATTTTTTTAAAATTGCTCTCAAAAACATAATCAACTTCTTAAAAACAATTGGCCTCTTATTAAAGAGATAGACTATGTTACCAACACCTTCGACCATCAAGTTAGTTCAAACAAAAAGCTTTGACCTATTTTAAAACACTAATTCCGGACTATTCCTTTACAATTAATGTATATATATATATATATATATATATATATATATATATATCAGAATTTGACAATCAATGACCCTTAAGAGGTTGATTTGCCATAAAACCCATCGATCACCTGCCTAAAAATATGCGTTTACAAATCATATATATAATATATGTGTAAAAAGGCTCTGACATTAAATAACCTATAGGGGTTGATATGTCATTAAATCCAACCAACCAACACCGAGGAGTAGGAGAGGGCGCTACTCCTTTCCCGGGAAAGGCATATCAACATTCATGGGCTTTTTAATGCCAAAGCCATTTTTGTAGAAGAGCAATGATACTGTTTAACTCTTGGCTCGGGAATTAGAAGGTTCATATCTTTCCCAAGAATGTAAGTCTGAAAGAGAACATAATAGCGCGACTGGAGTTCGAACTCGCTTTTTTTCGGGTCTGTAGTCCTGTTCTTCAGCCACTACGTATGAACCTTGTATAACCCTTAATATCAAAAAGATTGTGACGCTCACTGGTGCTGTGTCTCCAAACACAATTGAGAATTACTCGACCAAAAAACGATGATTGCTAACATTCCTATGAATGCATCTCATAATATCAGCTATTTATAATAATTTCTCCATAGATTAATCATTGTAATCTCCTAAAAGTTGCAATCTGCAGAAAATGTAAGTTTAATTTCATAAAAGCATTCATTTTTTTTTAAATGTTCAATATAATATCACTATCAAACTCTACTTTACCAATATTAAAGTTATGTATTGCGGCCTCTTTATAAAAAAGTTTTCTTTATTATAGTTCTTGTTTGTATTGCTTTGAAACTTTACCAGAAATGTTCACTCTACGATGCTCAAAATTAGTTTACAACATTTCCAATTGTATATAGAGTCTATGTATAGTGCTTGATAATGTTTTATTTTATTTTCTTTTTTACGTTAATTGCATGATCTCCGTATCATACTTATTTCTTTGCTGAATAAATTTGTATGACCCTTGATAACAAGAAGATTTGACGCTTACTGGTGCCGTGTCACCAACCACAATTGATAATTACTCGACCGAAAAACGATGATTGCTAACATTCCTATGAATGCATCTCATAATATCAGCTATTTATAATAATTTCTCGATAGATTAATCATTGTAATCTCCAAAAAGTTGCTATCTGCAGACAATGTAAGTTTAATTTCATAAAAGTATTCATTTTTTTTTTAAATATTCAATGAAATATCGCTTTCAAACTCTATTTTATCAATGTTAACGTAAAATATTGTGGACTCTTTATTGACGTTTCCTTGAGACAAGTTAATATTTGGATTAATTTGAAACTTGACCAGAAATATTCTGTCTATGATGCTCAAAATTATTTTATAACATTTTCAATTGTACATAGAATCCGTGTTTAGAGCTTATGTTTTATTTTCTTGTTTGCTTGTTGATTTTTTTTATCTTTAATGTACATCAATTGATATTTTTAATGCTTTCGTTTAGATTTTGTTCTGCTTGTTTCTTTTTTGTATGATCCCCGTATCATACTTTTTTCTGTGATGAATAAATTTATATGCACCTTGCATAAACCTGATATAAACAATACGTGATATATGAATACTGAACACAAAAGACAAGATAAACGCATTTGTATATATAAGTCCATTTAATCTTTTATATATAATGCATATACAAATGGTATTAGGAAGAAAGAATTCAAAAATGTGTCCCTACAGCTAGATATATACACATATTGTCCACTGAACAAGCAGTATATGAAAGGGGTACAAAAATGGAAAAATGCTTATTTGATGAGAAAGAGAAAATTAGCAACGCGGTTTTACAATTACCTGGTAGAGTTCAAGATACGTCTTTCTTGTTCAAGGAATAGAAGCAAAAGAAGTCGAGAATAGGTTTCTGGCTTGTCATATGACATCCAACGAGGCAAAACAGGACACACCCATACTCTGAGTGAGATAATTATTCACTGTCTCTCTACACCACTTGATCATTAAGTGAAGAAAGAAAAGATTAATATAAATAATGAGGAAACTTTATCAACTCTTCATCACTGACGCACCTGTCTATGTCGGATCAAAACTTGGTTCGCACCTTGCTGTATGACACGGATACGATTTCTTCGTCATGATGCTGAGACGATAAGTCTGGTTTCTGTCAGTGTTTGGAGAACTTGCTTGAAATATAATATCGTCCATTAATAAATCCACTCTTAATAATACCAGGGATACAATTATGTTATTATTTTTTGTGGAACATTGTCTAACAAAAACCTATCTGATAAAAAAAAAACGGTAATTCTTCCAAGCTGTAGCCGTGTCAGTACTATTGTATGACAGCACTACTTGTATTTTAACGAAACTCTGGGACATAAACCTCTATGGGAACTACAAAATGATGCAACGTGCTGTTCGGAACAAATTCTGGAAGCAGCATCATTAAAAAAACAGTATATGTACATCGATTTATCTCACATCTCACAAACCACGCAAGAAATACAAACACAACATATTTGGCACTGTTGGATAAGTAAGCACGAACTCATAAGAGGCATTCTTCAATGGACTCCAACTCAAGGACACACCAGTGTTTGCTGATTAACAAAAACTTCCATTCATCAGCTCTGTATGGACACTAGGTATTGTCTAGAAGACCAAACAAGAGCAACTGTCGATAGAAATGAAAAGCGAGAGTCAAATGATTTCTTGCTATCGGCACACCATCATGATGATGATGAAGAGGAGGAGGAAGAAGGGAAAGATGAGGAGGAGGAGAGAGAAGATGAAGAAGAGGTGGAAAAAATGAGGAGGGAGAGGGAAAAGAGGAAGAGGAGGAGGACGGGGAATATGAAAAAGAGGAGGAGGAAGATGAAAAAGAGGAGAAAGGGGAGAAAATGTGGGCGGAGGGTGGTTTAGTTTATTGGTTTGTTTGGTTTTATGGCATATCAACCTTTGTAGGTTATTTCACGCCCAATCCATTTCTATGTAAATAATCTGTTCTATTTCAAGCAATTCAGTTTAGCACTAGTACACAGTTTAATGGTCAAAAACATTTCTATTTCAAAGTATTCCAGCAGTTATATGTAACAATTCAGTTAAGTGTAAATACAGTTTTAATGTTGAAAAACAGTTCTATTTCAAATAATTCAGTTAAGCATAAGCACGCATTTTAAATGGAAGTACAGTTTAATTGTCAAAAACATTTCCATTTCAAGCTATTCAGTTTACTCAAACAATTCAGTTTCGCATTAGTATGTTGTTAGTTCTATTTAACCCATAGATAGGGCCCTATCAGCTTCTACCACTCCGGGCCAGAGTGGACCTGGGAGTGTTGGCAATGAAGGGGTACTCCGCATTCCCCAAAGCTCAAGCACCGCTGGAACCTCACCATCAGATTGTTTAGTGTCATATCCATGACACTCGTTAGGGAGGGTGTTACCCCTCTTCAGAGGTGCAGTCAGTGTATTCTACGGCCCCAGCTGACTGGGCAATACACAGAGTTAAATGTCAAACAGTTTTATTTCTGATAATTCAGTTCAGCATAAGTACACAGTTTAGACGTTAAAACTGTTCTATTTTGAGCAATTCAGTTCAGCATTTGTACGCAGTTCCTATGTCAAAACAGATCTATTTTAAACAGTTTTTTTTTGCATAAATACGCAGTTTAAATGCAAAAATCAGGATAGTGAAAGAAGCACGGTTTAGTTCTATTTAACTCATGGATAGGAGCCTTATCAGGTGCTACCACTCCAGGCAAGAGTGGACCTGGGAGCGATGGCAATGAAGGGGTACTCCGTATTCCCCAAAGCTCCAGTATTGCTGGAACATCACCATCAGATTGTTTAGTGTCATATACAGGACACTCGTTAGTGGGGTTCTACCCCTCTGCAGAGAAGCAGTCGGTGTATTCTATAGCTCCAGCCGACTGGGCAAGGGAGGAGGGTGAATATTTGTTTTGATTGCATAATTTTCAATTAGAAATAATAAGATCCTGTTTTTAGGGTGGTTTTTTTTACAAAAATCAATACGAGTTTTCTATCTTGTTAGCAATAGTGGATACTCAAAAATCCGCCTTTAAACAATGTTACGAAGGTCATTCAATAAACAAAGCGAATTTTGCCTAAGGAATTGACAACAGGAGCACTCTTTACTGTTCCAGATTTTTCAAGAAAATCTATTGTGATCGGTCCAATCATGAGCTAGAAGACAGACAGCGTAACCTTCTTTACTGACCTCGGCGCCCAGAACTTTTCCGTTACCAGAGAGTCTATGTGTTTCCACTCTATGGACTGTCTTTTCGACTCGTCATGGCAAACTTATGTTAAGCCCATTTGTAAACAGTGAATTTATCTATATATCAATTTGCTAAAACATGCTTCTTTGTACGCATCACACATTCTTGTGTAAATTTCACTTCTAAGTCGCCAAAGATTTGTTGACAGAACCCTATTAAAGACAAAAGCACTCTGGTTTGCAGGCAGCCATTTTGAAATATTTTTGCGAGATTAGAATCAGTTTTGTTATGAACCAATATTAGACAATGCAGAGTTTGCATATACCAAAGTCGTGGTGGTGTAATCGTTGACGCGATGGAGTGCGGAATCGTAGAAAGTGAGTTCGAACCCCAGACGTGGTATTTCATTCACTTTCGGACAATTACCATTACGAAAGGTATGAACCCGTATATCTTCCCAGTTATGGTTTAAATAACATCGTTTCTGTTTTTCCAGAAGAGCTGTTTTTCAAATAGCCTACAAAGGTTGATATGCCATTAAATATAGAAACGTAACATACATCGAAAAAAAATGTATTTTATATTCTTTGTTGTCATGTAAAGTTTACATTGATCAGCTACAAATATTATTTTGTTACAATAATATTTAGATCCACAAAACGGAAAAGAAATTGAGTAGTTATATATATATATTTTTTTTTTTTTTTGCAACATCGTAGTAGGTGAGTTCGAATTCCAGTCGCGCTATTGTTTACTTTCGTACTAATACCCTTCGGAAAGGTATAAACACCCTTATCACCTCAACTATGGGTTAAAAACTACCACTATTGTCCTTCTACATGGATGGCTTTGGCATTAAATAACCCACGAAGTTTGATGTGCTATGGACCAACGAAACTAGTACCTTTTGGTACCGTGTGGTAATTTACTAAGCTTTTTTTTTTTTTGCTTAGATGTGGCACAAGGCCGCATGAATGGGGTACCCAATTAGAATCGAACTCACTCGTGCAGGCTTGATAATCTAACTTGCTAACCATTACACCACCCGAGGTGCCCACCTTTTGATACCGTGTCTCTGTGTGTGTGTGTGTGTGTGTGTGTGTGTGTGTGTATGACATTCCCTTTAAATACTTGGATGTATCACTATGGCATAAAAACTTCTATCAGTGTAGCTCATAAATGAGCTGGCATTTTTAAAATAAAAAAATTAAACTAAAAGTGCCCGGATTTTATTATTTCTAATGGAAAACGAATAGTATTAGGAATTATTTATTTCCAAATTCTATTGAATTGAAATTAAAAATAGAAATATGTAACCGTTCAACAATAAGTATAAGTAAAGTTAGCGACTGTAGTCAAGGGTGGCTCGAAGGCTCCCTTTTCAATAGCAACTACACTGGGGAGGGCGCTACTCCTTCCCCCGGATTTCTCTACTTTACCCTTGATACGTACCTTATGATGCTGAGTGTTAAGCAAGGAAGTATCAAGTACCATTTTTAAGTCTTTGGTATGACTCGATCTGCGATTGAACCCAAAGTGAACCTGGGACCAATGGCAATGAAGGGGTGTTCTGCATTCCCCAAAGCCCCAGCATTACTGAAACCATCAGTTTGTCATATCAGGACACTCGTTGGAGGTGGTCTTACCTCTCTGCAAAGGTACAGTCGGCGTATTCTACAGCCCCAGCCGACTGGGCAATGAAAGTTTGTATGCAAGAATACTAATTTGTTTGCCATGAAGAAAATATTGGAAATTTGTTTGCAAAATATTAAAAGTTTGTATGCAAAATTGCCAATTTGTTTGCAAAGTATAAAAAAAAATGTTTGAAAAATAAAGTAAATTTGGAAATTTGTTCCTCAAAGTAGTTAACAAATTGTTCTGTTTGTGGCTATATAAAATTATACAAAATAAACATACAATAGTCCACTTAAACGAAGTCCTTGTTTTGTATATACGAAAGTTTAATGTACTTCATACGGCTCCGGGTCACTGCTGGAATTTTAGCAGGGACAACTTTAACATCTGCTCGTTACTGAGCTTGGTAGTAAAAAGAGGGCTAGACATGTCTTTGATATCTGGCGCCAACGTCTTGTTAGTTTGAAAGCTGTACTTATCAATCATATATGTTATACATATCCTTGAGAGAGTGGGTCGACCATAGGAGACAACCCCCTTGCCTTAGTTATATATATATTTATAGAGTTTGTTGTTAATGTTTTTGAGAAAATGTAAGTTAAGGTGGTGCTTCAAGGACACTGTTAGGGAGCCTGGCAAGAATTCGCAGGTTTACTCTCAACTCCCTGAAACTACCAACATAGGTGAGTAATGGCGATTTCTTTAAAGCCCCCGCCAACCCTTAAAAAAAAGAAAAAGGTGCGAAAGGAAGTATGAGAAAGAAAAAAAAGAAAAAACATCAGTTACTTGATTTTAACACTAAGTTTTGATTTGATATTTTTTTTCTTTTTCTGATTCTTTTAGTCTCAATATATTGTCAATTTTTATTTTTTTGTTTGCCATCAAGAACTACACTGTAACCCTGATATAAGAAACTCGAATATAAAAGAAACCGGATATAAGATAGAATTTCTCTGGTCCCAAATTAGAGCCTGTGTTAATATATATAAAATAGACCAAACCCTGATATAAGAGACTTCTTCTCCGGTCTCGACAACTCTCTTATATCAGTGTTACACTGTACTTTGTTGTTTATAATTAGCTCCCCGACCCCATAGAAAATACGTCACCAAAATTTAACACCCACCCCACCAGATTATCTGAAAAAAATTAGCCTTTTGTGTATGTTAAATAAGTAAGTATTTATCCAACCAATCTACGATGGACAGGTTGTGATATGAGACCATTTTTTTCCTTCTCGTTTATCCGTCGTCCTATCAACGATAAAGTGGTTAGTTTTCCGTACTGTCACGTGGTGTCCCACTGAGACGATAGAAATAAGATTAATACTATTCCCCGTGTTTGAATTAACAGTAGCAAGCCGTCAGAGAGTGACCGTTAAGAAAGAATGTAGGTCACAGAGGGGATACAAACAGATGTTGGTTCTTGGTAACCTCACTCAGGTCGCCGGACACCAGGGGGAAGGAGAGAGAAGCCAAATGATTGGCTGGGACCCTAAAACGGAAGTGGGGACTCCTTTCTGTCAGCAGAAATAGAAAGTAAAAAAGTCAGTTTTTGGACATGGTTCGTAGGAGACAGAACTAAAAGCCAAGTACTCCGGGTGAAGAAGACGAAAAAAATATCTGCGAGACACAAAGAAGCCATATTCTTCAAGCCAGTGTTAAAAATAGCCTAAAGTCTATTAGCCCGTAAAAGAAGAAAAATTCTCCAGTGGAACCCCGTCGAAAAATAAGATAAGTAACTTTGGGACCATTTCTCTTTATACCCAAATTTTATATACCATTCTCTCTCCCTCTCTCAATTTGAAGAAAAACGAAAGAACAAAAAAGAAAGACATTTATGTTCATGGACTGTTCATTTATTATATATTTGACACTTTGAAGGTGTATATAATTGTAGTAAAGGATTCATGTATTTTAATGTTACCACGTGGTCTAAGTTGTTATTTGCAGTGTCTTCTACGAGTTTGTTATTTCATGCTTCCTTTTCAGCTTCTGTTCGTCTTATGTTATCTTGCTTAGAATTGTCCTATTAATTCCTTTAAAATATCACACGGGAAACCGGAGTTGCCGACTACTACAATATAATATTATTACGACTAAACCTATAGGTCCATATCTTCCATTATCTAGGGGAGGAAGTTTAGTGGCCTTGGTGGGGGTGTGTATAGTGTGAAATTTGGAACTCCTTGCCAGCAGCGGTCAGTCTAGCCCTAAATTAATCCCTCACATAATATGCCAGTTCTTATATGCCTGAGAAAAAACTCTGAACGAGGACTTATCGTATAAAGGATCAAGTGCCAACCTGCCCCATCTTCACACGTGCAAAAATAAAGTCCCGTTTTGGGATTTTAGTCAATTTGCCGTCACAGTACTCTTTGGGCTGAGAGTTAATTAGTAGTGTTTAATTTTTTATTGTTCTGATCTTTTTTCTTTCTTTTTCATTCTTTTTATTTTCTTTGTCTCATTTTCTTTCTTTTTAATTCTTCGTCCTGCTTTCCTTCATTTTCATTCTTCGCCTTGATTTACTTCTTTTTCATTCTTGTTCCGTTTTTCTTCTCTTTAATTCTTCACCCGTTTTTACCTTTTTATTTCTTATTTTATTTCTTATTTTTTTGTTTTTTCTTTATTTACTTTTTCCCTATCATATTTTTGTTTCATGGTTTCATTTCTTTTTTCCTTCTTTTCTTTTTTTTTTTTCATCTTTCTCGGGTTTTTTTTTTTTTTTTTTTTTTTTTTTGGTGGTGGGGGGCTACTAAAATATTTCAGTCTCATTCTTTTAATCTCCTTTATAGAGTTTTTTTTTCTTATTTTTTGTAATCATGGTGTTTATTTCCTTTTGTTCTAAATGTTGATATTCTTTCAACTCACTTTTTTTTATTTGTATAGTTATTCAGCTGTGCAAAATCTTTTACAAGCAATGGAAAATTTCAAAGGCAAAAAAAAAAAAAAAACAACATAAACAAATAAACGAATAAATAAAATGTCTTCCACGTGAAATTAGGGAAACTAATATTGGTCTACGTTTAAAATCTTGTCTTTCTTTTCTCGCTAAACACAGAAAAAAAGTTATTTTTAGAAAAGACTCAAGATGAAAAATGAATTTATTACGAGAAGCGAAGAAAATTGTGGTTAGATCTAGGTCAGCCTAAACGGAATGTAGGAGGAAAGTCGGCCTGTGTTTGGTGAGATTCGAAGAGAATTTTTTATTCAAATTGATTTATAGTATTATTTATTTCGCTCTAAGGACCAAGAGTTTCATCAAATCTAGAAATAAAATTACCCTTTCTGATAAAAACACCCAAGTGTCTTATCATTTCCAGAAATAAATTTTCCTTGTTTTCCTGCCAAAATCTATCTCCTAGCTAGCTTGTAAAAGTTCAGTATTCAAAGAGAACTGACCTTCGATGTTTTCCTGCCAAACCAATTGCTGAACCAAAATATTTGTTCTGAATTTGAAAATAACAAAGTTTTTCAGACTAAAGATTATATCGTGGATAAGGTAATTCATATCTTTTTCAAGGGCGTTAATCCGAGAGGGAACGAAATAATGTGACTGGAGTTCGAATTCACTTACTACGATATGCAGTTGAACACGTTAGCCTCTATGCCCCGGGGACTCTTCCCAGAAGATAGCTTAGCCCCACTAAAAAGGGGTTTGCGAGGTATGACACCAAACTGCATCAAATGGAAAATCTGCAATTCCGAAGATCTGGGTAATGCTGAGTACCCCTACTTGCCATTATTCTGATGTCCACTTTGACCTGGTGTTGTTGTATCTGTAAGGGTCCCATCTAGGTTTCAAACAAATCGATCTAAAAAGCATTTGTATTCGATAAGACTGTGTACCAAAAAAAAAATCTAAAGAAACAACTGCTCAAAAAATATAAAAATGAACATACAATGAATGTGATTCCCTAACCTCTTGGCATAAAATAACCCTTGACTTGATGTTAAAATCAATTAATCAATAAATCTTTAACAGCATAATCAATATCGATTTCTATTTCAAATTTTAGATTCAGGAATTTTCTTACTTCAGTTGTGTATTTTCATCAATTATAATAATGAATAAACGAAGGAAAAAGAACTGATGAGTCTTTTTTTAAATGTTTGTCCTTTCGAGTAAAGTAGAATCCCCGTGACGTTGTGGCAAAGGCGTTAGACTATGACATCGTAGTAAGTGAGTTCGAAATCCAGTCGCGCTATTTCGTCCACTTTCTGATTAATACCCTTGAAAAAGGTATGAACCACCTTTATCCTCCCAGTTGTGACTTAAATTGTACCACAACTGTTCTTTGACTAGAGTGGCTTTGGCATTAAATAACCCACGAAGGTGTGATATGTCACTAAACAAAAAGAAAAAAAAAGAAACAAAATATATGAACAATTTATATATACGAGGATCATTAAATAAGTTTCCAGACTTTTTTCGTATGGGCACTTTTATTGATAGTACACACATGAAACTCTAGTCCCCTTCGAAGTAATCTCCTCCGGCTGCAATGCACTTGTTGTACCGTTCCAACAACTTCTGCGAGGCCCCATGTGTGAGAGTGTCAATGACCTTCGTCACAGCCTCTTTCATCTACTTAATTCTCTCATAACGACAGCCTGTGAGCTTAGGGAATAACCAAAAGTCACAGGGAGCAAGGTCTGGACTTTAGGGAGGCTGAGTAACTATCTTGATGCCCATCTTGGTCAAATAGTCTGTGACAAGGATACAGTTGTGGACTGGTGTATTGTCCTGCTGGAGATGCCACTGAGCCGATTTGAAGAGTGCTAGCCTCTTCCGACAGAATCTCTTCCTCAACTCCCTTAAAACCTCAATATAGTAACCCTAACCCGAACCGTTTGGCCAATCAACTCTGGTGTTCTGACTTCCTTACTCCTGCCACACCTCTCATCATCCTTCACAGACTCCCTGACTTCCTTGAATCTCTTATGCCACTCAAAAACTGATGCTCGATTCATGCAAGATGCTCCAAAAGCAGTCTGAAGCATTCCAAAAGTTTCTGTTGCATTTTTCCAAGTTTAAAACAGAATTTTATTGCAAATCGTTCTTCTAAAGTGTCAGATTGCATTTTTGAAATTCACCAGCGGTGACGATCAGGCTTTAGCAGGGTGTATTCTAATTGATGCTGTAGCTGTTCATTTGAACCTGAAATCATAAAAATTGGTCAGTCATCTCATACGATGTATAGCAATAACATACTTAATTTTCAAGAGTCTACGACAATCTAAATGCCTGTACAAAAAAGTCTGGAAACTTATTGAAGGCACCACGTATATATATATATATATATATATATATATATATATATATATATGATTTATTTTACTCAACACCTGATAAATGTTACGATAAAATATTCAGGAGTTTCTACGCCTGTCCTTTATTAGTAGTCAGCAAAAAAAAACTACATCAGTTCTCCCTGAAAAATTTTGTATATATATATATATATATATATATATATATTCACGCACGTGCAATCAGTGATTAAATAACTGTAGACGTATGAAAAATTTATGGGCTGCTATGAATAATTGTATAAATGTTTGATATTCTGACTGTACAGGCGATTTCTATTCTGATTAAAAACGGAAAATCTTGATAGATAACATCCACCTGGTAACAGTTTAAAATTTTGGTTGCTGTATAAGTAAACCGTCTTACCATCTCCCACTAATTTTCACACACACACACACACACACACACACACACACACACACACCAACGCACAAATACAGATAAGAATACATACATTTACAGAGAGAAGACATTGTTGTACATAGACATTTTGTTTTTAGTATGCATATGCATAATGTTTTACACACACAGACACACAGACACACACACACACATACTATATAAATATATATATATATAGGAACTATGCAAGAATGTTGCGGGCTGATTAGAAAGCTGGAAGCAGCACCTCAAAAACCAGCTGCTGTACGGCCATTTATCTCCTATCCAGCAAACAATCAAGAAAGGCGAGCAAGAAATTTTAGGCACTGCTGGAGAAGTAAGAACGAACTCAAAAGCAACGTTTTCCTGTGGATTTAGTTTGGTTTGGTTTTATGGCATATCAACCATTGTAGGTTATTTCATACCAAAATCATCTTTATGCATATATATTAAATATATTTTAGTTTGGTTTGGTTTTAAGGCATATCAACCATTGTAGGTTATTTAATGCCAAATCCTCTTTATACATATATATAAGATATAGATGATTTGTCTCTAACGATTCAATTAAACATCAATCATTTATTTACACGCACTTAAATGATCAAACAGTTCTATTTCTATCAATTCAATTTAGATATTTGTCCGCACACAGTTTAAATATCAAACAGTTCTATTTGACCCATAGATAGGACCCTATCGGGTGCTACCATTCGGTGTCCGAGTGGACCTGAGAGTAATGGCACTGAAGGTTTACTCATGATTCCTCAAAGCTCCAGTCTTATTGGTGCCTCACCATTAGATTGTTTTATGCTATATCTTGGATACTCATTGGGGGATGTCACCTGCAGAGATTTAGTCGGTGTATTCTACAGCCTCAGCCAACTGGGCTGATGTATACGTGTGTACGCTGAGATCCAACTGTACCTCCACAGATTAATTATGAAAAAACATGTGTGTATGTGTGTGTGTGTGTGTGTGGTTTCAAGGGCGGAAGAACAGGCGAGCGATCGTTTCATTCGACACCTTTCAAAAGTTCAAAAATTCCGTTTCAATTTTAAAAAGTCGTGTGAATGCTAAACACCGAGTATCTTTGTTTTTATTATTTTTATTTCATTTGCTTTAAACTTTATCTCGTGTATGTGGATAACAACCATCCACTGTTTCGAACTGTGCGCTTAGTCCTCGGGCTGCCATGTGTGTGAAAGAGCAAAACAAATTCTTACGTCGTAACCACCTCACTGACGTCGGACAACGTCAAGTGAGTTTCATCTTTTTAACGTCGCAATTCCAGGTGTATGTAACTTCTTACATAATTTCTCAATTTAAAACTCACCACACGCTTTAGACAAAGTGACTTGTGCTGATAGTAACGCCTGAAACCTGTTACTTATCTTATTTTAACAATTACATACCATTTCTTTTTTTTTTTTTTTTTTTTTGAACGGTTAATGATCCCATAGAAATCTGGATCTCTTTGATAAAATAAAACGGGAATTCTTCAAAGTTGTAGCTATGTCGGTACTATTGTATCATTGCACCGGTTGGGTTTTAACGAAACAGAACATTGTGGCCAAGTTTTTACTCATAAAACATAAGTTCCCGAATTTGACTGATCTGAGTGGCTTTCAAATCCCTTACGTTGTGAAGCAATGCTGAATATGTCAGCGTACCAACTAACACGATACTACCAACCACAATGGATGCTTTGCATAGCTTAAAATGATTCGATCATATGATGTATCACCACATATCAAAATATTTCAAAACTTTTAACGCACCTTAGTATTAAAGAAGAAGTGGATATTACAGATCCAGACTACGTAGATGATCAAGGGCTTCTTCCAAATACACCTGCTCAAGTTGAATTTTTGTTGCATAACTTGGAACAGGTAACAAGAAGCATTTGTCTCTACTAGAACTCATATAAAAACAGAATATATATATATATACGGGAAGCTAATATGTCTAGCCACACTGATGAGTTCTGATAGAACGAAACAGATCTGTCTGTAAATGACTATATATATGTAATTATATATTCCCTGAGCCTCTCTCTCCATCCATCTCTATCGTCCATGGTATTCGGCAGGTACTCCAGACTACATCCTGTGTCTGTACTGAGCTGTTGTAGATAGGTTCTAGCCGGACACCTGCTTGTCCGTATGAAAGAGTCCACAGGAGGACGTCGCTTATGAGCTCGCCCTTACTTCTCCAGTAGTATTCTGCATGTTTTGTTCCTCTGATTTGGATGCTTTTAAAGATGGTGACCGTATAGCTGCTGTTTTGTGGGATGTTGCTTCCAGGATTTATTCAATATTGCACGCAGCATTCTTGTGTAATTGCCGTCAAGCTTTTTCTCCATACACTTAGTCAGCGTCTATGTGATACATTCATATAGTAGTGTAGACATGACCGCTGCTTGGAAAAAAATGCGTTTTTTTATTGAATAGATTTGACTTCCATATTACTGATAGCCTATCGAGAGGTTGCCATGACTGTAATTGATATTAACCGCTATTCATTGACACTGCAAAATGTTGTCCACCATTAACGCACCAAGTGAGCTGGTGATAATCATAAACCATTATATCATCATCTTGTCGTGCTATCAGCACAGATATCCCTTACCTCTCTCGCCATCCCTCCCAATCGTTCATCGCTTCCGATAGGTCTTCAGGTCTACACCCCGTATCTACACAGAGCTGCTGTATGTAGGATCAAGCTGGTCGCCCTGCCTTTGCATAACCATGTGAAGGGGTCCACGGAAGTACATCACTTATGAGCTCATCCCAACTTCTCCGGCAGTGTCCTGCATGTCTGGTTTGTCTAACTTTGATAGTTTTCGTGATGGGTGGTAGGTGGCCGTAGAGCTGCTGCTTTGTGGGGTGTTGCCTCCAAGACTTGTTCAATATTGCTCGCAGCATTCTTGTGTAGAAGCCGTCAAGCCTTTTCTCCATCCGTTTAGTTAGCGTCCATGTCGTGCATCCATATAGCAGTATCGACACGGCCGCTGCTTGGAAGAAACTGCGTTTTATATATATATATATATATATATATGAAACGCAGTTATTTCAGAGAAACTTAGAAATTCATAAGGACAAACTTTTTGACGAGTTTTGCTTTTTAGTTAAACCTGGGTAGTGAGCCTCTGTTACTTATTTTATTCTCTGAACTGACCCTACGCACGTATTGAGCACTTTTTCAATATCTGTTATATTGCAGCTCATTCGGTTTTAGTTTTACTTTTTCCGACGAAAGATATGAGTTTGAAAGTGAACGTAATACCACAACCGAAGTTCGAATTGGTTTGTAATAATGTTGCCAGTCCAGTATGTTAACCACTACGCCACGTGGTTTCCTTCCCCTGTGAAAAGAACATTATGGAAATCTAAAAATTGTCTTTCGGTATTACTCTCAGGGTTTGTGTGTGCCTTAGTTATTTCTCCTCCTTACTTTTCTTCTTACTCTGCCATCAATCAGTCCAGTATGCTAACCACTACGCCACGTGGTTTCCTTCCCCCTGTGAAAAGAACATTATGGAAATGTAAAAATTGTCTTTCGGTATTACTCTCAGGGTTTGTGTGTGCCTTAGCCCCCGTCAGTTATTTCTCCTCCTTACTCTTCTTCTTACTCTGCCATCAATCAGTTGGACTGATTTACAAGAACAGTATTATTCCTTACAGCAGATGTTCGACCTGATTAGCCGTCTGGTATTCTTACTCATTAACTATTGGCTATTTCACATTTGACGTTAAGTATTTCTCCCCTTGACTGAGTTAGATCACACCCCTTACATCGTACATATCTTCCAGTGTTTATTATCTTATACTAGCTGTACAGAACTACAATACTTATTCTAATTAACGGACAGGTTCAAACTGTGTAATTTATGTCACCAAGTATATAGGAACTAGATGAAATATCCGTTTACGCAGGGTAAAAGTTCCTTGTTGGATTGCAGTTGGTTAATATGCAAACCGGATATTGGCATAATGGTTAGGGTGTTTGCCAATGGTCTGGGAGACCTAGGTTCAATCGCAGGTCGAGTCATACCAAAGACTATAAAAATGGTACTTGATGTCGCCTTCTTTAACACTCATCATTATAAGGTATGGATCATGGGTAAAGTGGAGCAATCCAGGGAAAGGAGTAACGCCCTCCCCTACACCTTGGTGTAGTAGCTGTCGAAAAGGGAGCCTTCGGGTCACCCTCGACTACAGTCACCAGCTTACTATAATGCAAACTCTCTTTCTTGTTAATATGGTCCCAGAATTTTTGCATTTACACAAACCTCAAAGCTGGTGAATCCTTTTACTCATTTTTGTGTCATATTCAAGGTTCGTTAAAAAAGTTCTAAGCTCCTCCCAGATTTTAGATTTTTGCACACCTATTACCTACGAAGGAGTGTCACCTGTATAAAAATTAAGACAAAAGTCTGAATTAGTTTTTCTAATTTTACAAGAATATTCTGCTACGGCTCTTCTACCTTGGTGAGGCTTAGAACTTTTTTAGCGATCATTTTCTCTCATTAGGTTTTCTCTGCGTAGTCATGTTTAGGTCATCTCATGGGCAATTTCCTTAATTTGTCAATGATATTGTTGTTGCTGGCTACTATAATAATTCGCTTTTTGTTCTGGTTTATATAATCTTTGAATCTCAGAATTGCTACATTCACGCATTCTTTGATTCTGGCGAGTCTCCTTCCACCACCTTTTTCTTCCTCTTCTCATATAAAGTCTGCCCATACTATCGCTCGGGTGTTACTCCCTTGTGCAGAGTTATCTATTTCCTTGTTCTTCAGTCCATATTTTTTTAGTTTCTCTATTGTACAGTTTAAGATGGGCCCGGAGCCTCTTAAAAGAGAGACTGCTCAGGTACTTATTCTTTTAATCAAATTTCTGTTGCAAAAGTTGGTTTCAAGGAGGTTTCTTGATCTCCTTGGGTACACTTTTGTTATTTCTTCTTTCATCTCGTTTAGTTGGGTTTTATGGCATATCAACCATTGTAGGTTATTTAATACCACATCCTCTTTATACATACATATTAGATATATATGATTTCGTTTAGTTAGTTTTTATGGCATATCAACCATTGTAGGTTATTCAATGCAAAGTCCTCTTTTTACATTTATATTAGATATACGATTTGGTTTAGTTTGTTTTTATGACATATCAACTATTGTCGGTTATTTGATGCTAAGTCCTTTCTACAGATACATATTAAATATATATGATTTGGTTTAGTTTGTTTTTATGGCATATCAACCATTGTAGGTTATTTGATGCCAAATCCTTTTTATACATACATATTAGATATATATGATTTGATTAAGTTTGATTTTATGACATATCAACCATTGTAGGTTATTTAATGCAAAATCCTTATTATATATATATATGATTTGGTTTAGTTTGGTTTTATGGCATATCAACCAATGTAGGTTATGTAACGTCAAATACTCTTTATACATATATATTAAATATACGTGATTTGGTTTAGTTTGTTTTTGTTTTTTTTGACATATCAACCATAATAGGTTATTTAATGCAAAAATCCTTTTTATACTTATATATTAAATATATGATTTCTAAACACAATTTGTTGATAATATTTTCAAATGAGTCTTAGCTAATTTTTTTACACACTTAGTGGTTTGATTAAGGTCGATCTAATACGAATAATTCTATTTACTATTAACCCTTTGTTTGCACACAGTTTAATGCTTTCAAGTGTTGCTATTTGATACTAACAATTTTATCAAATAACAGTCATTTGTTTACACACAGTTATATGACCGAACAGTTATATTTCTAAGTTTAGCATAAGTCAACAAAGCTGAATAGTTCCAAGAATTGCTTTGTATCACTAACAATTCAATTAAACATCAATCATTTGTTTACGCACAGTTAAATTATCAAACAATCTATTTCAGCAATTCGGAGGCGTCCTCGTGGTGTAATGGTTAAAGCGATGGACAGCGGAATCGTAGTAAGCGAGTTCGTACTCCAGTCGCGCTATTACATTCACTTTCGGACAAATACCCTTGGGAAAGGTATGAACCCCCTTATCCTCCCAGTTATGGGTTAAATAGTACCACTACTGTACTTCTAGGAGAATGGCTCTGGCATTAAATAACCTACAAAGGTTGATATGCCATAAAACAAAGAAACAAAACCAATCAAACAATTTGATTTAGTATAAGTACACAGTTTAAAAGTCAAACAGTTCTATTTGACCCATAGATAGGACCCAATCAGATGCTACCACTTCGGGCCAGAGTGAACCTGGGAGTGATGGCAATGAAGAGGTATTCCGCATCCCCAAAGCACCATCGATTACTGAAGCCTCATCATCAGAGATGCAGTTGGTGTATTCTGCAGCCCCAACCGACTAGGCCATTTTTCCTTCATATCCGCAAGATGGAATTTCTTTTTTTTTTTCTTATATTCCTTGATATTCATTGTTTTCCTCTTCTCCACCTGTTCTGATGTTTTCCAGTTTGGACATTTTTTTCCCTTTTTTTTCATTATAATTATTACCTATTTTACAACCCCAAAATCCATTCCTATATCTTGGCTATAGATTAAAATAATAAGTGGCCCAGTCGGCTGGTGCTGTCGAATACACCGAGTGCATCTCTGCTGAGGAGTAAGACTCCTCCAACGAATACCCTAGATATGATATTAAAAAATCTGATGGTGAGGCTTCAGTAATGCTGGAGCTTTAGGAACGCAGAGTACCCTTCATTGCTATGGCTCCCAGGTCAACTCTGGCCCAGAGTGGTAGCACCTGATAGGGTCCTATCTATGGGCCAAATTAAACTGTTTGACATTTAAACTGAGTATTTATGCTAAACTGAATTGTTAGAAGTAGTTCTGTTTTAAACTTAACTGTGTGAAAACAAAAACTGTGTACTTATGCTAAACTGAATTGTTGGAAATAGAACTGTTTGATATTTAACTGTGTGCAAACAAATGACTGATTTTGATTGAATTATTAGTGATACATTGCAATACTTGGAACTATTTAACTTTGTTGACATACTAAACTGAATTGTTTGAAATAGAACTTGTGACAATATACTCGCTGGCCAGTCCCCCCAATCTCAACCTTCTAAACCAGCTCATGGCCATCCAATTGTCTAGTGGTTCTCTCATCTCCGGTCAGGGGCATTTCACATTGTTTTACAAACACACAAGATACAACATACACAACAGAAGAAAAGAAGAACAAACAAGCACGGACTTGGGTTAGCTCCAAGCGCAAGAAGAGAGAAGTTTGTGACACTTTTGTGCGGTTTTCTGTGATCTACCGCGAGCGAGTATCCGAGCGATATTCCTACACAGCCACCGGGAACGCTGACTCATCTTCTCACGTTGGCTGACCTAGATTCTGAATCCACAGGTCCTAGCTCCTCGCTTAGCGGCCGCCTTTCTCTAACCGTCGCCTTCCCCCGACTTCAGTTGACTGCTTTCTTCTGTTGATTGTCCTGGGACCTTGCCTTCCCTCATCTTTTTCCGGTCTCGCAGGAAATCTCGCGTGCAAGCCCTTTGTGTGGGTTACGCGCCAAAACGGACAAAGGGATCCTCTGACTGGCACTCACCCACGCCCACAGAAACGAATGACACCTATCGTGCCACAAACTGTTTTTACATTTAAGTTGAGTACTTATGGGGGTGTCCTCGTGGTGTAATGGTTAAAGCGATTGACTGTGGAATCGTAGTACGCGAGTTCATACTCCAGTCGCGCTATTACGTTCACTTTCGGGCAAATATCCTTGGGAAAAGTATGGACTCCCTTATCCTCCCAGCTATGGGTTAAATAGTACCACTACTGTTCTTCTAGGAGAATGGCTTTGGCATTAAATAACCTACAAAGGTTGATATGCCATTAAACAAAGAAACAAAACCTTGAGTACTTATGCTAAATTGAATTGCTTCAAGTAAAACTGTTAGATAATTTTAGTGTGAATTTGTATCGGATAGAAATAAGAGGAATCATCTATGTGAAAAAAATGAGCTCAGCCTCGTTTTATAATATTAATCATATATTTAATATATATAAAAGGACTTTAAATTGAATAACCTACAATAGTTGATATGCCATAAAACCCAAGAAAACCAAATCATATCTATTTAATATATATGTACAAAGAGGATTTGGCATTAAATAACCTACAATGGTTGATATGCCATAAAACCAAAACAAACCAAATAAAACAAATCTAATAATAAGATTTAGAGAAAAATTGATAACAAGGTAATCGAAGCAGGAGGAAAGATTTCGAGAAACAAAGTCGACACTATAGATTTAATAAACCATCAGCAGTACTGGGAGGGATGATATTAGTGATGTTAAATCAACGATGGATATTTAAAAATACAAAAGTACAAAAACCTAGAGAAAATTTGTAATTTTGTATTTTTGTATTTTAAACATCCATCATTGATTTAACATCATTGATATTATCCCTCCTCGTCCTGATGATGGTTCATTTGAACTGAAATGCTAAAGTGTCGACTTTGTTTCTCAATAAATCTCTCCTTCTGATTGGATTACCTTGTTATCATTTTTTTTTCTCTACATTGTCGGATTTATTTCCAATTATAAGATTTCTAATCCTTTTTCAGTCCTTTGCAATTTCTTAGTTTACAACCTGGTTGCATTTTAAGTGGGGATGATAAGTCCCGCCGGAAGATACCTTTTTGATTTTAACCTTTAGTTTGTTCTACTTTCATGCTTTCCCTAACTCTTATGGTGAAGTTTTCCGGCTTGCATTGTTCTCTTGAACATTTTCACACATTCTATTATACATGTTCATGGGATAATGTTTATCTATATATATATCCACACTATGGCTACATTTTTCCTCCTTGTTTATGACTTCCTTTGACTGTTATGGTCTATAGAAGCGACATTTTATATTGAATAAAAGAGTTCAACCATTTAAAATAAATTTTATTTATAATAACCGGCTCTTTGTCCTAGTGGGTAGAGTGTTCGGCAATGGTTCTGGAGATCTTGGATCAATACCAGATCGAGTCATACCAAAGACTTTTAAAATAAAACTTGATACCCCCTTTCTTAACACTCATCAATATGAGGTACGTATCTAGGGTAAAGTGGAGTAATCCAGAGATAGGAGTAGCACCCTCCACAACACCTCGGTGTAGTAGCTATTAAAAAAGGAGCCTTCGGGTCCCCCTCGACTAAGGGAGACAACTTTACTTTTACTTTTACTTTATTAATTATGATTTTACTTTTAGCGAGTTTTTCACACCAGCTTTTGCGGATGATCTTTCAGTTGAGTTTGATTAACAGCAAGTCTCCTTGGTCAAATAGTCTGTGACAAGGATGGAGTTGTGGACTGGTGTATTGTCCTGGTGGAAATGCCACTGAGCCGATTTGAAGAGTGCTGGCCTCTTCCGACGGAATCTCTTCCAGAACTCCCTTAAAACCTCAACATACTAACCCTAACCCTAACCTTTTGGCCAATCAACTCTGGTGTATTGACTTCCCTACTCCTCCCACACCTCTCATTATCCCTCCCTGGCTTCCTTGAATCTCTTATGCTACTCAAAAACTGATGCTCGATTCATGCAGGGTGGTCGAAAAGCAGTCTGAAGCATTCCATACGTTTCTGTGGCATTTTTTCCAAGTTTAAAACACAATTGCATTGCATATCGTTCTTCCTCACGTCCAGATTGCATTTTTGAAATTCACCAGCAATACACCCTATATTTGACCAAGATGGGCATCAAGACAGTTCCTCAGCCTCCCTATAGTCCAGACCTTGCTCCCTGTGATTTTCGGTTATTCCCTAAGCTCACAGGCTGTCGTTATGAGAGAATTAAGGAGATGAAAGAGGCTGTGATGAAGGTCACTGACACGCTGACACAAGAGGACTTCCCTGGGGCCTTGCAGAAGTTGTTGGAACGGTACAACAAGTGCATTGCAGCCGGAGGAGATTACTTCGAAGGGGACTAGAGTTTCATATGTGTACTATCAATAAAAGCGCCAATACGAAAAAAATCTGGAAACTTATTTAATGATCTTCGTATATTCTTTAGCACCAGTCAGCCGGACTTGACAATCGAAATCCTGACCTTTTTTACAAAGAAGTCGGAAAACTTATAAACATGCCATAAAACCTCACTGGGTATGGAGTACTCAGTGAGGAACGAACTCACTTACAATGGTCTACAAGCTAAGCTCGTTAACCGTTACTTCATGTGAGGCGTCTTAGTTATTTACTAACTTAGCTTAGCACTAGGCCAGTAGTATGAGACGCCCACTGAGAATAGAACTCTCTAACCATGGTCTACAAATCGAACTTGTTAACCATAACATTACGTGATGTGGCCGAAGGCGAAAAACTTATCAAATAATAGACACTTTTTTAACCGCGGTAATAATTGTCCAAAATACTGTACCTTTGATTATTCGTTTATTGCTGTAATCCACGACTTGTCATTTAATAGATTTGGAGTTGAACTTAGAATGACAGAATAAAACGAACAATATAAGGAAAAGGGAATTTTAAAAAGACTTTCATAAAAGCAAAAGCAAAAAAATAAAAAAGACCTATGCACTCAATTCTATAAATAACTGTACACTTAATTATATCCCTATGGTTCCCATATGTTACCGTTTCCTTTTACCCAGGGCAGAAAAACGCCTAAAATTCGAATTTGGAAGACATTTACGAATAAAATACAAAATGAATAAAAAAAAAAAACAACTAAAAAAAGACATATATAAAAATAAATAAGTAGGTGTTTTCAGAATAAATTTTCCTTACTTAAAGCAAATAAATACGTTTTTTAATCTTCCTTTTTTTAAAATCATTTTTCTCATCACAATGAGAACTTGTGTGTACTTCAAGAAAGTTTGAATAATATATGGAGAGCCATATGCGCTACAATTAATTCAGTACGTGTTTGAACTAAGCGGAAATAGTAGCGGGGAGCATAATTCTTGTGACCAATATCTTGGGAGTCTTTCTGGGTTCACTTGCTTTCTATCCTGTATGCAACTTCAGTACGAATGAGTGTATTTACCCAACCCCTCCACCAAAACACAAGGTCAATTTTTAAGCGGAGTACAGCTGATTTGAATTCAGGGTTTTCCTTCTCCTATACAGGTTGCTTTATCTTAGCTAAAGAACACAGTGTACTCTACTAGTTAACCGAGAGAGTCCCCGTGCAGTATCCAACTGCAACTGCTCAGTCAGGGGCCTGAGGGCCCACACTGCTGGGTGCTGGCTTTCTCTACCGCATCTTTTCCTCTAACTGGTCTGATCTCCAAACTAACTGACTTCCTGTCTTCACCAAGTTACATTATAGTTCAACGCCCACCTTCTAGTGGACGTCACTATCGCACTCATTCAACCCGTCCATGGTCAAGGTTATATTCTGATATTCCTTGAGCGGATGCACCTGTTATTTACATAGGTGCATTTCCTAATTTGACAGCCCGGCCGGGTCGTAGGTCAATATACAACACATGCCTTTCCAAGGAGCATTGGTAGAAAAGTGAAACAGAAACAGCCTTATCCAGGATTTTAAATCGGGTAGCCTATTCTATTTCCTACAACGACAACCGTGAACCTAAGCACGCCTCCCAAAAATATGAATGTGTAGTTGCTGACGGAGGAAAATAATAATAACAAGGAATATATCATTGACAATACGGGGACGAGAGTATTGGATGGCTTTGTAAGTGTTATTTGGAATTTTGTTATATTTTTATTCTTGTGACTTGAATGTCGAAACGGCTGACGCGAAGAATTAAGCTTCTCCAGAGGTATAAGAAACAACATGAGTTCGAATCCCAACAAGAGATCATTCTTTATTGTTAATCTAGATGTACACTGTTCTGTTCGTATGCGAATGATTTTTTAACATGTCTATATGACACATAGATTAGGCCCTAATAGGTACTGCCACTCCGGGTCAGTGTGGACCGAGAAGTAATGGCAATGAAAAGGTATTCCTCACTCCCAGATATCCAGAACGGGAAATTCAGCATCAGATGCAGTTTAGTGTCATAACCAGGACACCTTTTTTTTGTTGCATTCTAAACCTCACCGACAATATCGAAGACAGTGTTGACACATATCGATCATATTTACCCAACCCCTCCGCTCGGGTAGGATATGACACAAGGTCAATTTTTTAAGCGGAGTTTAACAGGTTTGAATTCAGAGTTTTCCTTCTCCTAGACTAGTTGCCTCACCAAGGCTGAAGAACCTAGTCTGCCCTACTATTTACCCATAGCTGGAGGGATACCTTTCCCAAGGGTATTAGTGCTATGTGAAAATGTAATCAATCTTGTCCAGGAATTGAACTCGTATCGCCGTGTCCATATCCTGTGACGATAACCATTACACCACGGGCGTTGACACATCGATACAACGACTCGAAGACTACATAAGAAAACACGAACGAGGTCTGATTACAGCCATCAGAAACAATACTGACAACACGATAGATAACAGAATGATGATAACTAAGAAACAAAAATGGGAAGAAAAACAACTCTATGGGTGTTTTAAACGACTAATAAACAACATCTCCTACGACAAAACCTGAACGTAGCTAAGAAAAGGAAACTAAGAGAGGAACAGAATCTCGCCTGATAGCAGCACAAAACAATGCGAAAAGAACCAATCATATCAAGACGAGGATAGATAAGACTCAACAAAATAGCAAATGTAAGTTATGTGGTGACAGAGACGAAACGATCAATCACATAATATGCGAATGCAGAAAATTAGCACAGAAAGAGAACAAGACTAGACACGATTGGGTGGGCAAGGTGATCCACTGGGAAATGTGCAAGAAATTAAAATTTGAACATACAAACAAATGGTATATGCACAACCAAGCACTTGTCCTAGAAAATGACACACATAAAACTCCTATGGGACTTTGACATACGCACGGATCACCTAATCTCGGCCGGAAGACAAGACCTTATAATAATCAACAACAAAAAAGAGAAATTGTAAAATTGTCGACTTTGCTGTCTCGGCTAACTCCAGAATAAAACTGAAAGAATGCTCGAGAATTGAAAAAGCAATGGAACATGTGGGTGACGATTGTGATTGGTGCTTTTGACACAGTAATTAAAGGATTATTAAAGGGCCTGGAAGGCTTGGAAGTTGGCAGCCGAGCGGAGACCATCCAAACGACAGCATTATTGAAAACGGCCAGAATACTGAGAAGAGTTCTGGAGACTTGAAGAGACTTGCTGTCACTCAAACTCCAATGAAAAACCATCAGCTAACGCTGATGTAAAAAACTCTGAAGGAGTAATAATAATAATAATAATAATAATTAAGACTTTTACATGACTAAGAAAGGGAAAATTGAGAGAGAAACTGAATCTCTTCTAATAGTAGCACAAAACAACGTCATAAGGACAGACAACATTAAAACAAAAACAAATAAGAAAAAATAGCAAGTGTATGTTATGTGGTGACAAAGAGGAAACGGTTAATCATATAATAAGCGAATGCAGTAAATTAACGCAAAAAAGTCTAAGACTAGATACGACTGAGTGGGAAAGGTAATCCACTGAGAATTGTGCAAAATTTTTGATTTCACCATACGAACAAATGGTATATACTCAACCCAGAATCCGTCCTAGAAAACGAGAAGTACAAGCTTCTCTTGGATTGAAAAAAAAACTGTGGACCATGAAAGTGACGATTACACCAATTGTAATTGGTGCTCTTGGTACAATCATCCACAGATTGATATAAAGACTAGAGGACTTGGAAATAAGAGGACGAGTAGAGACCATCCAAACTACAGCACTATGGAGATCGGCCAGAATACTGAGAAGAGTCCTGGAGACTTGAAGAAATTTGTCACTCAAACTCTAGTAAGAAACCATCGGCTAACGCTGATGTGATGTACAGTAACTAAAGGATTATTAAAGGGACTGGGGGACTTGGAAGTTGGGGGACGAGTGGAGACCATCCAAACTACAGAATTATTGAGAACGGCCAGAATATTGAGTAGAGTCCTGGAGACTTAAGGAGACTTGCTATCGCACAAACTCCTGTGGAAAAACTATAATAATAATTATAACCAACAGTTACGGTTGGGGTGAAAAGACAAAAAGGAATGAAATTATAATAAAAGTTTATTAACGAGCAAGATCAAAATGTTTGTTTCACTTCAATCTTTATCTGTGGTGGAGGAGAGTCCCTATGGGGTAGGGGTTAACGTGTTGGACTGCGACGAGATAATCCTTTTTTATCTCAAAATTTTGTGTCTCATTTTCCATGACAGTTTCTTAAGATGTATAGCAATAACATACTGAATTTCCAAGAGTCTACGACAATTTCAAATGCCTGTACAAAAAAGTCTGGAAACTTATTGAATTCACCACGTAAATGGTTTTAAGTATTGGTATATAATAGTAACCATTCAACTTAACATCAGTCATTTATTTCCACACAGTTAAATGGTTAAACAGTTTTATTTGACCCGAACTGGTACTACCACTCCTGCCCGAGTAGACCTGAAAGTAATGTTATTGAATGAGTACTTAACTCTCCCCTACGCTGCTGAACTAGGGCCTCACCATCAGATGGTTTAGTGTCATATCCAGGACAGTTGTTGGGTAGAGGTCTCACTCCTCCGCATAAATGCTGTCCGCTTATTCTACAGCTCCAGCTTCAGTTGATGGGACACACTTCGGCCAGCCGTGGTGTGAGCGGCACGGATCTGGTCGGGTGTATCTCATCACTGGACATACCTCGAGCCTCAGGGAGGCCGTCCTCACCCAAACTTTAACCCTCCTTGGAGGGATTAGGTTTATCGCCTGGCGCCTGAGGCGCCCCTTTTTAGGGGTATGCCGACGGGGCCCTTGGCATTTTTGGAAATGTCAGGCGCATCTGGGCTACGATCCAGCGCCCGGACCCACCTTAAAAAGCCCTTGTGCTACACTCGTTCGGTTGGTGGGACGAAGGATAAATACAACAAATACTGCTAACTGAGTTGAGAAGAGTTTCTTGTTCTTTTTCATTTTTCTTAATATCATCCATAAAGTTGTGGTGGTTTGTATTTCCCTTTGCGCAAATTTATGGCCTCCTGTGTATTTTATTGGTTTGGTTTGGTTTGGTTTGGTTATTTCTTTAGTGGCAGATCAACCTTCATGGATTATTTAATGTCAAAAGCCATCCTTGTAGTAGTTGTACAATCTAACTCATAGCTGGAATGTATAAAGGGATTCATACCATTCCTAAGGGTATTAATCCGAAAATAAACGTCATAGCGCGACCGAAGTTCGAACTCACTTACTACGAATGCCTATTTGTCACTGCCTCCCACCAAACAGGACTCGACACAAGGTCAATGACCTGAAGGTCGATTATTGTGGGGGGTTAGGGGAGGGGAAAGTTCGGACACGAGCCGAAGCTCGAGCCCTGCTGGACTATGATTCAGCTCGCCCACCCGAAGATGGCCCAGCCGAAACCGGTAGCCTTACGGCCTCAAGTCTACAACGACACCACAGGTACTTCTCTGCCCCCTGCATATTTTTCTCGTGCAATCAAGCGGCCTCGTTGCTATAATTATGTAATATATATCAATGTATGATAGACCAGGATTGTTTTTTGTTTTGTTTTTTCCTGCCTTCGAGTAAGATGCTGTAAATTTGAATCAAGTCTGTACTAAAAAAAAAAAAAACAACAAAAAATGGTGCAATGTCGCTTTATTTGTTGAAAATATATGAAATAGGAAAAATGAGTAGATTAATTTTTTGGACAATTTTTATACAACCTTGATTTACATAAGAAGCTTTTGTTTGTCGATAGAACAAAAAAAATTAACAAACCAATACTGAATAATAAATCTCAGTCTTGTTATACTGAGGTCATCAGTCGGTTTTGTTGAGACAGAAAAAAGCGTGTCAGTCACACCTGTTTGACAAACGAAACAGTTAAAGTCAATATTTTTATATTTAGTTGTAACTCTAAATATAAACATGAAGTTGTTTCATGCAATCATGTCAATTAAACTGCATGAAAAAAAAAGAAAATGATGAAACTCAGTGTTAAAGTCATATAGCACAGGATCTAGATTGTATATATATATATATATATACGTGGTGCATTCAATAAGTTTCCAGACTTTTTTGTACAGGCATTTAAAATTGTCGTAGACTCTTGAAAATTCACTATGTTATTGCTATACATCTTAAGAAATGACTGACCAATTTTTTTATGATTTCAGATTCAAATGAACAGCTACAGCAGGATTTGGAATACACCCTATTAATCCTGATTGTCACAAAATGCAATTTGGATTTTAGAAGAACGATATGCAATAAAATTCTGTTTTAAACTTGGAAAAAATGCCATACGATGAAATCTGGATCTACTGCTATGACCCAGAAACCAAGAGAGAGAGAACCAAGTGGAAGCATGCTGGCTCTCCTAGACCCAAGAAGGCCAGACAGAGCAAATCCACCCACAAACTTTTGATGATCCCTTTTTTTGACAGCACTGGCATGATCTACATTCATTGGGTTCCCACTGGACAGACAGTCAACAAGGAAAACTATTTTGAGGTTTTAAGGGAGTTCAGGAAGAGATTCCTAGGAAGAGGCTAGCACTCTTCAAATCGGCTCAGTGGCATTTCCACCAGGACAATGCACCAGTCCACAACCCCATCCTTGTCACAGACTATTTGACCCAGATGGGCATCAAGACAGTTCCTCACGCTCCCTATAGTCCAGACCTTGCTCTCTGTGACTTTTGGTTATTCCCTTAGCTCACAGGCTGTCGTTATGAGACAATTGAGATGAAAGAGGCTGTGACGAAGGTCATTGACACACTCACACAAGAGGACTTCCATGGGGCGTTCCAGAGGTTGTTGGAACAGTACAACAAGTGCATTGCAACCGGAGGAGATTACTTCGAAGGGGACTTGAGTTTCATGAATGTACTATCAATAAAAGTGCTCATACGAAAAAAAGTCTGGGAACTTATTTAATGATCTTCGTATATATATATATATGTTAATAGTAAAAATTAATTAGCTGTGAAAATTTTAAACCACAGAAGAAAAACAGACTGAAACATACACACACGCACACAGAGAGGAAAAAGTAAAACGTAGCCGTTAGTTGAATTCTAAACCACCTTAACAAAAAAAAAAGACCAATAAAATAGCATATCAACTACACACACACACACACACAGAGGCATACACATACATACTCAACGACCCAAAGTAAAACAACAAAAAGCTTTATAGCATATCAAATATCAAAGACTAATTTCGGGGAAAAAGTACCAAGGGAGCCACACTCTGATAATGAGAAAAAGAGCAGGAAGAAAAGAAAGAAAGATTTAACCCCAACAAGGATTCTAACATGAAATAGTTACCTCTATATATACCGATATGGCACCTGAAAAAACATTAAATGTTCTCTGAAGAAAGCAAAAGCTGGAAACATGCACAATGTAAGAATGAAATAAATAATTCTTAAAAAGATATTAATCTCTTTGTGGTTTTATTCATTTTGAAATATATATATATATATATAGGGTCAAGAAGCAAAATTAGGAATATTCTAGTATGATAATAAATGACTCTATTATGAAACAAGATTCATTTTAATTTTAAAAAAGTAAACAAGAAAATAAGAAGATAGACACAAAACAGTAAATTTAATCAATATGGCCTCAATATGTATCAACACGCCTTCGAAATGATTTGTATGCCTTTAAAACAAAATCTTCAGACATTTTATTCCATTCCTTCTCAATAACAGTCTTAAGCAAACCAATATTTGGATTGGAATTTGCATTTGTTTTGTTTTCTAAAACACTCCATATAACGTAATCAAGGGAGTTAAGGCCTGAGCTTGATGGAGACCATAAAGATATTCCAGTTATTTCAGAAATTTTTTTTTTTTTTTTTTTTTTTTTTTGCTGGGTTTTGGCGTTAAGCAAATCATAGATTCTTTGTCGTTTCTTTTCGTGCTCATTCATATTTTGCTGAATTTTAAGTTTTTAAAAGTGCTTGAATAATAGAGGTAATTATGAAAGTTTAGATTGATCGCGTTTTTTTTTTTGTTTTTTGTTGGGTTTTTTTTTTTTGTTTTTTTTGTTTTGCTTTTTAAATTGAACTAATCAAACTAAAAAATTTTTTTAATTATTCCATATTTTGCTTCTGCATTCTACATAAAAAGAAAGAAAGAAAGAAAGAAAAAAGAAAGAAAGAAAGAAATGGGGTGATTGAAAAGTGACAACCTATTTTCAAATTGTTATAATTTATTTAGCAATGATTTTTACAAGAAATTAATTTCATTTTATTTTAAATTAGGGAGTTCCTTTTCAATTAAGCTGTAGATGGATTATTACGTTTTATAAAACAAGATAGATAGATAGATAGATAGATAACAAACTTAGATAGATAGATAGATATATATCGAAAAACGGAGATAGATAGATAGATAGATAGATAGATATGAACAGACTGAGATAGATAGATAGATAGATAGATAGATATCGGTTACATCCGGTTTTATATATATCAGTAGATTCGAAGTTCAGCATTTATGACTCTTAGCTCCCCTGTGTTAATAGCTTAACATACTCTCAACGCACAAAAAACGACTCCATCACAACCAACGCAACCTGCTACGTGTCCTACTAAACTCCCAGGCTAATACTCCAAACAGGAAAGAGAAAATCTCACTACGCATCGTAATATACACAGGTAAATAAAGAACCACTGTCTGAGCGACAATCACGTTTGCTCTGATAGTAAGATGAAAGAGACAAAACCAAACACGATATGAAACTGAATTTGGCCCAGCCAATTTTGTCGTTTTATTCCAGTTGATATTGCCATAAGGTATAGAGATGGGGTAGAGATTTCTTCCCGTCTAGGCGGGGAGGTACTGAATGCAAACCTGTTACTCGTGCAACTTGATGTTCTAAATTTATTTTTACTACCGATCAGTTATCTTTTACCCCATCTCTCTCTCTCTCTCTCTCTCTCTAGGAAGAAGAAGAAGAAGAAGAAGAAGAAGAAGAAGAAGAAGAAGAAGAAGAAGAAGAAGAAGAAGAAGAAGAAGAAGAATCCCAAAGACGTAGTGGCAAATGTGCTGGACTATGATATCTTTGTAAGAGAGTTCGAATTCTTGTCCCACTAGCACGTTCTGTTACGGACTAATACCCTTGGAAAAAAAAGCATTCCTTTATCCCTCCAGCTATGAGTTAAATAGTATTGAAACTGTTGTACTCTTTCCCTCTTTTAATGTTAATGTTTATTCTTTTTCTTCTTCTTCTTCTTCTTCTTCTTCTTCTTCTTCTTCTTCTTCTTCTTCTTCTTCTTCTTCTTCTTCTTCCATTGCGTCACAACTTTTCCTTTTGTATCTTTTTTATATCAAACACTAAACTTTGTCTGGTTGTGAGGCTCCAGTTCCGGCGTATGGAGTACACATTCATTGCCATTACTCCCAGTTACACTCAAACCTGAAGTAGTAGTACCTATAGGTCGAATAGCTCTGTTTATTTGTATTAGATAGGAATACTTGATATCATAAAACCATTTGGAAAAGCTCTTTAGAAACTATGTACAAAAAACATACAATTTACGCATCTTTCATAAATATCATCATCATCATCATCATGTCGTGCCGCCAGCACGGATATCCCTGACCCTCTCTCGCCACTTCTCCCCATCATTCATCACTTTTGGCGGGTCTTCAGGGTTACATCCTGTATCCTCACATAGCTGCTGTATGTATGTTCGAGCTGGTCGTCCTGCTTTTGCTTGGCCATATGTGGGGGTCCATAGGAGTACATCACTGATGAGTCGTCCTTGCTTCTCCAGCAGTGTCCTGCGTGTTTGGTTCGTCTAACTTGTATAGTTTTCGTGATGGGAGGCAAAGACATGAAATAATCCCAGACTGGTTGACATACCGTTAAAATCAATCAATTATTCAATCGTTTATCTAATGCAAACTCGATGTTTGTATTATTTTCCTTTTTCCTATCTGTTTAATCTCAGTTTTAATATTTCTCATTTAGGAAGCGCTCTTAACGTCTCAGTTATCGTAGTGGGAAATGGAATCGGTGATCCGAGTTCAAATCCTGGACCAGGCTATTTACGTTTCACTTCAAGCTAAGACTCTTTGGAAAAGGTCCATCCGTTCTCTTCCACTCCATCTATGTGAAAATAAAAGAGTAGATTGGGTTCTTTAACCTTGGTTAGGTATCCAATCTAGGAGTAGGAAACTCTCAATTCAAACCAGCTTTACTCCGCTTAAAATTGACCTTTTGTCACATCCTGTCCATGACGAAGGGGTCGGTCGGTCAAATACATATTTCTAATTTTCCATGTGGCGAGATATTTGATAGCGCAATATGTATAAAGCTGCTGCTGCTTTAGCCCGGACACAAGAAAATGTACCAATTTCATAAAAGATTTTGTTGCAACGAAAATCATCTGGTAATTAATTTTTTTTTCCCCAAATTTCAATAAAACTGAAGTTGGACAACTTGATCTTAATATGTTAATCTGTCTGCTCTGCGTCAATTGTATTATCTGTTGACGCTAGACTTGTAGTGAAACATGTTCTATTTTCAAGACTGTCTTCTTACACATTCCGTCAGATTTCGTTCCAAACTTTACTTGATCAGAATGTTTCTGCTGTTTTTTAACGCTTTCTCTTTTCTAAGGATTCATCCCACCCCAAACAAGCGTCCAATTTTCCGAACCAATTGATTTTAATGGCATGTCAACTTGTCTGGGGTTACGTCTCGCGAATGACGTTCATTTACGTTTATATTTTGTATTGTCGTTTCTTCAGTTTTTATTTATCAATTTTTTACTGTTATATGATATCAAGTATTCCTATTTAATACAAATAATTTTCACACAGTTATATGATATTAAGTATTCCTATCTAATACAAATAATTTTCACACAGTTATATGATATCAAGTATTCCTATCTAATACAAATAATTTTCATACAATTTATGGTCTTAAGTATTCCTATCAAATACAAATAATTATATGGTTTCTGGTAATTATTTCTCTTAAGTCATTTGTTTGTATGCTTTCAAGTATTCCTATCTAATACGAATAATTATACAGCATCAAGTAATTATTCTTAATACAAATAACTTAGTTATATTGTATCAAGTATTCCTTTTAAATACTAATAATTTTAAGCAAATATATTTGACCCACGTATGGGACCCTAACAGATATTACCACTTCTGGTCAGAGTGGACCCGGGAGTAATAGCAATGAAGGGGTGTGTCTCTTCTGAAATGAGGGATTATAATTATTATATAGTGATTTACCTGAATTAGTGTCTTTATCTTTATTATTTTTATTGTCATAACATTTCAGGAATCGTACACTTGTGCCCTCCTCGGGTGTCTGTTTTAATCAATAACCTGGCAATTTCTGTACTTCTGCCTTCGCAAATAATATTCGTTTTATATTAGTCTATCCTTAGCCGCCCCACCTCTCTCTCTCTCTCTCTCTCTCTCTCTTTCTGTCTCTCTGTCTATCTCTCTCTCTCTCCCTCTCTCTCATTTTCTTTATATCTTAAACTTAGGTTTCTTAAATACTTATCTTTCCATCCCTTCCTTCCTTCCTTCCTTCTTCAATCTCTTCCTCACACCCATAGGCACTTAATCTCGCTCTCTTTCTTTCACTCACACACACACTCTCTGTCTGTCTGTCTGTCTGTCTGTCTCTATCTCTCTCTGGCACACTTTTCTCTCTCTTTCTCTCTCTGTTTTACTCATAAACGCCCTTCCCCCACTCCTTATTCACTTTTATTCTCTTACAAATTTAGCTTTCTCATCTTCTCACGCTTTCACGCACCTACTTCTTTTTCATTTCTATAAATCACCCCCCCCCGGTATACTTTCAGTTTCTCTATTTTTTTCTCCCTGTATATATTTCATTTCATTTCCTTGTCCCTCCCCTACTTGTCTTATTCACTCGACTATTATTCTTTCCACCGCCTTTCTTCCTGACTCGTTTTCTGTGTCGCTCTCAGCGTGATACTTGACATCTTATTCCAATATCTGTGCAGCTAATCTTAAACTTCAAAAATATTAGATAAGAAGATGGACGTATTCCAAAACTTACAATCCCATTGCAAATTATTTGGCTCCTAGATATACACCTAAACATAAATAACTGCTTGCCACACGTATAGTGTTTACGAATATATATATATATATATATATATATATATTCCTTGATCATCATCATCATCATGTCGTGCCGCCAGCACGGATATCCCTGATCCTCTCTCGCCACTTCTCCCTATCATTCATCGCCTCTGGCAGGTCTTCAGGGTTACATCCTGTATCCTCACATAGCTGCTGTATGTAAGTTCGAGCTGGTCGTCCTGCTTTTGCACGGCCATATGTAGGGGTCCATAGGAGTACATCACTTATGAGCTCGTCCTTGCTTCTCCAGCAGTGTCCTGCGTGTCTGGTTCGTCTAACTTGTATAGTTTTCGTGATGGGAGGCAGGTGGCCGTATAGTTGGTGCCTTGTAGGTTGTTGTCGCCAGGACTTGTTCAGTATTGCTCTCAACATTCTCGTGTAATTGCCGTCTAGCTTCTTCTCCAGCCGTTTAGTTAGCGTCCATGTAGTGCATCCATATAGCAGTATCGATACAACCGCTGCCTGGAAGAAACTGCATTTCATTTTATCGATCAGGTCTGATTTCCATATGATCGAGAGCCTATCGATAGCTGTCCATGCTTTCGTTAGTCGTGTGTCAATGTCTTTTTCGGTTGATGAGACCCTACTTCCTAGGTAGGTGAATTTGTCTTGATAGATAGATAGATAGATAGATAGATAGATAGATAGATAGATAGATAGGAACTGAATGAGATAGATAGATAGATAGATAGATAGATAGATAGATAGATAGATAGATGAAAAGGTTGAGATAGATAGATAGATAGATAGATAGATAGGAACTGAGTGAGATAGATAGATAGATAGATAGATAGATAGATAGATTGGAACTAAGTGAGATAGATAGATAGATAAATAGATAGATAGATAGATGAGAAGAGATAGATAGATAGATAGATAGATAGATAGATAGATAGTTTGGAACTAAGTGAGATAGATAGATAGATAGATAGATAGATAGATAGATAGATAGATAGATAGATAGATAGATAGATTGGAACTGAGTGAGATAGATAGATAGATAGATAGATAGATAGATAGATAGATAGATGAAAAGTTGAGATAGATAGATAGATAGATAGATAGATAGATAGATGAAAAGTTGAGATAGATAGATAGATAGATAGATAGATTGGAACTGAGTGAGATAGATAGATAGATAGATAGATAGATAGATAGATAGATAGATAGATGAGAAGAGATAGATAGATAGATAGATAGATAGATAGATAGATAGATAGATAGATAGATAGATAGATAGATAGATGAAAAAGTTGAGATAGATAGATAGATAGATAGATAGATAAGAAGAGATAGATAGATAGATAGATAGATAGATAGATAGATAGATAGATAGATAAGAAGAGATAGATAGATAGATAGATAGATAGATAGATAGATAGATAGATGAAAAAGTTGAGATAGATAGATAGATAGATAAGAAGAGATAGATAGATAAGAAGAGATAGATAGATAGATAGATAGATAGATAGATAGATGAAAAAGTTGAGATAGATAGATAGATAGATAGATAGATAAGAAGAGATAGATAGATAGATGTTAATACAATGGCAAATATTTATAGATTGATAGAAATAGAAACATATTAGGATATATCAAAAGTACTTTTTTTTTAAATCAACGAAGAGTTAATAGGGAAACTTGAGAACGTTCCTGTAGTTTTTGAAGCTTTATATTATGTTCTAAATATTATACATTTCGACAATTTAATCTCTTCTGAAATTTTTCGAGAGCTGATGGTCACTTTCTCATCTACTTTGCATTTGTATGGTATGACAGTCAACAGCTATTGGTCATCCAATTCTAAAATTTATTCCAAGATACAAATCACCATCCTTGAAAAGCTTCAAGCGGTTTGGGGCATTATGGTCAGATATTGTTTCATTTTCTTCCTTTTCTTATGCAATAGAGTATAATAGATTTTAGAAATAGTGCTTTTAGAACAAAAGCTAGCAGTTGAAAAAAAACCGTCCTCGACTGTAAAACCCCACAACTCTAACGAGGCCATCTCTTGGCCGTGGGTGACAACTCGGGATGTTTGGGGACGGGATCCTGGTGGCTGAGCAACTGAAGCGGTCGCTTGACTTTAGTTCTTACTAGACTAGACAGCCTGTCAGGAAGGCCAAATCCGATTAATCAGCTGATCACGTAAAACATGCAGCTTTATGGTTGTCTGGCCGTATTCTTTAAATGGCTCCAATAGCAAAAAAGTTCGCAAATTTTTTCTTAAAGGCGCTAGAAGGTGATAGTTGAGAGTGAATTGCACTGAGATAGCAATTCTTGAAAAATTATCTTGGAGGGAAAAGATTTCTTAAATTATCTTTGGTTTTGATGCTTCAAATTTTTCCCGGAAAATTTTCTGCCAATCTCAAAAATGTTTTTAAATCAGAGCGGAAACTCCAATGGATCAATAAATACAGAACTACAGATGCAAAAATTACAATTTCTCGAGCTTATTTCATTGCACAAAAATTTATACTCTTTTTTTAACATGGAAATCAGTGGATTTCCTATAGATTCGTCTTGTCCGAGTTCAAATCATGAGCGAGGATGTTTTCATTTTATGTATCTCTTATCATCATTATCATCATCATCACGTCGTGCTGGCAGCACGGATATCCCTGACCTTCTCTCGCCGCTTTTCCCTATCGTTCATCGCCTCAGGCAGGTCTTCTGGACAACATCCTGTATCCTCACATAGTTGCTGAATGTATGTTCGTGCTGGTCGTCCTGCTTTTGCACGGCCATGTGTGGGGGTCCATAAGAGTACATCACTTATGAGTTCGTCCCTGCTTCTCCAGCAGTGTCCTGCATGTCTGGTTCGTCTCACTTGAATAGTTTTCGTGATAGGAGGCAGGTGGCCGTATAGTTGGTGTCTTGTGGGGTGTTGCCGCCAGGACTTGTTCAAGATTGCTCGCAGCATTCTTGTGTAATTGCCGTCTACCTTCTTCTCCAGCCGTTTTGTTAGAGTCCATGTAGTGCATCCATATAGCAGTATCGATGTGACCGCTGCCTGGAAGAAACTGCGTTTCATTTTATCGGTCAGGTCTGATTTCCATATAATCGATAGCCTATTGATAGCTGTCCATGCTTTCGTTAACCTCGTGTCGATGTCCTTTTCTGTTGATGCGACGCTGCTTCCTAGGTAAGTGAATTTGTCTACTAGTTTAAGAGGGGTTCCGTCTAGAGTGGACCCTCAGGAAAAGTATGAATCCAGCTGTCTACCCAGAAACAAATATGGGTCAATAGTAGGACTGACAGAGCTCTTTAACTTTGATTAAGCAACTGGTCTGGTAGAAGGAAAAGTCTGAATTTCAACCAGTTGTAGACCTGGAGAGGGATGGGGTCTGTCAGGCTATATCTGCCCAAGACACGCTACATGAGAAACTCCTCTACGACAAAAACAGGTTAAAGAACCTGTGAAAAAGTGAATTCTTAGAATAATCCGGGCCAAAAATAAACTTTAACCGAGCCTGAATTTACCCACAATAATAATTTAGCACTGAGACCAATTTAACACCTAAACAAAACCTTTAATACCTTGTAAGACTTTCCTGAGATAAATGTTTAAATTATTCTCTCGTTTCAAATTCCGCTTCAATAATGAACTCAAACAAAAACTTACTTTGCTAATTCCGATTGTCATTCGAGTTTAAAAAGACGAGTGATGTTACCAGAAAATTTCAAAATTAAGTTTTGAAACTGTTAATCTTATGCTTTCGTGAGAAAGCAGACGAGACGTATTCAAGGGAAACTCGTCCAACAATAAACGAAGGAATCTTTAAATTTAGATCATGGTAAAACGAGCAAAATTTTCTCATTGAAGTAGGAATTGTCTTTAACAATGGCATATATCAAGAAATATTTAACAACAGGAGAGTTTCGGACTCTTTAGTAATGATTTGCCAGCTGAGTATATTTGCCCAGTCGGCTGGGGCTATAGAATACACTGACTGCTGGTCGTCCTACTTTTGCACGGCCATGTGTGGGGGTCCATAAGAGTACATCACTTATGAGTTCGTCCCTGCTTCTCCAGCAGTGTCCTGCATGTCTGGTTCGTCTAACTTGAATAGTTTTCGTGATAGGAGGCAAGTGGCCGTATAGTTGACCCCCCCCCCAACGAGTGTCCTGGATATGACACTAAACAATCTGATGGTGAGGTTCCAGCAGTGCTGGCGTTTTGGGGAATGCGGAGTACCCCTTCATTGCCATCGCTCCCAGGTCCACTCTGGCCCGGAGTGTTAGGCCCTGATAGAGCCCTATCTATGGGTTAAATAGAACTAACAGCATGGTTATGCTAAACTGAATTGTTTGAGTAAACTGAATAGCTTGAAATAGAAATGTTTTTGACAATCAAACCGTACTTACATATAAACTGCGTACTTATGCGTAACTGAATTATTTGAAATAGAACTGTTTTTCGACATTAAAACTGTATTTACACTTAATTGAATTATTACATATAACTGCTTGAATAGTTTGAAATAGAAATGTTTTCGACAATTAACTGTGTACTGATGCTAAACTGAATTGTTTTAAATAGAACAGATTATTTACATAAAAATGGATTTGGCGTTAAATAACCTACAAAGGTTGATATGCCATAAAACCCAACAAACCAACCAGCTGAGTACATTAAGCTTTACCCCGTGGGAAGCAGGCCTTTATTAAATCAGTTGATTATTCGGTCACAAGAACAGTGAATCCTTACTGACATTACCTACTGTCTCCCCTGTCGGTGGGGCTTAGAATACGCTGACTGTATCCCCTACTGAGAGGCAATAAAAGAATAAGATAGCGTCCTGGGTATGACACTAAACTGAATCTTGGTCTTTCACTTGATTCTTAGGAAGAGCAAGTCTCCTCAGGTATCTAGGATTCGGAGTATTCTATCCGATTTTACCGTTGTGCTTTCAATTCTACCTCTGATCTCCAATTTCTTCACTCTCGTTTTCAAGCCTGTTCCAAGTACACCAAATACAATTAGTATCACCGTCACCCTCATGTTCCACATTTTTTTAGTTCTCTGGCAAAGTACAAGTATTTGTTTATTTTTTTGTTTTCTTTTATTTTTACTCTGTGGTCAACTGGAAAGGCAAAATCCTTCTTTTTTTTTTATTTCTTTTAATTTTTTTTTTTGTTTGATAACAAGGTCTGGTCTTCTGGCTGGAATCAGGGGATCCGTTTGTATCTCAATCCGTTTGTATCAAAATCCAAGTGAATTTTGTATGTCTCATTCTCTGGGACGGATTCTGGTTTGTGCCTAAACCATTCGGTAATGTAGTCAAATTTTAATTACTTGCACAATTTCCTCGTCTCGATATCTTTTGATTTATTTCTTGCTGTTGTATCGTCAGTTTTGTCTTGTAACCCAATGTTGGCATTAGTAGTGTGGGTGAGGGTGAGTACTGTCAGAAGATTCCTTTGTCTGTTTTGGCGCGAAACCCACACAAAGGGCTTGCGCGTGAGATTTCCCACGAAACCGGAAAAGGATAAGGGAAGGAAGGTCCCAGAGCAGAACAAAAAAGGAAGCAGAACAGAGAAGTGGACAGAAAAAAGGAATCGACAGGAGAGAGCAGGCGACTGCTAGAATGTTGGACCAAAGGTTGGGTTGGCTAACGTGAGAAGATGAGTCAGCATTCCTGGTGACTTTGTGGGAATTTCGCTCGAATACACACGCTCGCGATAACCTGCAGATGAACGGAGAGCTGTACAAAAGTGTCACAAACCTCTCCCTTCTTGCGCTTGGAGCTAACCCAAGTCCGTGTTTGTTTGTTCTCTTTTCTTCCACCCTCTCAGGTGTGTATGTTGTGTTTTGTGTGTCCGTAAAGAAATGGGAAATACCCTAGGCCGGAGATGAGAGAAACCACTAGACAATCTGATGGCCCTGAGTGGTTTAGTGAGGTTGATATAGTGGGGGTCGGCCAACGGAGAACTGCCACAGTCTGCTGTTTTCGGTCTTTTCATTCCATTGCGTCCATGCGTATTTTTCCTTCCTTCGTATTTTCGCAACTTTTTTTTTTTTTTTTTTTTTTTTGTCCTCCGAGCTTCATTTCCCATTTCGGTTTTTTCTTTCCGCTCAGGTTCCCTGAGGTGGGGGTGCCAATTTTATCACTGTCTATTTTTGCTCCTTCGTAAACGTGATATAACGCATTGGGATATTCGGTAATAATTTGTTTACCTTTTCGGTTTGAACTTTGACTTTTTCCAGTCCTAAGTCCTATTGCATGGCAATGTAGCCTTCTTTTCATTCATGACTTTTTTTTTTATTGACTCAACTTTGTTTCTTATTATTATTATTAGAATTATTTTACTCATTAGAGTTTTTCACATCAGCTAACGCTCATGGTTTTTCACTGGAGTTTGAGTGACAGCAAATCTCCTTAAGTCTCCAGGACTCGTCTCAGGATTCTGGCCGTTCTTAGCAATGCTGTCGTTTGGATAGTCTCTACCCGTCCGCCAACTTCCAAGTCCTCCAGGCCTTTTAATAATCCTTTAGTTATTGTGCCAAAGGCACCAATCACAATTGGCACAATCGTTACTTTCATGTTCCACAGCTTTTTCAATTCTCTAGCAAGGTCGAGGTACTTATCCTTCTTTTGACTTTCCTTCAGATTTATTCTGTGGTCCACCAGGACAGCAAAGTTGACAATTTTGCAGATTCTCTTTTTTTTTCTTTTTCTTTTTTTTTTTTTTTTTTTTTCTTGATTATTATGAGGTCTGGTCTTCTGGCCGGGATTAGGTGATTCGTTTGTATATTATGTCCCATGGGAGTTTATGTGAGTCATTTTCTAGGACAGGTGCTGGGTTGTGCATATACCATTTGTTTGTTTGGTCGAATTGAAATTTCCTGCACTTTTCCCAGTGGATCACCTTGCCGACCCAGTCGTGTCTCGCCTTATTCTCCTTCTGTGCTAATTTGCTGCATTCACTTATTATGTGATTGATCGTTTCGTCTCTATCACCGTATTTTTATCATTATTATTATCATTATTATTATTATTATTTACTCATAAGAGTTTTCACATCAGCGTTAGCTGATGCTCTTTCACTGGAGTTTGCGTGACAGCAAGTCTCCTCAAGTCTCCAGGACTTTTCTCAGTATTCTGGCCGTTCTCAAAAAGGCTGTAGTTGGGATGGTCTCCACTCGTCCGCCAACTTCCAAGTCCTCCAGCCCCTTTAATAATCCTTTAGTTACAGTACCAAAAGCACCAATTACAATTGGTATAATTGTCACCTTCATGCTCCACAGTTTTTTCAATTCCCTAGCAAGGTCGACGTACTTATCCTTCTATTCACATTCTTTCAGTTTTATTCTAGAGTCAGCCGGGACAGCAAAGTTGACAATTTTGCAATTTCTCTTTTTTTGTCGTTGATTATTATTAGGTCTGGTCGTCTGGCCGAGATTAGGTGATCCGTGCGTATGTCAAAGTCCCAAAGGAGTTTATGTGTGTTATTTTCTAAGACAGATGCTGGGTTTTGCATATACCATTTGTTCGTATGGTCAAATATAAATTTCTTGCACATCTCCCAGTGGATCACCTTGCCGACCTAGTCGTAATTATTATTAGGATTATTATTATTATTATTCTACACTTTTGGGAGTTTTTCACACCAGCATTGGCCGATGGTTTTCCACTGAAGATTGAGTGACAGCAAGTCCCCTCAAATTTCCAGGACTCTTCTCAGCATTCTTGTCGATCTCAATGATGCGGTAGTTTGGAAGGTCTCCACTCGTCCTCTTATTTCCAAGTTCTCCAGTCCTTGTGTCAATCCTTTGGTGACTGTACCAAGAGCATAGATTACAATCGGTATCACCGTTATTTTCATGTGCCACAGTTTTTTAATTCCTAGCACGGTTGAGGTATTAATCCTTCTGTTCATTTTCTTTCAATTTTACTCTGTGGTCAACCGGGACAGCAAAATCCACAATTCGGCAAATACTCTTTTTTTTGTTGTTGATTATAATAATGTCTGGTCGTCTGGCCGAGATTATGTGATCCGTTTGTTTCTGTGGTCAGCAGGACAGCAAAGTCTATTGTTATTGTTATTGATATTTGCCCCAGAATTAACTGGCAAATTTATCAGAAGATTTAGATAATATTATATTCTTCGTAATTGCTGCTCACACACACACACACACACACACACACACACACACACACACACACACACACACACATATATATATATATATATATATATATATTAACCGAATAGTACGAAAATATGTGTCGTTTTCAGTCTATGATTATAGGATTGAAAAGTACAATTTCAACATCATACCCGTACATATTACTAGTAAAACTACTTTTGACGTATATTTCTTTCGTTTTTTTTTTTCGTTCAAATTACCGGGCAAAACCTTATTACTTTGAATTTTTCTTTCATTATCCCCCCCTCTCTCTCTCTCTCTCCCTCTCTCTCTATATATATATATATATATATATATATATATATATATATATATATATATATATATATATCCTTGTTAATATATAACTGTATGACTATTTGTAATTATACTTAAGCACTCCGACCAAACAGTCGATGACTATGCCATTTGGTTTTTGTTTTGTCAATTTGCGTCGCTGGGTTGAAACTTTGGAGAATGTCAAGAATGTGCTTCCGAAATCTAAGACAAATGCCTTTTGCAGGTCAAGAGAGGCCATAAGATTTGAAAATAGTGTTTTGTTTTTTGTTTTTTTTTGGGGGGGTGCTTTTTTTTTTCTTTTTGCCTTAGTGGACAAAGCCCTGACTGATGGTTTAAGTTCCAGAACAAATGTACATTCAGCTTAAAAAGAGGAAAAGAAATTAAATGCCATTTTTTGATGGTGGAGAAACGGCTAATTCCGTTAACTTTATCAAAATAACAGATCGTACTACTTTCTAAGAATGAATTTTGTTTGGCAAGAAATGAAATGTCTTTTTCAGTGCCGAGTTCTTTTGTAATTGCAACATTACTATAAAAAAATGCACTTGAATTTAGAAAACAAAGACATCTATTTTATTTTAATTCATTAAATTACTTTTGGAGGAGAGCCATCTGTCATCATATAAATTAAGAAACTACGATGTCGGAGTCCACCGCGTAAGCCAGTAAGCCACGACGACTCTCCCCAAACTCAAGAAAGGCTAGGGCTGTGTCTACGTCATTTTCTGTAGTTTCAGATAGGGCACCAGAGCATTTTTTTTTTCTTTTAAGAAAACTTATTAGCGTTTATGAATTCCAAAATTTACAAGCGCAATTCTAAAAAGGACTCCTACGAGTCAATTCATAGACGGGGGTGTTTACATTTCACGCTCACTAATGACCTTGGGAAAGGCATGAATCTTTTCACCCCTGGCAATGTAAATAGTCGGGCAGCCTGGGATCTTTAGCCTTGGTACCGTAGCTGGTCTAGAATAATGAATACCTCTCAGTTTAAACAACTGTACTTCGCTTAAAAATTGACCTTGTATCACATGGGTAAATACACACAAAACATTGAAAGACTCAGTTTTGTAATACGTCTTCACGAGGCATAATTTTGCTATATTTGGTTAAATGCGTCCAAAAATGTCAACTATTTTCCAACAACACTCTGATCAGAGAAAGAGAATCAAGTCGAAAGGGAAGACGTGAGAGGCCACTGCTTTGTTTCAACAATTACGAAACACCCTGTACAACTGATAAATTTCTGTTTTATGAGAATTTTCTTTTTACAGTAATAACTTGAAAAAGTACAGCATACATTTTTGATTGAATACCAACATTATGAAGTAGATACAAGGATCATTAAATAAGTTGCCAGATTTTTTTCGTATGGGCACTTTTATTGATTGTACACGCATGAAACTCTAGTCCCCTTCGAAGTAATCTCCTCCGGCTGCAATGCACTTGTTGTACCGTTCCAACAACTTCTGCGAGGCCCCATGGAAGTCCTCTTGTGTGGGCGTGTCAATGACCTTCGTCACAGCCTCTTTCATCTCCTCAATTGTCTCATAACGGCAGCCTGTGAGCTTAGGGAATAACCAAAAGTCACAGGGAGCAAGGTCTCGACTATAGGGAGGCTGAGGAAGTGTCTTGATGCCCATATTGCTCAAATAGTCTGACAACGATGGAATTGTGGACTGGTGCATTGTCCTGGTGGAAATGCCACTGGGCCGATTTGAAGAGTGCTGGCCTCTTCCCAAGGAATCTCTTCCTGAACTCCCTTAAAACCTCAACATAGTAACCCTAACCCTAACCCTTTGGCCAATCAACTGTGATGTATTGACTTCCTTACTCCTCCCACACCTCTCATTATCCCTCACAGACTCCCTGCCTTCTTTGAATCTCTTATGTCACTCAAAAACTGATTCTCGATTCATGCAAGATGGTCGAAAAGCAGTCTGAAGTATTCCATACGTTTCTGTGGCATTTTTTCCAAGTTTAAAACAGAATTTTATTGCATATCTTTCTTCCTCACGTTCAGATTGAATTTTTGAGATTCGTCACCTGTGACAATCAGGCTTTAGTAGGGTGTATTCCAATTCTTGCTGTAGCTGTTCATTTGAAGCGGAAATCATAAAAATTGGTCCGTCATATCATAAGATGTTGAGCAATAACATACTAAATTACACGAGTCGACGACAATTTTAAATGCCAGTATAAAAAAGGGCTGGAAACTTATTGAATGCACTACATATTGTTTAGAGTCTTTGTTAAGCTCGTTACGTCAGTCTGATAGCAAACATACATTTGTTGTGCAGTTTTCCACATTCGTTCTCTATTATTTTTCACCAGAACTCCACGTTTATGTCTATCCAGTAGTTTTTCATAACTTCACTTTAAGAGAAATTAAACTTATCGACTCCCCATCAGTTGCGGATATAATAACCAGTCGCAGCCTGAGTCTTAGTCAAAATTGAGTGACAAAACTCCGAAAATGTGTTTTTAAAATGACAGTTACAGAGAGAGATTGGAAAAATTAGAATCTCTACTTTAAGCGGCTTGCCTATGACATAAGTACCCCAATTTACATACCTCGGCAGCAGTATCTCATCTACTGAAAGCAATGTCAACATGCGCATTGAGAAGCCGTGGACTGCTATTGAAAAGTTATTGATCATACGGAAATCTGATCCCTCAGATAAAATGAAATGTAATTTCTTCCAAGCTGTGACCGTGTCGGTACAAATGTATAGATGCACCACTTGTGAAAAGCACGAAAAAAAAAAAAGCTAGATGCGAACCACATAAGAATTTTGCTGGCTATTTGGAACAACTACTGGAAGCAGCACTCCACAAAATAGCAGCAGTACGGCCACTTTCCTCTCATCTCACAAATTATCAAAATAAGACATGCTGGGCCCTCCCAAAGAAGTAAGTCGAATTCATTTACATCGTTTTCTTATGGACTCTTACATATGGATACACCAAAAGGGACAGATACATCAGCTTTGTGCGGATACTGGATGCTGTCTAGAATACCTGCCAGGAGTGATAGACGATAGGAACAGACGGGGAGAGAAAGAGTCAAGTAAACACGTGCTGTTAGCACACCTTGATAATAAAGATGCTGATAACGATAACTCACCAATTGTCATTGTTTTGTTTGTTGGTTTGGGTTTTATGGCATATCAACCTTTGTAGGTTATTTAATGCCAAATCCATTTTTATACAAATAAGTAAAGTTGGCCGCCGTCGTCGATGGTGACCCGATGGCTCCCTTTTCAATAGCTAATACTCCTTTCCCTGGATTGTTCCATTTTACCCTTGATCCTTACCTTATAACACTAGGTTTTAAGCAAGGAGCCATCAAGTACCATTTTTGAGTCTTTGGTATGACTTGACCTGGGGTTGAACCCCAGTCTCCCGAGCCTTTGGTGAATGCTCTATCCGCTAGGCCAATAGTTCTATTTCAAACAATTCAGTTTAGCGTAAGTACACAGTTTAATTGTCAAAAACATTTTTATTTCAAGCTATTCAGTTTAGTCAAACACTTCTGATTCAAATAATTCAGTTTAGTATAAGTAAAGTTTTCGTTTACACACAGTTAAATGTTAAAACAATTCATTTTCGCATAAGTAGAGTTTTTATATCAAAATCAGTTCTGTTTCAAACAATTCAGTTTAGCATAAGTATGCAGTTTAAATGTCAAAACAGTTCTATTTCAAGCAATTCAGTTTTGCAATTGAACACAGTTTAGTTCTATTTGACCATACTTAGGGCCCTATCAGGTGCTACCACTCCGGGCCAGAGTGAACCTGAGAGCAATGGCAATGAAGACGTACTCTGCATTCCCTAAAGCTCCAGTTTTATTGGAACCTCGCCATCGGATTGTTTAGTATCATAAACAGGACGTTCGTTGGGGGGGTCTTACTCCTCTGCAAAGGTACAGTCGGTGTATTCGACAGCCCCCCCCCCCCTCCGCCGACTGGGTCAGCTAATGATGTTTGTAGCAATATTGGTAACATGGGAAAAGTGTCTGAAATAGATTAGTGGGCCAGTCTTTTTTTTTTTTTTTTTTTCAATTCATTCCCTTACAGTGAGTTTGATCCTAACAGAGTGTTTCATTATTGCATCACTTAGTTAAACTTGAGGAGTGAAGTGTCAGGTTTCTTTCTTTGTTAAATGAATGGTTAGTGAAAGTCCCTTCGAAGACGTTCCAAAGAATTTGGTCTTTCAAGTGCATCTTTTCAAAGAAGCTTAAAAAATGATCTTCAACTTTACCAAGACTGAATCCAGATCAAGCATAAACTCACTTTGTTTAATGGCATATCAGCCTTCAGGTGTTATCTAATGTCAAAGCAATCCTTCTAGAAGAACAAATGTAATGCTATTTAACCCATAGCTGGGAAGATAAAGGGGTTCATACCTTTCCCAAAGGCATTTATCCGAAAGTGGACGCAATACCGCGAATGGAGTTCGAACTCGCTTAGTACGAGTCCGCTTTAACCATTACACCATGAGGACTACCCCCGAGTGAATTGTTAGAATTATTTATTAAGCAATCTGATGATGAGGCTCCAGTCTTGGAGATTTGGGGAATGTGGAGTTCTCTTTCATTGCAATTGCTCCCATGTCTACTCTGACCCGGAGTGATAACACATGATAGGGTCTTATCGATGGGTCAAATAGAACAAACTGTGTGCAAACAAATGACTGATGTTGAACTGTTACTTTTATATTGCAATACTTGAAATCATTTAACTGTGTGCAAAAAAAGCGCTCGGGCTCTTTTAAGAATGTTATCTATAAAATGTGTTTACAAATCATATATATATATTTAGTGTATATGTACAGGGTGTCTCAATACCCATGGGACCCATGTGACTGCTAATAACTCTACCAATTGCTATGTGTGAGTTTTCTTCTTTTTTTTTTTTTTTCGAATTTAAAAAAGGATACAGTAATAAATGTAAGTCCTTGATCACAACGTCTTGGGCAAAAGAGGAAAAATATTTTGCCTCCTTACTTATTTGGAGACAAATCATTCAAAACTGTGCAAGTAAAATTTTGCACGAAGTTTAACTTTAACAATTATCCTCAGAAAAGCTAAGTTCATCGTTGGTTACACGAATTTTAAGCCACGGACTCAGTAAACAACCTCAATATGAAGGTAGAAAATCCGAGATCTGGCAGAAAATTGACTGCAATTCTGTCGGACGGAGTCGGGAAAAAGTCCCACCGAAGACTTCCCAAGAACTTTGTCTTTCACGTGCATCGTTGCAAAGAATCTTAAAGAATGATCTTCAGTGGTACCCCTACACAGAATTCCGGATCAAGCATCAACTCACACCAGCTGACATGGAAAAACGTCTAGTGATGTGTCGGTGGTTCGAAAACAAAATTGAAGAGGATCCTGATTTGCTTGATGATGTTTGGTTCCGCAACGAAGCACACTTTTGTCTCTGGGAACATGTCAATAGCAATAACTATGAGTACTGGAGCGCAAAAGCCCCAAATGGGGTGCTTCAGAGGCATTTGCACTCTGTAAAATGCACAGCCTGGATAGCCATAGAAAAACATGGAATAATCGGACCGTTTTGGTTTGAAAACGCAGAAGCAGAGGCAATCACTATTACAAGGGAGTGCTGAACAAGTTTCGGAGGACACTTGGAACACGTCATGGTGTAAATCGAGATGTGCAATGGTTCCAACAAGAGTGGGTGACACCATATACGATGGAGTAGCTCAACTATCGATTCCCTAATCGGCTGATCAGCAGGCGCCGCGAAACCGAGTGGTCTCTGCATTCACCCGATCTGAACCCCCAGATTTTTATTTCTGAGGGTTCTTGAAGGACAACGTGTATGAGAACAATCCACAGTCCATTGTTGAACCCAAAGTGACCACCAATAAGATTCGTGGCATACCGAAAAAAGAGTGTGTCAGGGGGATTGACAACTTCGCTCGACGAATTCAAGTACGTCATCAGCGCAATGGCGGTCATTTGGAATACGTCCTGTAAAAAATGTATCCTTTGAGCTAGAGATATCAAATTAATGTTTTTTTTAATTGTTACTATATCAGCTTCCAGGACATGGAATTGTTTTTTGAGTTTCTAGTCTCAGTAATAAATCATTATCATATTAATGGGTTGCGTGTATTTTGAGACACCCTATAAAAACAGGATTTAGTATTAAATGACCTACAATGTTTGATAGGCCATAAAAGCCAACCAAATCAAACCATAGATATGACCCTAACAGATCCTGCCACTCCAGTTCAAGAGAGAACTGGGGGTAATGGCTATTGAAAGGGTATTCCACACTCCACTTTCTCTAGAACTGTAGCCTCACTATTCGATACAGTTTTCTATTATATACAGGGTATCTTTTTAGGGGATATTTACAGCTCTGCAGGAGATTCTGCGCTTCAGTGATAGAGCGGAAAAATCCACGAAGATGTAGACATTCTAGAAAATGAATTTCCATTCGTAATTTTAAATTCTTTAGACATCTTAGCAAAGATTGTTTTCTTCTCTTTCAAGACTCTCCGTTTCAACTTGTGGCCATCCTTGCTTGTGGAAGCTCTGGAGCGGTCAGATCTTCATTTTCTACCAATAGAACCTTCTCTTTCATATTTCAGACCAATTCTCTTCACAGTTGACGAGGCTATTTTAATATTTTCTTTCTTTAATTGGGCAAAAAATCTCCTGAAAATTCATCTTTACTTACCTTAATCCTACAATTCTGTTTTGTAATTTCTTATCAAGATGTCTTCTTGTTTTTCTGGAAATCATTTTATATGAAACTTATTTCTTGGAATAAATCTGAAAAATTGCAATAACCAATTAATATTGATTCAAAAACTGCATAAACACGACATATACAATTTTTTTATTAAATAACTTTGGCTCATTTTTTTCTTTTTTTTTTTTTTTTGTGCACACCATCCATATAAATATATACTTACGCGCATGCTCGTTGCGTCGATGAAAACGGTTATGTAACAAGAATTAAAAAAAATGTTGGTCCCGGATTTAAGTAAAAAAAATAAACAATACTTTAAAGGAATGAATTAATTTGGTCGGACAGAGTTCAATATATAAGAAAGTTATTTTCATAGATGAACGTTGACAAAACGATTTCAAGTCATTTGCGAACGCATTCAAAGTTCAAATGGGTACACGACGAAAGTGTCCTAAGCTTTCATTCAGGATGGACGCTACAGGACCTCCTTCGGGATAAATAGAACTTGGGTATCCTTATGACTTTTTCTCAGGCGCTGACGTCAGGTGATGATTCTTGATATGGGGCGATATCAGTTGAGGAATTCAGCGGAATATCAGGATTCGATATTTTGCTTTTGTGTGTGTGTGTGTGTGTGTGTGTGTGTGTGTGTGTGTCGGTTATTCGACAAGTTGACAGGATTCTCTTTTTATCCGTGGCTTCTTTCTTTCTTTCTTTCTTTCTTCTAACACGACAAAGACTCTCTTCTTTTTCTCTTCCTTCTTCTTAGAGACAAAATCGACACTTCTGATCCAGCTGCTCGCCGCTGGTATTCTGTGTTGTGGACTTAAAATTAGCAGAAATCTTTTGTTGTTCACGTGTTTGATTTTCATTAGTGTATGTGTTTGTTTTACGTGGATGTATCCTGCTGATGTCATGGGTCGCATGTACTTTGAATGAAGGCGTGATGTTTGTTGACCTTGGGCAAAAGCAAACCGGACTTACTTCAGACGAAATTTGCTACACAACTCACTTTTGGCGGGAGTTTGAAATCGGGGAGAAGAAAGTTATATATTTCAGCTCGCTGACAGATATTACGAAAGACTTTTTCTTTTTATTCCTAAACTGAAAAACGAAAATTTTTAAAAATTCATTTTCATTTTTTTATGCTTGTAAAATCTGAAGCTGGGGTTAAAAATACTGATATTACGTCTCAATATATATATATATATATATATATGCAGAGGGTCGTTCAAAAAGTTCTAAGACTCATCCAGATTTTAGATTTGATAAATATAACTCATCTTTATATGGGGTTCACCTGCACATAAATCTGGCTCTTCTTTCTGTGTCAGGCTTAGAAACCATATATATATATAATTTAATTACTTTTTTACAATACTTTGTAATGGCTGTTACATCACTGCAGATAATGGCCATCTCTTGGATTTGTTAAGTGTGCCGTGTATATATATATATATATATACGTTTGAAATGAGGCCTGATTTTTAGATTAATTAACACTCTCAACTTTGTCAACATGAGGATATAGGATATTGAGGTATTTATTTATCAGTTAGACAAACTTTCAATTTAAATCTTTTAGACGTACACTAATCAGTAACATATTGGTCACCATTTTTTCTGTTATCTCTTCATCTGAAATGTGTGGATTGTCCAAGACTAGCCCTTTCCACAATTTTAAAAGTTGCCTGTGTGTAATATAATTGCGGAGGGATTTCGTTTTGTATATCTTGCCTTTCGGTTTAGTTAGGATGAGAACCTTTCGGCTCAGTGCATGGATTAGGTAGGTGCAAACATGAGCGCAGGTGTTCACCCGCGAGCGGGGAGGATGCGTCATTCACAGATGTCAAAATAAAACCCCAGATAGGAAATAGGATCAGGGAGTGTGAATGACGTCATGCACCGGAAAGTTTCGTACCTGAACCAATTTCGTAAAGTTTCGTGTTTGTAGAGTCCCTATGTCTATTTCACACATCCGTATATCTGGCTATGTAACAGCCTTGCCAGTCATTAAACTGAATATGCGCGGTGAAAGAGTCTAGTTGCAGTGATTTTGATGCTTGGAGAAGAATGTATCAACAGTGCACACTGTGTAGAAGTGTCACTTCTGAGCACTTCTCAAGTTCTCTGTCAACTCAAACTTTTAAGAAGAGAAATTCAAGTGGTGGAAAAGCTTAAATACTGGACTGCGGCCTTGAAGTAAGTGATTTCGAACCCCACTTGCCCTGTTGCATTCACTTTTGGACTAATATTCTTAGGAAAAACATAAACCCCTTTATTCTCTAGCTCTAGGTTAAGTAGTACCCCTCGTACTTCTATAAAGATGGCTTTTGCATCAAATAACCGACGAACACGCCGTTAAAGATGACTTTAGCATTAAAGATGGCTTTTGCATTAAATAACCCATTAAACAAAGAAACCACATGAGACTGATCAAGCTTTTAAAGATGCTGCTGTTAAACTTTGATTTTTAATGGTTAGCATTTTGTTATTTTGATGCGAGTGATGCAATGTAAGTTATTTCCTCAGCTGAATTTGGTCTTATAATTATTAAATACATTCAATACTTCAATACTCCGACGGAAGGAAACACTTCTTCTTCTTCTTCTTCTTCTTCTTCTTCTTCTTCTTCTTCTTCTTCTTCTTCTTCTCGTACAGTTTATGTCTTTATTTATTTATTTCATTTCTCTAGTTCATCTCAAGCGTTGTTGTTGTTGTTGTTGTTCTTGTTGTTGTTCTTGTTGTTGTTGTTCTTCTTCTTCACTTTATTTTTCTTTTTTATTTCTTTCTTTCTTTATTTCATTTCACTTTCTTTGTTCATCTAAAACATTCTTCTTTCTTTCTTTCTTTCTTTCATTTAACTGTTCTTGCTCATCTCTACCTTCTTCTTCTTCTTCTTCTTCTTCTTCTTCTTCTTCTTCTTCTTCTTCTTCTTCTTCTTCTTCTTCTTCTTCTTCTCGTACAGTTTATGTCTTTATTTATTTATTTCATTTCTCTTGTTCATCTCAAGCGTTGTTGTTGTTGTTGTTGTTGTTGTTGTTGTTCTTCTTCTTCTTCTTCTTCTTCTTCTTCTTCTTCTTCTTCTTCACTTTATTTTTCTTTTTTATTTCTTTCTTTATTTCATTTCACTTTCTTTGTTCATCTAAAACATTCTTTCTTTCTTTCTTTCTTTCTTTCTTTCATTTCACTTTTCATTCGTTCTTCTTCTTCTTCTTCTTCTTCTTCTTCTTCTTCTTCTCCTCGTACAGTTTATGTCTTTATTTATTTCATTTCTCTTGTTCATCTCAAGCGTTGTTGTTGTTGTTGTTGTTGTTGTTCTTCTTCTTCTTCTTCTTCTTCTTCTTCTTCTTCACTTTATTTTTCTTTTTTATTTCTTTCTTTATTTCATTTCACTTTCTTTGTTCATCTAAAACATTCTTCTTTCTTTCTTTCTTTCTTTCTTTCATTTCACTTTTCATTCGTTCTTCTTCTTCTTCTTCTTCTTCTTCTTCTTCTTCTTCTTCTTCTTCTTCTTCTCCTCGTACAGTTTATGTCTTTATTTATTTCATTTCTCTTGTTCATCTCAAGCGTTGTTGTTCTTCTTCTTCTTCTTCTTCTTCTTCTTCTTCTTCTTCTTCTTCTTCTTCTTCACTTTATTTTTCTTTTTTATTTCTTTCTTTATTTCATTTCACTTTCTTTGTTCATCTAAAACATTCTTTCTTTCTTTCTTTCTTTCATTTCACTTTTCATTCGTTTTTCTTCTTCTTCTTCTTCTTCTTATCACTTGGGATTCAAAAATTTGGAATTTTCTGGTACCCCCCCCCCGAAGAACATGATATAGAATATGGGTGTTGTCGATTAAGATCGCGTAAATGGTTACATCATGGACGGCAAATCCCATGCACCCTGTGTTTATCGATATGGTGGGAATCATGTTTTGATCAGATAAGTAGCAGGTTGGCAGGTTAAGTCGAAACAAGGTAGCAGTATGCCTGATTTGCAATACTAGCGGAACTACACGCATACGCTGGCCCCCTGTCGACGGGGCTTAGAATACGATGACTGTATCCCCTGCCGAAGCGTAAGACCCACTCCCCAAAAAATGGTCTGCCCTGTTGTAAGATATCAGAATACGCTGACTGTCCCCTGCCAAAGGGTAAGACCCTCCCACCCCCAAAAGGGGTTACTGAGTGTGACACTAAATTGCATCCGATGTTAAGGCTCCATTTCTGGAGATCTAAGAATTGGGGAATATTCTTTCATTGCCATTACTCCCATGTCCACTCTTCCCCGGAATGATAGTACCAGTTGGGTTGGTTGGTTGATTGGTTGGTTGGTTTTAATGCATATCAATGCTTGTGTGCTATTTACTGTCAAATCCTGTTTATATATATATATATATATATATACATATATATATATATATATATTAAATACATATGATTGGTTAACAAATAACTTGTAGGTATTATTTTAAACAAGCCAAAGCTCATTTGTTTACACACAGTTAAATGGTTTCAAGTATTCCTATCAAATACATATAATTCTATTTAGCATTATATGTTTGCACAAAGTTAAATTGTTTCACGAATTGCGATTTAGCACAAATAATGTTATTTTATATTAATCATTTTTTGCACACAGTCAGATGGTTTCAAGTATTTCTATGCAACTCTAACAATTCAATTGAATAGCAGTCATTTGTTTGCACACAGTTAAATGATTAAACAGTTCTATTTAACCCATAGATGGGACCTTTACAGTTGCGACAATTCCTGGTCCAAGTGAACCTGTGAGTAACGGTAAGGAAGGGTACTTCACATTCCCCAAACTGCTTAAACCTAGTCTGTCCAACTACAGGGTGTCTCAAAATAGATGCAACCCATTAATATGATAATGATTTATTACTGAGACCAGCGCAAAGGCTCTCATCTGGAATATGTCCGGTAAAAAAAAGAATCCTAGAAACATCAAATCAATTTTGTTGTCTTTTAATTATTATTATATCAGCTTCCAGGACATGCTATCTTTTTTTTTTTTTTGAGTTTCTAGTCTCAGTAATAAATCATTATCATTTTAATGGGTTGCATCTATTTTGATAGAGTTTTGAATGATTTTGTCTTAGAATAAGTAGTAACGTAAAATATTTTTTCCTCTCTAGTTCAAGACATTGTGATCGAGGATTAATAGTTGTTATAGAATACTATTTTCAAATCTGAAACAAAAAAGAACATTATTAATAGAGTAAATAGCAGTCATATGCGTCCTGCGTATATTGAGACACTCTATATTTACTCCTTACTAATAGCTGCAATGAATTTATGGCTAGAAGTTAGAAAATTGCGTACATTGCACGTTTATTTCATATTTTTTTTTGGTCACGGTATATCAAGTATTTCTATCTAATACAAATAATATGCTCACAGTTAGATGGTTTCAAGTATTCCTATCAAATACAAATGATATGCACCCAATATATGGTTTTAAGTATTCCTGTCAAATACAAATAATATGCACAGCTATATAAGTAAATTTGGCGACCTTAGTCGAGGGTGACCCAAACGCTCCCTTTTCAATAGCTACTATAGAGGAGGGCGCTACTTTATTCCCTGTACAGCTCCACTTTACTCTTGACCCTTACCTTATAATACTGAGTGTTAAGCAAGGCGGCCTCAAGTACCATGTTTTTAGTCTTTGATATGACTCGACCTGGGATTGAACCCCAGTCTCCCAGGTCATTGGCGAACACTCTACTCATTAGGCCAATGGTTATATGGTTTCAAGTATTCCTATCAAATACAAATAATATACGCACAGTTATATGGTTTCGAGTAACTACTAATAATAATGATCCTGGGTAAAGGATTTAACAGCTCTATTTGACTCTAACTAGAGAACTCTAACAGATACTGCCACTTCAGGGCAGAGTTAAACGGGGAGTAATTGCAATGAAGAGCCACTCCATACCCCCAGAGCTTCATAACTAGATCCTCTCTATCAAATAGAGCCTAGGGGCATATCCAGAATACCTCTTTTTATTTTGGGATTGGGTCTTGTCCCTCTGCAGGCGCTACAGTCAGCGTATTCTCATCTGCGCCAACAAGGTGATAAAAAATCTAGGTGAACATGCTTTAAATGTATTGATTGCATAATTTTCCACGGGGGTTGTAACAAAATCTTTATCTTTCCTTCACGTTTTCAATTAACGTTTATACAGTCTCTTCACAAACGATATTTTCATTTCTTTTTATCTCCAGTGCGATCGACTAAGTGTCGGTGCAAACGTATTGGACTGCGAGATTGTAGTTAGCGAGTTCGAACTCCAGTCGTGCTATTATGTTCACTTTCAAACTTATGCCTTTAGGGAAAGGCATGAACCTCTTACCATCCTGTCTGATAAGTCAACATTTTACACCTTCTATCCTTTGCATCTCTTAATCCACCTGTGGATCTTCTTCCTTCTCCTGTCTCCCACACTGTTGCCGCTACCTGCTTCAACATTTCATTCTCCAGACCTCATCAGATTTACATAAATTCCTTCCCGCTTAAATAAAGTTACATATTTTACCAGGGTGTGTCTACTTAAAAGAAAAAAAGCAATTAAATCAAAATGTTCATTTTGCTCGAAGATTTGATGCAATAAACTTTTCCAAATTATTACAACTAGTTGAAAACTCGCTCCATGGAAGGGATTTTGAGTTACGTAAACTAACCATCAACTTATCGATCCTCCCAGCAAATGATTTCTGGTGAATGAGTGATTGATTTTAACGGTATGTCATGTAATTCATCAAGGGTTTTTTATACCACAATGTTAGGGAATCGCATTCATTGTTCGCCCATGCTTACATTTTTGTGTAGTTGTAGCTTAAGAGGTGGGGGGGATTTTCGTTAGCTTTTTTTTATTTTTTTGGTGGGACGGTTTTTTTGGGGGGGGCTTGTTTTTTTCTTCTTTTTCTTCTTTTTCTTCTTTTTTCTTCTTTTCTTCTTTTTCTTCGTTTTTTCTTCTTTTTTTCTTTTTTTTTTTTTTTTGCAAACGGTGATATAAGATCAAGTGTTCCTATCTAATACAAATAATTTGCACACAGTTGTATAGTTTCAAATAAATGACAATGATAATCCTTAATAAATGACTTGACTCATCGATGGGACCCTAAAAGGCACTAACACTCCGGGGCAAAGTAAACCTGTGAGTAATTGCAACGAGGGGCACTCCACACTCCCCAGATACATAGAATTAAAACCTCGCCCCCATATACAGTGTGGTATCATACTCAAGGCACCCCTTTTTGATGGGATGTCTTACCCCTCTGCAGACGATACAATCAGCGTACAATCAGCCCAACCGTCCCGGTGATATTTGTGATGACTTATACATTTATAAGTGTCATTGAGATGTTAATGTTTATGGCCCTTTTACGGCCATTGTTCGTACTACAAATATCAAAACACAGTTTTTAAGTTTTCATCTTCAGGTGACCGGAAATAAGTTATGGCTAAAATCATAGAAAAAAAGATTATAATTTTGGTCCCTTGTCAAGAAAATTTCAGCGAGATGTATACTTTATACGATTAAACAATAGGATAAACATTCAGTTTAACAAACCGAACGAACACAAAATAAGGGCCGAATTTATCGTTATACTTAAATTGTAATTTCAACCCCGCGTTAAAACTTTTATAACTTGAAGTTTTTTTTTAAACGGCTAAAAGTATATTTCCATGTTCGATTATAAAAATTTAACGTTTGTTTTTTTTTTTTGTTTTTTATGGCTTATTTTTCCCAATTGCGATATTTATACATATTACAATTGTTGGCCTAGTGGGGAGAGTGTTCGCCTGTGGTCCGAGAGACCTGGGTTTAATTAAATGGTACTTGATACCTCCTTGCTTAACACTCAGCAATATAAGGTGCGTATCAAGGGTAAAGTGGAGCAATCCTGGGAAAGGAGTAGCGCCTTCCCTTACACCTCGGTGTAGTAGCTATTGAAAAGGGAGCCTTCTGGTCGCTCTCGACTACGGTCGCCAACTCTACTTACTTACATACAATTTTTAAAATTGCTATAATTAAAAAAACAAAGGAGATAAAGTTGCTTTTAAATTTTTTTTAGGATTATCATTCGTATGAATGGAATATGGCTTCGCGTTCGGTGATCTAATGTACATTCAAAAAACCCTAAAAATTACCGTTCCAACAACATCTAGAAGGCCCCATGGAAGTCCTTTTGTGTCAGCGTGTCAATGACCTTCGTTACAGCCTCTTTCATCCCCTCAATTGTCTCATAACGACAGCCTCTGAGCTTAGGGAAAAGTCACAGGGAGCAAGCTCAATTGTTTCATAACGACAGCCTCTGAGCTTAGGGAAAAGTCACAGGGAGCAAGCTCTGGACTATAGGTAGGCTGAGGAACTGTCTTGATGCCCATATTGCTCAAATAGCCTGTAAAAAGAATGGAGTTGTGGACTGGTGCATCGTCCACGGGGAAATGCCACTGAGCCGATTTGAAGAGTGCTGGCCTCTTCCCAAGGAATCTCTTCCTGAATTCCCTTAAAACCTCAACATAGTAACCCTAACCCTTTGGCCAATCAACTGTGGTGTATTGACTTCCTTACTCCTCCCACACCTCTCATTATCCCTCACAGACTCCCTGCCTTCATTGAATATATTATGCCACTCAAAAATTGATGTTCGATTCATGCAAGATGGTCTAAAAGCAGTCTGAAGCATTTCATAGGTTTCTGTGGCATTTTTTCCAAGTTTAAAACAATTTTATTGCATATCGTTTTTCTAAAGTGTCCTCACGTCCAGGTTGCATTTTTGAAATTCACCAGCTGTGACAATCAGACTTTAGTAGGGTGTATTCCAATTGCTGCTGTAGCTATTGATTTGAACCTGAAATCATAAAAATTGGTCAGTCATCTCATAAGATGTATAGCAATAACATAGTGAATTGTCAAGAGTCAACGACAATTCTAAATGCCTGTACAAAAAAAAATGGCTGGAAACTTATTGAAGGCACCACGTATATATGTTAGGAAGGAGGAAAAAGATATCTATCTCACCCAAATGATTGCCTTGATAGTGAGAAAATACTGTCAAGAGGACAGGCAAATATCAAGATAGAGAGACATGGCTCTCTGAGCTTATATATTTTAGAGCGGCGAAAAGTAGGGGTATTACTGGTGCTGTCAGTCCATGTCGAGTTTCCAGTTTTACGTTATCATAATATATATAGCATGTAAATTAAATATGAAAATGCATAAAATCTTTCTGTATTGTTTATTATTATTCTTTTTACATGCAATAAAATCGATAAAAATACTTAGAACTTGATTAGAAATGAAAGCTATGAACAAACACGCTTTTTAACCCTATTTACCAACCCCTCCGCTCGGGCAGGATATGACACAAGGTCAATTTTTAAGCGGAGTTTAACAGGTTTGAATTCAGAGTTTTTCCTTCTTCTAGACTAGTTGCCTCACCAAGGCTGAAGAACCTAGTCTGCCCTACTATTTACCCATAGCTGGAGGGAGAATTATTGGATTCATACCTTTCCCAAGGGTATTAGTGCTATGTGAAATACTATCAGTCTCGTCCAGGATTTGAACTCGTGTCACCGTTTCCATTTCCTACGACGATAACCATTACACCACGGGCACCTCCAATACGCTTCCTAACGACACATATCGCATTGAGAATATAGTTTAAGAAACACCAGTTCAATACATGACTTTAACAATTTCTAAAAGTTTGATAGAAATTTGTCCAAAAGTGACGAAACTTTAGATGTACGGACAGAGGAGCATTCCAAGAATATCTTAATCCAAAATAGATTATCATTGCTTATCCGACTTTTAATCATGTGACTTCATTTTAAACTCTTATATATGGGTTACATGTGGTGTAGTGGCTAACGATATTATTATAAGGGAGTCTGAAACCCAATCGCGCTATTACGTTCAATTTCGAACGATTTAGAAAGGCATGAAACCCCTTATAACCTTCTTGCTATGGATTGAATAGTACCACGACTGCACTACAAGGATGATAGCACATTATTATTTAAAAGGGCGATATGCCATTAAACATCAACATTAAATATCAATCTCGACTGTTGATATGCCATTAAATATCAACCAAGAGGATTGATATGGAATTAATCAAAGAAACCAAACCATCAAATTCTATAAACAGAATTCTCTATCTGTAATAGATGCAAGATTTCGCGCGTGTGCAATCCACATCTGGGTTTTTTTGGGGGGGATATTTTGGTTCTTTTTTTTATTACCAATCAAGACATTTTGCCGAGCTATATTCTTTTTAAAGATATTGACAAACGTTATCCAATACCGAATTAGGAGATGATTGGTTATCATCGTTAGAAGTAGAACCGTTGACCCGAGTTCAAATCACGGATGTTGCTGTTAGCATTTCCCTTTGTGCTAATATCCTTGAGAAAGGTTTGAAGTTTTCTCTATGATCAAATAATGGAACTCTTTAGCTGGGCTGAGTTCAGCAGAGTGGATGAGGCCGTTTGCATTTTACTTCCCGATAATGTCTTTGCGACAGGCATGAATCCATCTGCACCCAGCAATGGGTAAGTGGTAGGATGGACTGTTCTAGGAGATTAAAAAAAAATCCGAATTCAAGCCAGCTGTAATCGACTTAAAAATTACCTTGTTCTGCATCCTAATCTTGGTGGAGGGGTTAGATAAATATATATATCAACCAGAATGATTCAAGGAGAAATTTTTCAAAAATTCTATAATAATTAATTGGTAGGGAAGCTTCAAAAGTAAGGCATACACAATTTAAGATTCGTATGAATATCTATTTAAAATAAGGCATCCCATTCAAATAACATTGGCTGGACCTGAAATATTTAGATTTAGCAATGTTTGTAGATATTTCATTAATACATATGCTAGTATCTACTGAGTTGATTAAAGAATTTTAAAAATAATTCAGATAATTTAGATATTAGATAATTTAGATTTCTCATATAATTTGTGATGCTGATTTTTTTCTATGAAGAATATCCAGTCAAAGAAAAGGATAACAGAATTTAAACCAGCCGTACTCTGCTCTAAAAAAAGACCTTTTGTCACATACTCTTCTTGGTGGAAGGGTTGGGCAAAAGTATACATCGATTTATTCAACATTAGCGCGAGGTCTTTTCATTACACGTGTTATATAATTGCGAAAGGATTATTTTTTATATTATCATTTTTCGTTCTGTATATCTTACCTTTCGGTTTAGTTAGGCTGAGAACCTTTCGGCTTAGTGCATGGGTTAGTTAGGTGCACACATTGAGTGCAGGTGTTCACGCGCGTGCGGGGCGGATGTGACAATCACAGACGTCACAATAAAAACCCCAGATAGGAAATAGGACCGGGGACGTGAATGACGTCATGCTGAGGATTTTGGAATTTGAAAAAAACAGTTAGTTGAGATTTGGGCTTGGACGAAGCAAGTCGATTTTCGGAGCTCGCCGAGGCCAGACCAGTAGTTTGCGGCGGGATGGAAAAGTCAGCAAAGAAAGAAATCGTGTCTCTCTTTCCTCATGTCGAAAAACCTTAAACTAAAAAAGGTAATAAAAAGTTTCGTACCTGAACCAAGAAAGTCGTCAGAGTTTCGAGTGTTTTCGGATTCCCTATGTCTATTTCACATATTCATATCTTGGTCGTATTTTGGACCTATATATATTACACACGAACAGAAGACAATAGATAAAAACTCTAAAACAAAAGTCTTCTAAAACACTGAGTTCGTCCAATATGCATGAGTCGTTCATTAGTTCATTGCTAATGGGTTAGTCAGTTGTGATTTTAGAAGGGATGAACTTAAACAGAACGAATTTAAACGGGACCAACTCGGAAGGGACGAACTAATTCGGAAAGAACTAACGCTGTCTGATGCTATTTAGTGTCACACAAGGGTGATAGAGTCTTATCCATTTGCAGGATATACAATCAACGTATTCTTAATCCAACTAATAGGCGATATAATTGTAAATTATTGCATCTCATTAGTCTAGTGGGGGTATCCTCGTGGTGTAATGGTTAAAGCGATCGACTGCGGAATCGTAGTAAGCGAGTTCGTACTCCAGTCACGCTATTACATTCACTTTCAGACAAATGCCCTTGGGAAAGGTATGAACCCCTTTATCCTTCCAGCTATGGGTTAAATAGTACCACTACTGTTCTTCTCGAAGGATGGCTTTGGCATTAAATAACCTACAAAGGTTGATATGCCATTAAACAAAGAAAACAAACAAACAAACAATCATTGGCCTAGTGGGTAGAGTGTTCGCCAATGATCCGGGAGATCAGGGTTCTATCCCAGGTTGCGTCATACTAAAGACTTGAAAAATAGTACTTGATACCTCCTTGCTTAACACTCAACAATATAAGGTATGTATCAAGGGTGAAGTGGAGCAATTCAGGGAAAGGAGTTGCGCCCTCCTCTACATCTCGGTGTAGTAGCCATTGAAAAAGGAGCCTTCGGGTCGCCCTTGACTCTCGGGAAGTAAAATGCAAACGGCCTCAACTATCGGGAAGTAAAATGCAAACGGTCTCATCCACTCTGTGAACTCAGCCCAGCTAAAGAGTTCCATTATTTGATCATAGCTAGACGAGAAGAGAAAACTTCAAACCTTTCTCAAGAATATTAGCACAGAGGGAAATACTAACCGCAACATCCGTCAACGGTTCTACTTTTAACGATGATAACCAATACATCGCAAGCGCCTCCTTAAAACGCAATCATCTCTTAATTCGCTATTGGATAACGTTTCTCAATATCTTTAAAAAGAATATAGATCTTTACATATATATTATATATTATATTTTTAAAACTTACACAAAAGATTGGTAATTTTTTTACTTATATAACTTACTATATATATATATATTCTAGTGGGTAGAGTGTTTGCCAATTGCCCTGGAGACTGGGATTCAATCCTAGGTCGAGTCATACCATCGAGTCATACCAAAGACTCAAAAAATAGTACTTGATGCCTACTTGCTTAACACTCAGCATTATAAGGTAAGTATCATGGGTAAAGTGGAGCAATCCTGGAAATGGAGTAGCACCCTCCACTACAACTCGGTGTTGTAGCTATTGAAATGAAGTCTTCAGGTCACCCTTTTACGGTCACGCGTTTTACCTACTATTTTATTATATATAGTGTATTGTACTGTTATTGTATATTATTACGAGATACATCGTATCGTTATATTATTGTATATTATTATATATTAATACCGGACATTGGCATAATGGTTAGAGTGTTCGCCAATGGCTCGGGAGATCTGGGTTCAATCCCATGTCGAGTTATACCAAAGACTCAAAAAATGGTACTTGATGCTATCTTGCTTAACACTCAGCATTATAAGGTACGTATCGAGGGTAAAGTGGAGCAATCTAGGGAAAGGAGTAGCGCCCTCCCCTACACCTCGGTGTAGTAGCTATCGAAAAGGGAGCTTTCGGATTACCCTCGACTACGGACGCCAACTTTACTTTTTATTATATATTGTATTGTGATATATTGTTTATCTTGGTGTATATATTATATATAATATATTGTATTGGTATTGAATATTACAGCATATTAAATATTATGTATTATGTATATCATATGTTGTATATTATATATTGTATCGTTATACATTGTATATTATTGTCTACAATGTATTATACAATAAATTATATATTGTATTGTTATATATATTGTATATTATTGCATATTTTAGATTATATATCATATTACTATATATTGTATATTATTATAAATTATACATCACATATATTATATATATTATATATTATACATTGTATATTGTATTGCTATACATTGTAAATTATTGTATATCATATATTATATATCATATTTTTATATATTGTATATTATAAATTATATATTGAATATGTATATTATATATTATATATTGCATTGCTATATATTGTATATTATTGTATTATATTGTTATATATTGTATAATATTATAAATTATATATTACATGTATTATATATATTAAATAATATATATTGTATACGGTATTGTTATATATTTTATATTATTGTATATTATGTATCATATTTTTTAAACTTGCTAATTTTTTTATGTTGAGGATTTTTTCAGTTAATTGTAAACCTTGAAATGTTCGTTTTAAAAATAAGTGATTTGATATTTCGATAGCGTTATGATTAACAAGCTCTGTACACAACCCTCGGGAAGTCAATTCAGCTCTTTTTGTGCACTTTACTTCTTTAGCAACTTAGTTTACAACATTCTAAACTGTTATAGGCAAACTGCAGCCCGTAAGCGATTTGTATCCCGTAAGCGATTTGTAGCCCACAGACTACTCTGAATGTCCCACCTAAGACTTCAATTTTTTTTATCGAAAAGAAAAAAAATCTTTTTCCCATTTCTAAGGAAGATGCTCACATGTATGGTCTCCTGCAGTGAAAATGGTTGAGTTAACTTCAACTTTAAATTACCTTGAATTTTTTTAGTAACGCTGCCCGACTGATGATAAGCTATGTCCTCATTTGTGGCTCACTTCTCGAAAAAGGTTACCCATGCTAGTTTAGACCAAAGCCTATGATTCATTAAAGTAGTGGTTTTCAAACTGTGGTCCGGGGACCTCTGGGAGTTTCACAGCATCAACAGCAGAGGTCCGCAGACGCTACAAGGGTCTCTTAAAAATTCATATTATCCGATTAACCATAGAAGCGTAAATTCGTATTTCTAATTATTAGTACACATCAATGAAAATTCGGTTTAAACAGCAACTACACCCCAAATTTTGGCTCAGCGTGGTTTTTGAGTATCCATTTGTCATATTCTTGCTTAAATATCGTATTAGCCAATTTTTGAACATTGCATGAACTTTTCTTTTTATATATATTATCTGCTCTTGTCCTGGAACTCTTCAGTAGAAGAACCGGTCCTTGTTTGTTGTACATTAAAGCTTTATGTTCATATAGCACTAATACCCTTGGGAAAGGTATGAATCCAATTATTCTCCCTCCAGCTATGGGTAAATATTAGAGCAGACTAGGTTCTTCAGCCTTCGTAAGGCAACTAGTCTGGGAGAAGGAAAACTCTAAATTAAAACCTGTTAAACTCCGCTTAAAAATTGACCTTGAGTCATATCCTGCCCGAGCGGAGGGGTTGGTAAATATGATTAAAGCTTTATGTTTTAAGGTAACTTTGGCTTGTCTTTTACTCATTTCAATTTAATGCACAACAGATCATCCTCAAAATTATCAAGATGGACCGGAACGCTTGGATACACTTCCTTACACTGCGTCCTCATCGAAAATATTTAATCATTGGCTCCGCACTTTTTCGGCTCCAATTCAAAGGACCGAAATGCGAGAAGACTTTGATAAACTGGAATTATTGGTTTCATATATTTCTCCGGACATCTAAACTATATAGCGGAACAAACTATTTATGATTCAGCAATGAATCGACTCTGAGAGATGTATATAAAATCTGACAACGAAATTTTTGCCCGGCACGTGCCGTCTATACGCACACAAAAGGAGGAGAAAACTATAGACGAATTCGTTCAGGAATTACTTCTTTTAGCGGAATAATATAATTTCCAAGTCGTGAATGCAGTTCAAGACCGAGACGATTGTGTTAGGGATGCATTTATTACAGGACTACGCTCAAATTCTATCAGGCAACAATTATCAGAAAAGACAAGCCTCGATTTAAACACTGCCATTGACCAGACAAGAACTCTCTATACTGCACAGAAAAACTCGGGATGTTATTCGCGACCTTTCCAACCTGTTGGTACCGCTAGATTAGAAAATAATGACACATCTGTGATAGAAAACTATGCTGCTACTCCCAACAATTCTAAATCACGATGTTGTTTTTTTAATGGACTCTGTCACGATCGTCGAAACTGTCCGGCAAGAGAAAGCACGTGTCACAGATGCAATAAAATTGGCAATTACTCTAAAGACTACCGTTCAAGACCAACACACATGTCCGCTCAACAAGTACTCCAACTGAAACTCCTAGACTCACAACTGTTATAAATAATTTTCTAGCTTTACAGTAGCTTCTTCTGCAAGGAACCTAAAACAAACCTCAATTTTCGTGTTGTATAGTATCATCATCATCATCATGTCGTGCTGGTAGCAGGGATATCCCTGACCCTCTCTCGCCACTTTTCCCTTTCGTTCATCGCCTCAGGCAGGTCTTCTGGACAACATCCCGTATCCTCACATAGTTGCTGAATGTATGTTCGTGCTGGTCGTCCTGCTTTTGCACGGCCATGTGTGGGGGTCCATAAGAGTATATCACTTATGAGTTCGTCCTTGCTTCTCCAGCAGTGTCCTGCATGTCTGGTTCGTCGAGGAACACGTATGTATATAAAAATATAAGATTATATTTTTATTTTTGGCGATAATACTTGTGTGGAGCAAAAAAGCAATTGCAGAGAGTTCGCGCTCACGGAGGAGCTGTCGGGAGACGGAAGAGCCAGTGAACAACTGACTTTAGCCGAAATTCAGGAACTTACATAATCTACAACTCTCACGTGACCTGCAGCAATTCCTCTTTTTCGTTAACCATGGTTACGCCCATATCTCACTTCTTTGCTTTCCATTGGTTATGTTGTCTGCTTCCAATTGGCTACTTGCCCAAGCCCGGTTCTGTGGGCGTACGCATCTGCCACCATCACTGCATTCAACCACGCCCACCGTTCAGGTGATTTTCCGATATCTTCGACCAGATGCACCTGTTTTCAACATCCACCGTATTCACAGCAACTGTGGGCATGGTGACATTTCGGCAATCACCTTGAGCGGATGTAGCTGTGTCAACATCCTCTGATACACAACACCTGTGGAGATGATGACATTTCGGTGATTACATCGGTCTTATCAATCTATCTGTCAACAACATCTGCCGTATTTACACTCGCAGGTCACGTTAATATATTCCATTCGTATTTATCGGGAAAAAAAAGCTACTGCGTCAATGGACACCGGTAGTTTCGGATCCTTCGTTTCATATGATTATGCAAAAAAGTATAGTTTAAAAATAAACCCGACCTCAGGGACTGTTTCCATGGCCTCTTCGTCGCTAAACGCCTCGTTAAAAGGACGATGCTCAGTCAACATCAATTTATTAAGTGAGTCCTATTCAAATATTCAACTTTCTGTGTCACCAGGCCTTTGCTGTGACGTTATTCTGAATCAGGATTTTATGAACCATCATTCAAGTGTATCCTTTTCTTTTGGTGGGCCTCGAAAAAGTCGCATCATCTCTAACTCTACCGCTTGCTGTGTGCCATCCGCTTCAGTAAACAGCCCTTCACTCTTCTTAAACCTTACCCCTAATTGCAAGCCTATTTTTACAAAATCTTGGAGGTTTGGAAATGAGGACAAACACTTCATCCAATCCGAAATAGATACGATGCTTCAGGAAGGGGTGATTGAAGAAAGCATATCTCCCTGGAGAGCCCAAGTTCTTATTGTCTCTGATAAACGAAAAAAAAAAAAGACTAGCGGTTGATTACTGTCAAATCATCAATAGATTCACTAAACTAGACACATAGCCTTTACCAAGAATGGACGATTTTGTATGAGAAATCTCGCAATACAAGGACACTTGCTTAGATTTGAAAAGTGCCAATCATCAAATACCAATTTTGGGAAGAAGATAAACAATATACGACCTTTGAAGCTAATGGAAAGCTGTATTAGTTTTGCAGGCTTCCCTTTGGGGTTACTAACAGAGTGGCTTGCCTTCAGAGAACAATTGACAATATAATAAAATGACACAACCTACATGCTACCTATGCGTACGTTGACAAAATAGTTGTAGCAGGAAAAACCCAACAGGAACGTGACGAAAATCTCACTAAATTCAGAAACATTGCTCTCAGTTACATAATCTCCCATTTAATGAGAAGAAGTCTGTTATATCGACCGAATTAATCATAGGGAAAAATGAAGCTGGATGCTGAAAGGCTATGACCACCAAAAGAACTACCAATTCCTAAAGACAAGACAGTTTTACGTAGAGTTATTGGGTTAATCTCATATTACTCTCTGTGGATCCCGAAATTCTCCGATAAAATCAGGCCTCTGATTATTACTGACACCTTCCCTTTCAAACAAAATTCCTTGAAAGCTTTCAATGGTCTCAAAGACGAAATCGGAAGTACTCTACTGCATTCCATAGATGAAAATATCCCCTTGATAATAGAAACTGATGCCTCGGATACATCTGTCCCGACAACACTGAACAAAGCAGGTCGTCCAATAGCCTTTTTCTCACGTACTCTAACCCCAACGGAACGCAAACGCTCTTCAGTCGAAAAAGAAGCTTGTGCCATTGTGGAATCCATTAAAAAGGGGTCCCAATGGCAGGTGAAACTGAGATACTTTTGTTATATTTTGACCTTCGCCCCGGCCCAAAAATGCTATTCCTAGGTGATACACCGGAAGGAAGTGACACATTCCAATGGCCAGTAATCGAAAGAGATCGCGTGGGCGGATTAAGGCTAATAATATGGGACAAGGTGAAGGTCTCATTGTGCCATTACAGTCATGCACCGGAAGAGAGTAACCTCTGAACTGCATGACAGTTATTTCCGCTTGATGACGATTAAACATCCGATTCAAAGACCCAGTAGGCGATCGTGTGGGCGTTGAGTTATTATTTAACTCAGTTGAGTTTGGGTCCCAGAGCAGTTGCCAGCAGACTCCCAGAGGGTTAGAGACGAGATGTGGTAGGGAAGGCCACACCCGACCGATGGGGACCTCGGAAACCCCCGATGCAGTTGCCAGCAGACTCCCAGAGGGTTAGAGACGAGATGTGGTAGGGAAGGCCACACTAGACCGAGGGGACCTTCGGAAAAGCCCCGATGGAGTAGACCCCAACATCAGGAGAACAATAAAGACACAACGTGACGGTCATAACAGTGGGGTCAAAATATGAATTTTACGTTCGGTCTCCAGCATCCTCTCACATGCAAACCCTTAAACAACCCTTTCAAACCCTCGCAATAAAGTGAGAGGAATATAATTGTAAAGAAGTCTTCTTGTGTCTTCCTTCCTGCATCTTAATTGTTCCTGCGTCTTTCTGCATGCGTCCTTTATTCCTGCGTCCTTGTTGTGTCGTTGTGAATTATTCTACATATATATGTGCACGTATGTAGATGTGAATCTGCATATGTGACTATATAACACTTTGATTATGACATAATGTATCACCCAGGTAAAAATAACATCCATGCTGATACACAATCAACGGTGCATTGTGGAGCTATGGTCAGTAAAGAAAGGCTATATGAGCTCCATGTTAGTCTCTGTCATCCAAGTATCGTCAGATTGGCCTACTTCGTAAAAATCAGGAATCTTCCATATTCTATAGAAGAACTGAAGAGAATATGTACTGAGTGCCTTGTATGCGCTTGAATGGAAACCTCGGTTCCAGTCACCAGATTCAGCTGCCCTAGTCAAGGCCACACGACCTATAGAACGACTTTAAAGGACCTCTTCCTTCCAAGAACCGGTACATGTTAGTTGTGATAGACGAGTACTCACGCTTTCCTCTCGCCTTTGCATGTACAAATCTTTACGGATGTGGTGATCAAATGTCCGAGTCAGCTATTTGCGATGTTCGGAATGCCCTCCTACATCCATACTGATCGTGGATCCTTATTTATATTCAAGGAGCTCTGATAACACCTTACCAACCTAGGCATAGCTACCAGCCGAACGACTCTATATCATCCTCAAGGTAATGGCTAATGTGAACGCTATAACGGCATTGTCTGAAAACACATAAGACTAACTTTTGCTTCTAGAAATCTGCCTGAAACTTAATAGGAAACTATACTTCCTGAAGTACAATACTCAATCAGATCTCTACTGTGTACCGCAACTTATGCAATACCTTATGAGAGGCTTTTTTTTTATATCAGCGACGATCTCCAAGGGGCCACTCTCTACCCTCCTGGTTAGCTGTCACGCTAGTACCAACAAATATGAAATTCTAGTTGAAGAATTGCAATTAGTTGAGGCAAACCCGCAGCACGCCGATGTACATTTTGTTGATGGAAGAGAATTTACCGTTTCCATTCGTGACTTAGCCCCGACGGGGAATATGTCGTTAAATGGATGGACAACTGACAGTAACACAACAGAAAATAGGGAGAAAATCCCTATATCAACCAAAGAATAACATACAACAATATCTGAAACCAACATCACAGAAATAAATGGAAATGACTGTGTAGAAACAGACGTGATGGAAAGCCGCCTACTGTCAGCCGAAACTGAAAAAATTACATCGGTTCCAGAAACCCCTGAAGTACTGAGACGTTCTATATGGGAAATTTAACGGCACCCCCATATAGGTCGTAAGAAAGAATAAGCAATGTGGTGAGACGTTTAAATACGTTTATATAAGAAGTGTGAAAGAGTTGCTAAAGCATATTCCTTTAGCGGTCAATATGTTGTATTATCTTTTATGGACTCATCAACGAGATAATCAAACATGATTTAAGAAATTCAATTAACGAAGCGAAACTTCTTAATAAAAATCTCTCTCTCTCATTTTATTCCCGAAAGGGGCACACAGTTTGTTGTAAGTTTGAGAGAAAGATGGAGAGACATATACTCAGAGAGGAGACTTCTTCTTGCCCCATATCTTCTTTCTGGAGCCACGGGGTGCCAACGCTTGCACCCCCCTGCAAGTCGTATCATCAGAGACGCAACTAACGCCTCTGATCAGCTGCGTATCCCTGGCTTGACTCTCGATTCTGACAGGACTGACTGTCTCAATCTGACTCTGTGGTTCTCATTTTACGTGGTCTCCTTCCGGTTACACCCCTGCTCGACCGGCCTACCTCGACGCACTGCCATCCCCCTCTTTACGAATCACAACGTGACAGCTTGTCAAAGCACACGGGGTCACCAGGAACGAACACAAAATCCATGTCAACAGTCATTATATAACAAATACTCTTTAAGAGAACAAAGTTAGAATTATGATGCACTTATCTGTGGTTAGTGAATGTCCTGTTGTCTTTCTGTATATTTTCTGGTTGTGCTTAAGACTGTTTTAAGAGAGCTGTGGATGTTAGGTTTCGTAGGGCTCAAAATTGTCTTCCGAGTTCTATTCGTAGAGTTGGGTGGTCTGCTAACACCGTCAGTTACTAAGCTCTCTTTCGCCACATTTCGCGTCGAGGAGAACCCAGTCGTTTCTGCCCGGTCTGGCCGTGCCGAAGCCACGTGCTCAAGTCTCTCCTTCTCCAGCCTTCTCCCTCTACCCTCGGCTTCTCCACATCCGGGTACACAGCCGTCTAGACGATAACTTGTAATTTTCTTATATCAACTCGAGGGCGTCGTAAACCAGCTAGATATCGAGAATTCTAAAAGTAGTCCTTTATTAACCAGGATTCATATGTAAAATAAGATTTTAAAAATATATATATATATATATATATATATATATATATTATCTCAATTTTTCAAGAGTTGGAACTCAATTTTATAAGACTGGGAGAACGTCATATTCTTGTTTAAATATCGTATTATCTCTCTTTTTGAACATTACTTGAACTTTTCTTTTAATATGTATTATCTGCCCTTGTTCGGGAACTCTTCAGTAGAAGAACCGGTCCATATTTATAGTACACTAAAGCCTTATGTCTTAAGGTAACTTTGGCTCGTCTTTTATTCATTTCACCATTATTATCTCAAAATGCTACTACCTTTGCAACAACATGTTTATTCAAGACAGCATTTTCAGCACTTCCCAATATGGTGACCAAATACAGATTTGTTGTGCAAAGTGAATGATGTGCATCTCTGTCAAAAATATCACCAAGAATTGACAATGTGTGCCAAGCAAGACAAACACACCCACCTCACATAATGTCATTTATCAAGGCAAATATTAGATTTTGTGATTTTTATGAAATATTTTTGATAAATTTAATTTTCATCTAAATGAGGGTCCACGAGATAGTCCCTAAAATAGAAAAGAGTCCCGGCTCCAAAATGTTTCTAAACTAATGCACTAAATGTCATTTATCAATGCAAATATTGGGTGAGATTTTCAGTACGTATTCTTGATAAATTGCATTTTTTTTTTTTTTTTTTTTTTATTTGGTCCACAAGATTTCCTCTTTGTTTATATGGGGTTCCAGAGAGATAGACCATGAAATACAAAGGGGTCCCGGCTCCTCGGTGCAAATATAGTATTTGATTTTCCTTTCCAATTTTTTATAAATTTCCTTTTTATTTATTTTGGGATCCATGAGATTTTCTTTTTATTTATAAAGGGATCCACGAGATAAACTCTGAAATAGAAAGGGGTCCCGGCTCTTCAGTGTAAATATCGGATTTGACTTTCCTTTCATATTTTTGATAAATTTCCTTTTTATTTATATAGCGGTCCACGAGATTTCCTTTTTATCTATATAGAGGTCCATGAGATTTTCGTTTTTATTTTTCGGGGTCCACAAAATTTCCTTTTTATTTATATAGAGGTCCACGAGATTTTCTTGTTATTTATATAGGGGTCCACGAAATAGATTCTGAAATAGAAAAGGGTCCCCGGCTCCAAAAAGTTTGAAAATAAACATATTAAATGTATATCTCATTATCTCTGGTTTCTGAAATCCACGTTCCTTCCGCTCTAAACAAATATTCAGTACAGTCCCACCCCCAATCCACGACCCCCTCCCCCATTCTCTTCTTAATTACGTTGACAGTTCTACTCACTTAACACTGACAACCAGCTGGTCTCAGCCTCGTCACAAGCAAATCAACCAGAAAAAAAGAAGTATCAAATTTCCAACGTCAGAGTCTTGAGAGAGAGAAAAAAGAATTTATTTCTGTTAACGATTTGTCTGGTAACTAGATGTTCTTCTGTTGAGGACTTCGCAAGTATTTTGACCTTCAGAAACAATATTCAGTTTTGTTACCTCTAAGTTTTCTCATGGTACTTGTTACATTTCACAGGGTGTAAATTTCTCTTATTAAATTTCAAACTGATAGCGGACAATCTTTAGTCTCTTTGCGTGGCAGCATTTTTTACTTTATTTTATTTTTTTAATTTGAACAGACGAATTTGGCAGAGTAACGGATTTTTTTTTTATTTGCGGAGGATGTGTATTTTTGCTGACTGAAACTTATCAGCTCAAACATTTTTTTTTCTGTTAAAGTCGTTGAGAACCAACTCCCAAGGAAGGATTTGAAACCAGTAACTGCAAACTATATTTTTGTTAAGAGATTAAAGTTGGTTATGGTGAATTGTGCTTGCTCCTACCACTACTAATGCTGCTATTGCTGCTATTGTCAGTGTATTGCTGAAATTGGGATTACTTTATTAAGTGAATTACTTTGAGATTTTGTTTTCTTTTTTAACGATATGTAAAAATCCTCCGGGATTGTTTTCTAATAATTACTTGGTACAGAATTGATCATTTATGATTTTTTATAGGATTTTATTTCTCTCAAGAAGGATATAATATCGCTCATGTTGACATTTTGAAATATGTTCTTTATATCATTTGTATTGAAAAAATTAAAGCTCCTCGACATTGGTATAATGGTTAGAGTGGGTTCAATCTCAGGTCGAGTCATACCAAAGACTTTAAAAATGGTACTTGATGCCTCCTTGCTTAACACTCAGCACTATAAGGTACGTATCAAGGGTAAAGTGAAATCCTCGGAGAGGAATAGCGTCCTTCCCTACACCTTGGTGTAGTAGCTATCGAAAAGGGAGCCTTCGCCCCACCCTCGATTATGGTTGCCAACTTACTTATTCTGTGAGAAAAGGATTGATTGATTTTAACGGCATGCAACCAGCCAAAAGTTATTTTATGCCAAGAAGTAAGGGAATCGCGTTCATTTTGGGAGTAGTCGTTTCTTAAGAATTTTCGGCACACGGTTATTAAATAAGAAGTATTTCTATCTAATACAAATAATTTGCAAGAAGATTTATTTCTCCCATCCTAACAGATACTACTACAACGGGTTAAAGTCAACCTGGGAGTAATGGCAGTGAAACTGCGGAACTGGGGCCTCAGCTTCAGATGCAGTTTAGTATCATACACAGGCCATTCAGGTGGAGGGTAATGTCAGTGCATTGTAAACCCCCCCCACACACCGTCGTCGACAGGTGTTTATAAGGATCCGAGGATTAAGGAAATTGTTGTTAATACGATTCCTTACCCAAATTTAAATAATCAGCCGAACACAACGACACAAAAAGCACACTTCACCCATTTTTCATCTCTTAACTTTTACGGTGTAATGGTTATCGTCGTAGGGAATGGACACGGCGACACGAGTTCAAATCCTGAACGAGACTGATTGCATTTCACATAGCACTAACACCCTTGGGAAAGGTATGAATCCAATTATTCTCCCTCCAGCTATGGGTAAATAGTAGGGAACACTAGGTTCTTCAGCCTTGGTGAAGCAACTAGTCTAGGAGAAGTAAAACTCTGAATTCAAACCTGTTAAACTCCGCTTAAAAAAATTGACCTTGTGTCATATCCTGCCCGAGCGGAAGGGTTGGGTAAATATGCTAAACTTTCACTCGCTTCAGAACATCTCTAGACCAGTCGGCTGGGACTGTAGAATACACTGACTGAATCTCTGCAGAGAGGAAAGTCCTCCCCCACCCCACAACAACAAGTGTCCTTGATATGGCTCTAAGCCATCTCAGCCTTGTCGGCTGGGGCTGTAGAATACACTGATCGCATTTCAGCTGATAGGTAAGACCCATCCCCCTTACGAGTGTCCTGCTTATGACTTAAACCATTTGATGGTGAGGCTCCAGTAATGCTTGAACTTTGGGTAATGCTGAGTACCCCTTCATCGCCTTCGCTCCCAGGTCCACTCTGTCCCGGAGTGGTAGCACCTGATAGGGTCCTATCTATAGATCAAATAAATCTGTTTGACATTTAAACTGAGTGCAAACAAATGACTTATGCTAAATTGAATTCTTTGAAATAGAACTGTTTGATCATTTAACTCTGTGTATCTTCAAGATGTTTACCAATCATATGTTTAATATATATGTAAAAACCGGATTTGGCATTAAATAACCAATAATGGTTAATATGCCATAAAACCCGAATAACCAGAGGGTATCCACGTGGTGTAATGGTTAAATCGCTGGACTCCGGAATCGTAGTGAGTTCGAACTCCTGTATGATCACTTTCGGACAAATACCCATGGGAAAGGTATGAAACCCCTTATCCTCCCAGCTATGAATCAAATAACATCACTGCTGTTCTACTAAAGGGATGGCTTTGGCATTAAATAACCCACGAAGGTTGATATGCCATTAAACAAAGAAACCAAACCAAACCGAATAAATAACCAATCAAAATATCTTAAAACACTCGCAAATAAGGTGTGCAATGTGTTTACATGTTAGCTCATGAATCTTTCCTTGCTGATGTTATCATGAGACCCTGTACGCCCTGTCTGCTGTGACTCAGTGAGGAGATGGGCACCGCCAAGTAACCTCATTTTTCCCCAGAGATATCACTGAAAGAAAATACTACATGAAACTCCAACACAAAAGGTCATGAGACGAAACTATCAACACTCGGTGCTATTGTAATACGCTGGCTTGGTGTCGCCAGCATAGATATCGTCAGTTTTTAGCTGGTGTATAATGTATGTATTTACCCAACCCCTCTGCTACAGGCAGGATGGGACACAAGGTCAATTTTTAAGTGGAGTACAGATGGTTTGAATTCAGAATTTTCTTTTTCCAGGATTAGTTGCCAAACCAAAGCTAAAGAATCCAGTCTGCCCCACTACTTTTCCATAGCTGCGAGGAAAACACATACATTTCCGCATTAATGCGAAAAGAATTTGAACTCAGCTCGTCGATTTTATTTCTCGAACGCGCTTCCAGTTATATGATGTAATGAGCTGGAAATGACTCCGGTGTCGTCAGGTGCAAGAAGTGGACGGAGAGGTGTCATCGTCAGTGTTCATACTTGCAAACTTGTGCACATCTAAGCTACTCATATTTTTGTGGGGGGGGGATCACCACATCATAGTTTAATGGTTAGCACGCTAGTCTCACAGATTAATTAATATTGAGCTTCATATTCACAAAGAGTTCCATAATCGCGGTCAAATCTAAGCTGCGTTTAATAGAAATATTCACGGTCCGAAAACATTTCTTGACATCACGGCTGTACAAGGGTCATCTCCAATAGTACGAGTATTCACATTTGTTTAGCACTGATGAAAATGCATAGCCACGAACAGTGATTATGTGGAAAAAAAACTATATTGTCAAGCTAAACAGAAGGGGGGGTTAAGACACTCCACACACAAAAAAATAGTGTCCTAAACTGCATCTGATAGTCAAATTTCAGTTGTAGCAGTCACAGATTTATTTTCTCCCGCGAATCAATGCCCCTACCAAGCGATTCGGACACACACTGACCAATCAGCGAACAGACGCAGTGATTCCTTCTTCCTCTCAAGAACTATTTTTTGGAAGTCGGCCAGCAGAACAGAGGGCACAAGACCAGCAAAGGAGAAAGACCTCTTTTCTGTAGCTTGCCACGGGAACCCAGCATTGACGATCTTCACTGAAGATAACTGTTGCCACAGATACCCACTAAAGAAGATAACGGCGGCTACCAGCTACACACAAAAAATTAACCCTGCTACCTGCAACACACTAAAGAACTAAAGAACTAGCGTACTACCTGCGATTCTGCAACCTGATACCCCAAAAATAATTTTTTCTCACCCTGACACAAGTCTACTTCTATCATGAAAATTAACCATTCATTGTTGTTCTTCAAAAAAGTTTTGTTATTTTGTTCAATGCTACATAAATAACTACATATTAACTTGGAGTGTATTATTCTGTTTTTCTGCTTTATTCATACTGTCGGATTTAGATCTATATTTACTTTCATATCAACCTTTGTAGATTATTTAATGCCAAATCCTCTTTACACATATCATATATGATTTGTAAACGCTTAGTTTGTAGATAACATTTTAAAACTATCCAGAGCTCATTTATTTGCATACAATTAAACGGTTATATATATGATTTGTAAGTCAATAGTTTGAAGGTAATCTTATTTTAAAATGAGTCAGAGTTAATTTATTTGCACACAAGTATTACTATTGTTTGCACACAGTTAAATGGTTACAAGTATTGTTATTTATTGTTTGCACATAGTTAAATGGTTCTAAATTTTCAAACACAAAATAGTTCTTTTTAGTATTAGTATTTTGTATTAATCATTTGTTTGCATTCATTTAAATGGTTTAAAATTTTGATATCTACCATTAATAGTTTCATTTGCCCACTATTAAATGGTTTCAAGCATGTAACACTAACAATTCAATTTAAGCACACAGTTAAAAAGTTTTAATTATTGTTACGTATCACTAACTTTTCAATAAAACGTCTGTCATTTGTTTACACGCCGTTAAAAGGTCAAACAGTTCGATTTCATACAATTCGATTTAACGTTAGTTATTGGTTTGGTTTTATGGCACATCAACTATTGTAGGTTATTTAATGCCAAATACATCTTTATACATATAAACAGTTTTATTTCAAATTATTCAGTGTAGTATACAAAAACAGTTCTATTTCAAACAATTCAGGTTAACATAATTACACAGTTTCAATGTAAAAAACTGTTCCATTTCAAACAATTCAGTTTAGTATAAATACATTTAGTTCTATTTGACCCATAAAGAGGACCCTATCATGTGCTCCCAGTCAGAACCAGAGTGGACCTGGGAATGATGGCCATGAAGGGGGTATTCCACATTCCCCAAAGCTCCAGGGATGGAGCCTCACCATTCAGATAGTTTAATGTCATATCTAGGACTCACGTATGGGTAGGAATACTTGATGTCATATAATCGTGAGCAAAAAAAAAAAAGAAAGAAAATAAATAACCTTGAACAACTCCAAAAATGTGAATATAAACGTACTTCTTAGCATAAAATAACCCCAGATAGGTTGACATGCCACTAAAATCAATTAATCAATCAACTTCATGAAACAAAGATATGTTATTTTTTTACTCAGCTTTTCACAGTTTATCAAACAAGCATAAACTTTCTTACAGTACTTGTTATTAAGTGGTCTCCCTTCTAAGTACTGAACAGGTACATCACCGCTTAACTTCAGTAATCTCGTGTCACCTGGTGCTATCAACGTGTGGTGTTCAAAAGCCCAGGCCTAAAAAATCATTATTTGAATCAATAAAAGTGTATATTATGCAATGTATAAATATTACTTCAGTAATATATACTCGGTCATTTCGTTTCTTTCAAAAATAGGGATCACCGGCCGCAGTTTGAAAGTTGCCTCATATCATCTTCAGACCATAGTGTAATATGCATCAAGTTGGATTTGGTCGAGAGCAAAAAGTCTTCAGCATGAATGAAATGCACGCGGAGTCACCATTCCCGTCTGATTACGTAATATCAAGAAACGGTTACTGTAAGCGCGTAATGAGATCAACGGTCGAAAGTAAACGCGTTTTAAAAATCACAACTTGCACTAAAAATGAAGATGAACGTACAATGTAATTTCTCCTTTTAGTTGATCTGACATATATATATATATATATATATATATATATATATATATATATGTGTGTGTGTGTGTGTGTGTGTGTGTTTTAAATACTCTGTACAGTGGCAAAAGCTGCTTGGTAGCGCCAGGAGTAGCAGTATTGCTTTGAGCTACCGAAACAGTGTTATCACTCCTGGTTTGCGGCTGATGAGGACAGAGTATCGCTCGTTATATGATGAAAATATAGTTATTTACTAGGCTAAGATTAGATGTGGCACAAGGCCTGAAGTAGGGGGCGCCCAGTGAGAATCAAGCTCATTACCAATGGTCTGCTGATCTAGTTTGGTTAGTTGGGTGGTTTATTTTACGGCGTATCAACCCTTTTCGGGTCATTTAACGCCGAATTAAGTCATTTTGATGAAAGTTTTAAACAATTCAGTTTAGTATAAGTATAGTCTTTTGTTTACCCACAGTTCAATGTCAAAACAGTTCTTTTTCAAACAATTCAGTTTAGCATACAAAAACAGTCCTATTTCAAACAATTCAGTTTAGCATAATTACACTGTTTAGTTCTATTTGACCCTTAGATAGGACCCTATCAGGTGCAACCACTCCAGGCCCGAGTGGACGTGGGAGCAATGGCAATAAAGGTGTACTCTGCATTCCCCAAAGCTCCAGCATTACTGAAGCCTCACTATCACATTTTTAGAGTCATATCAAGGACATTCGTTGTGGGAGTCCTAGCCCTCTGCAGTCGGTGTATTCTACAGCCTCAGCCGACTGGGCCCTAATCTAGTTTACTAACAATTATACCACATGAAGCATCCAATAAACATTACTAGACGTATTTACCAACTCTTTCGCATGAGGAAGATGTGACACAAGGTCAAATTCTAAACAGTGTTTAACTGGTTTGAATTCAGAGTTTCTCCTTGACCGGTTGCCATACCATGGTTTCAAGAGCGCTGTCTATCCTACTATTTACTATTATTTATAGTTGATTCATATCTTTCATTGTGGTATTAGTGCTATGTAGAATGCAAACAGCTTCGTTTAGGATTCGAACTCGGTTCTCTGTGCCGTTGGCCAAATGAGTAGAGAGTTCGCCTATGGTCCAGGACACCAGGGTTCAATCTCAGGTCGAGTCATACCAAAGATTAAAAAAATGGTACTTGATGTCGCTTTGATTAGCCCTCAGCCTTATAAGGTGAGGATCAAGGGTAAAGCAATCCTGAGAATAAAGTAGCGCCCCCCCCCCTACAGCTCGGTGTAGTAACTATTAAAAAGGAAGCCCTTCGGGTTGGCTTCGGCTAAGAAAACGTAGAAATGACGAAAGGTTGCAACATAAACAGCTGAAGATAGGGGAGACAACTCAATATGATAACATCTTAAGAGTTGGTCTAAGGGGGATAACTTTTTTTTCATCCAATATTTTTCATCGACAAATACAGGCTTAATTTTCACATCTTAGTTTTAATTTCTTTTTCCTAATTGAATTATTGTTAAATTAATCTCTTATGTCAATTTCACAAATTATTATTATTATTATTATTCGCTAGGATGTACAGGACATTGGTATGATGGTTAGTGTGTTCGCCAATGGACCGGGAGACCTGGGTTCAATCCCAAGTCGGGTCATACAAAAGACTCAAATAATGGTACTCGATGTCTCCTTGTTTAACACTCAACATTATAAGGTATGTATCAAGAGTAAAGTGGAGCAATCCAAGGAAAAGAGTGGAGCCCTCCCCTACACCTCGCTATGGTAACTATCGAAAAGGGAGACTTTGCTTCACCCTCGACGAAGGTCGCTAACTTTACTTTTACTTATTATTATTATTTCTTTACTAATTTTGACTGAGGTTTTCCTTATTCAAAAAAATATATCTACTAGTGTGAGTCAAATGTTTTACAATAATTTGTTAGATGCTCGTTGGCGCCACATATATCACGTGACTGAAACAGTTCATGAGTACTCTCAGTGGTTGGGTAGAATCGTGGTGCGTTAACACGTTGTGCATTGCTTCCTTCCGTGTGGATGATTTGAAAGCCGGACAGATGAATGTACAACATAATCTAATTCGGGAACTTATACTTTCTGAATTCGAACTGAGCCCTAACGCCACAGAAGCGACCAAAAATATTTCTTGATCGAAAAGTGAAGGTGCAGCTAAACATAGTACCGTAACCCACCGGCAAAAAATACTTTCATTAGCTCTGTTAGAACATTGGATACATTGGATACAATCCAGAGGACTAACCAAAAGCGACGACCATTATGGACAGATGGCAAGAGGAAGTCAAGGGAATTCGTGCTATCAGCGTATCTTAATGATGATGTAGACCTTGGTATCCATAATCTACAGAACTGTCTACCAAGACTTCATCATCATCATCGTCATGTCGTACCGCCAGCACGGATATCCCTGACACTTTCTCGCCACTTCTCCCAATCATTCATCGCTTTTGGCAGGTCTTCAGGGTTACATCGTGTATCCTCACATAGCTGCTGTATGTATGTTCGAGCTGGCCGTCCTGCTTTTGCTTGGCCATATGCGGGGGTCCATAGGAGTATATCACCGATGAGTTTGTCCTTGCTTCTCCAGTAGTGTCCTGCGTGTCTTGTTCGTCTAACTTGTATAGTTTTCGTGATGGGAGGCAAGTGGCCGTATAGTTGGTGTCTTGTGGGGTGTTGACGCCAGGACTTGTTCAATATTTCTCTCAACAATAAGCTAAAATGTGATATTGTTATAAGCGAGTTCGAACTCCAGTCGCGGTATTACGTTCACTTTCGGGCTAATACCCTTTGGGAAAGGTATAAACCCTCAGATCTCCGGCCCAAAGCTACAGGTAGGATAGTACCACAACTCTTCTTCTACGAAGATGTCTTTGGTATTAGATAATCCACAAAGGTTGATATGGCATTAAACAAAGAAAATAAAACTGAATCTTATCCTAAAGTTCATGTACGAGCACATCAATATTACACATTTTACTTTCCAGAATGTCATTTAAGATTTTCAACCCAAGTTTCATTCAGTTATATTTCTAGGTGAAAACAATCCTCTAATGGTGTATCCAGAAGATTATTTTTCCCTAAAAATCCAATTGAATAAAACTTATTAAATATTAAATTCATATTTCACAATTTTTGCTACTATGATGTTCACTAATACGTTATTCAGCAAAGTAAATATCCCAGACAGACCGCTATTATTTAATATCTTATAAATTTCTATTAGATGAAGCTCTGTGCTGCTGGTGTTGGAACGGTTCAAATCCAAAACGAGGCTGTTTGCATTTCACATGGCACTAATAACCCTGCGAATGGTATGAATCGGTGAGGATTTTTAAAAAAAAATTAATTAATTTAAAAGTAGCAGTTTACTAGGAGGCCTCTCTCTGACAGGGACCAAGAACGGCGTATGCCAAAAAAGAGGGGCTTCCTGCCACCAAAGAGAAATTCTCTCAGTAAGCATTCACCACCGTTACTAGACGGGCCTGTTTTCTCTCTGCTGCTGGTGAAAGAGCACGTGTTTGGTGAGCCACAGCTTAGCAGCAGGTTGACTCTCCCGCCAGCAGCGGTCTATGCTGAACACACCCACTGGACAAACGATGAACTTCAAACGTATGACTCACCGAAAATGATGGGACTATTTCTACTGGTTTAGGAAATCATTCCTTACTACAGAATAGCCGTAAGCCTCAAAATAAAGTTTGAGTTTAAAGGTTTACTGGACTCTTTCTTTTCGCCCTTAATTCTCTTTCAGTTTCCCATAGACAAACGTTTTATATATTGACCATTATTCGAGCTGTCAATCAGAGATTTCTCTAAACAGGACTCAGCTGTGTAAATAAGCGGAAGCAGTCACGTGATTGATCGGAAGACGTGAGCTTTATGAAATGATATATGCAAATGCCCGCGTAAGGGTCCGAATCAGTTAGAGTCAGTGTGAGTCTTGAGCCGTTGCCAGTTTGCAGCAGTCCACATCGGGCCTCCGGTTGAGTACCTCTGGCCGAGAAGTAGAAGAAGTGCTAAGTGGGACATAGAAAATAACACAGCGTGGTATGGTCAAGAGAAGAAGAAGTTATGGGTCAATATAGCTGCCTTTGTCTCTCTGTCCCTGTTTGTCTGTCTCGCTCACACCACAGAAGGTTCAAATGTTGTATACTCACTTGTGTCTTTATAAACAACGAGGAACATAATCAAAGATAATGAACGAGCTAAACACTTTTCATTATAAAAATATATCTCTCATTTTATTCTCGAAAGGGGCCCATTGTTTGTTGTTAGTTTGAGAGATAGATGGAGAGGCATATACTCAGATAGGGGCTTCTTCTTGTCCCATATCTTCTTCCTGGAGCCAGGGGGTGCCAACGCTTGCACCCCCGTACAAGCCATATCGTCAGAGACGACCTAACCCTCTGATCGGCTGCGTGTCCCTGGCTTGACTCCCGATTCTCTGCTCTGTCTAAAACTGACCTCGTGGTTATCACGTGGTCTCCTTCCGGTTACACACCTGTTGGACCTGACTGCCCTGACACGCTGTCATCCCCCTGTTTACTAATCACAACGTGACAACCTGTCAAAGCACACGGGGTCACTAGGAACGAAATGAAAATCCATGTCATGTTTTCTAACACAAACCCTTTCGAGAATAAAGTGCGAGAGTTATATTTTTATATAATAAAGTGTTGTGGTCATTTCTTCCTCCATGTATACCACAAGAAGAAGATGACAAGTGAATTGGGCAAGAAGAAGGAAAAAGGAGTCAGATATAAAACTCAGAATTATCCCAACAAAACCCAAACAATTCACCACTACCACAAATTAAATCCGTCTTCATAGTCCCTATAAATCCAACCATTTTTCCTCCAGCTATATGTTAATAGTCGAACAGACTGAGCTCTTTAACCTTGGTATGGCAACTAGTCAAGGAGAAAGAAAACTGATTTCAACCTACTTGTAGACCTGGAGAGGGATGGGCTTTAAGAGACTATTTTTGCCTAAGACACATTACATGAGTAGCACCCTCATCACCAAACCAGGCTATGGGATATTTCTCAGTCACAATTAAAGAATATAATATCAAGTGTATGATTATATCAGAATTATGCTTATATATTTGTAACATGCTTTGTTTATGTTGTGATCATTAATAAATTGATTAGAATATTGTTTCATCATTATAATGTAAATGTCTTGCGAGATAGCGTGCAATTATTTTTTTTTAAGTTTCCCTTTTCTTTCGTCTCTACTAAATAATTTTAAGCGGTATACATATTCATAGTTTTGTTTGTACAACAATTATTACACATATTTTTAATAACATCCCTTTGATAGAATTACCATGGCCAGAAAATCCAGCGAACACTTACGAACAACATATGTAATGGTAATTCACAATATAATTCCTCTACTTATAAAAAAAAATGTACATCCCCCTGGAGAGAAAGGAAAAATTTCGTATTTTGGTTTGGCGCGCAATTTAATTCGACACTTAATTTCATCCAATCGGGATGACTTATCCTATTCACCCCGGACCTTCATTTCCGGCCAACAAGATTGGGTGAGCTGCCAAACACACTCTCTTTGGCTGATGCTTTTTAACTGGACAACGCCGCCCAGTGCAGACGTTTCACTGCGGCTCTAGAATAGCAGCAGCAGCATGGACACAAAGAGGGAACCCATCTAATTTATGGATTCCTTACAAGGAATCCCGGTTGAATATAAATTAGATACATTCAACATGCCTCGCACTGGCACAACTTTATGTCACCCCAAAATTGGCTATGTCGATCTGACGCGTAATCCCGCTCTCGACAAGCTAGCTCTCAATTCACCTCTGGGCCACCTTAATGGAGATAACGCATACTCTCCCCAAATACCAGACACGAAACCCACAGTGACATCCAAAGTTCAATTCCTACAACTGCAACATGTCTTTCGTCAAAATGCAACGAACACAATCCCTCACACGCCCGACGACACACGCTGTCATCTCAACTTCTCATAACTCAATTTCGTCTAAATACTTACAACCTTTCACGAGTCTTGCAACATCAAGAGCAAACCCAATATTCCATGCTGCAAATAAAAACTTTATCCTTAAACACATTTCGACTATCGCCATCTTATTTCTTCATCCTCCTTTTATTTCTCACAACCTAGCGAGGGGACTAACAACACTAAGAGAGAGGAAACAACTCAACGTAAACACACATACGTTACACCCATCTTCCTCGCTAACAACAAACTTTCCCTCGCTACTAACAAACCAACTTCTCCAACAAAAACTCTGCCTACACCCTTAATACTTTGTTATTTTCTATTTGTATTGATTGATATCACCACAAATATGGAATGATCGAATTATTTCATTGCAACTAATATTGAACACAATTTGTTTTCTATTCTGTGAGTCTGGTTTCTTTTTTTAATAGCATAACAACCTCCACGGTTTATTTTCTGCCAAACCCATCCTTGTCAAAGGACAGTAGCGGTACTATTTAACCCATAGCTAGGAGATAAGGGATTTTATGCTTTTCCAAGGGGTATTACTCTGAAAGTGAGTGTAAGAGCGTGACTGGAGATCGAACTCGATTACTTCGAGGCCGCAGTCCAGCAATTTAGCCATTAGGCCACGGGGACTTCCCCATCTGTTTATGCGTACGTGTGTGTGTGTGCATTTGTATTAAAATTTCGATGGTACGGCAAAGGGAGGTAACTCAGCGTCTAGTGATCATAAGATTCCAATGAAAATAATTGTATGGTTCGGTTTCTTTGTTTTAATGGCATATCAACATTGGTGGGTTATTTAATGCCAAAGCCTTCTTGTAGACTGACAATAGTGGTACTATTTAACCCATATCTGAAGATATAAGGGGTTTCATGCCTTTTCAAAAGGTATTAGTCTGAAAGTGAACGTAATAGCGCGATTGGAGTTCGAACTCGCTTACAACGACATCGCAGTCTAGCACATAGGCACCTACGATAAATATAGCTGTGTACAAAATAGAACTTCTTAAGAAACAGCTACTCAAAAATACCTTTCTAGACATGAAATAATCCCAGACGGTTTGAGATGCCATTAACATAATCCCAGACAGATTGAGATACAATAAAAATAAACCAAGACAAATCGAGATACCATTAAAATAACCCCAGACAGATTGAGATGCCATAAGAATAATCCCAGACAGCTTGAGTTACCATTAAACTAATCCCATCGATCATATCTTGAAAGTCCGTTCGTCATGGGATAGAGATTATGAGTCCAAATCTCATGGGATGGTATTGACGATTTATGTGCTTACTCCTCATTCTCGTAACCTGTCCTCTCTTTATCTAAAAGAATTAGAGTCAGATTCATTGCCTAAAGTCTAAGATGCTCCTAAAAGGAGAACACTAACGTAGATAAACTGCTTTTACCGCTACTCATTCTGAGATGGGAGTGTCTTCACTTAAAAAAAAATAATGACCTTGTGTCGAATCCTTTCTCTGAAAAAAAAAAAAAGAAGATTCTGCTATAACAAGGGAAGCAACTCTTGAGTTCAACCGATGAGTTAGACGTAAATAATAAAATTTAAAAAGAGTTCCAGAAAAGATTATTATTATTATCATATTTACCAGCCCCTCCACTCGGGCAGGATATGACACAAGGTCAATTTTTTAAGCAGAGTTTAACAGGTTTGAATTCAGAGTTTTCCTTCTCCTAGACTATTTGCCTCACCAAGGCTGAAGAACCTAGTCTGCCCTACTATTTACCCATAGCTGGAGGGAGAATATTTGGATTCATACCTTTCCCAAGGGTATTAGTGCTATGTGAAATGCAATCAGTCAGGTCCAGGATTTGAACTCGTGTCGCCGTATCCATATCCTGCGACAATAACCATTACACCATTATTATTATTATTATTATTGTTTTGCACTATACGAGTTTTTCACATCATCATCTCTAACTGATGATTTCTCACAGGAGTTTCAGTGATAGCAAGTCCCCTCAAGTCTCCAGAACTCTTCTCAGTATTCTGAACAATCTTAATAATGTTTAGATGGTCTTGTAGAGAAGAGGAAAATCTCGTATTTTGTTTTGGCGCACGATTTAATTCAACACTGAATTTCACCCAATCAGGATGACTTATCCTATTCAGCCCAGACCTTCATTTCCGGCTAGCAAAACGGGTGAGCAGCCAAAACCTCTCTCTTCAGCTTGAGACGGCGACCAGAATGGACGTGCCTCTGGTCGTCCCTGTTTAGCGATGCCTTTTAGCTGAACAAGCCACCCAGTGTGGACATCTCACTGTGGCTTTAACACTAGCAGCAGCAACATGGACACTCAATGAGGGAACCATCTAATTTATGGATTCTTTACGAGGAATCCCAGTGGAACATAAATTAGAAACATTCAGCATGCCTTCCACAGGCACCACTCTTGTCACCCCCCAAAATTGACTATGTCGATCCGAGCGTCACTTCGCTCTCGACACGCAAAACTACACGGTGACTTTGAATACTTCCCTCACACGTCCAACAACACGCTGCCATCTCAACAACCCGCTAAGCCATTTCGTCTCAAACATCCAACAAGCCTAACCACCACGAGTCTTGCAGCACCAAGAACAAACAACATTCCATGCTGCAAATAAAAACTTTCGTTGTTGTGTGTTGATAAAGCAGAGTTTCGTAATTCATTTGTGTGTTAAAAACAATAGTGATATCCTCAACATCGCTATAGTCTCTACTTGTCCTCTTGTTTCCAAGTCCTCCAGTCCATGTACAAATCCTTTGATGACTGCACTGACCACACCAATCACAATTGATATCACCGTCACTTTCATGTTTCATAGTTTTTTTCAATTCTCTAGCATGGTCTAGGTACTTATCTTTTTTTTTCTTTTTTTTTTTTTTTTTTTTTGCTTTCCTTCAATTTTACCCTCTTGTTAGCCGGAACAGCAAAGTCCATTATTCAGGAAGTTCCCTTTTTTTGTTGATGTTCACTTATTATTATTTGCAAAAATATGCACGGTCTGGTATTTAAGTTTGAATGAAATAAAGTATTATATTGAATTAGAAAGATTAATAAAACTAAATAATTCATCTAAAAAGATAACACTTAATTTCTTTTTAATTTAATTGATTTCTCTATGAAATTATACGTAGGGTTGATTTTAATATGTTTGAGACTAAAACAATATTGTAATAAATCAATAAAATGAAATCGTTATCGATTAAACCCAGTTTTGTTAAAACCTGTTACATGATGTAAAATAAGATTTTGCTATATATAATAACCTTCTTGATAATTAAAATAAAATTAGAATAAAAATGGAGTAAGTGACATAAATAACAAAGGGAATTGTGACATCTGAGGTGACATACTTTCAGTCACACACAAACACATAATTTCGATTATAAGATTATTATTATTTAACCAAAGAATAGATTGATTTTAACTCTTTTTAGTTTGTTCGGAAAATAATGTTCAGATTTAGAACAAACTTTTATTCTTGAATTAATGACTATAAACAGGGATTCAATCCGTCAGTACTTGATCCCTAAATATTGATGTATTTCTCTTGTCAATTAATTAAGTTATTTATATTCTTATCATAAAACTCTAAAGTTTTTGATGCCAAGAAACCTTTAAATACGCTTTCTACTTACCCTTTAGAATGGAAAGCTTTTTGACATTGAAAAAGTCTCAAGATGCAGGAAAAAATTGTAGTCGGTTGGTGAGAGATCAGAAGAGTATGGTGGATGTAGCCAAGTCTCTTAACCTAAGTCAGGGAGTTTCTACAGTGTCGTCCTGGCAACATGTGCCCTAACAATGTCATCCAGGCAACATGTGCCCTAACAATATCTTCCTGGCAACATGTGTCCGAACAATGTCATCCAAGCAACATGTGCCTTAACAATGTCATCCAGGCAACATGTGCCCTAACAATATCTTCCTGGCAACATGTGCCCTAACAATGTCATCCTGGCAACATGTGCCCTAACAATGTCTTCCTGGCAACATGTGTCCAAACAATGTCATCCTGGCAACATGTGTCCGAACAATGTCATCTAGGCAACATGTGCCCTAAAAATGTCATCCAGGCAACATGTTCCCTAACAATGTCTTCCTGTCAACATGTGCCCTAAAATGTCATCCTGGCAACATCTGCCCTAACAATGTCTTCCTGTCAACATGTGCCCTAACAATGTCATCCTGGCAACATGTGCCCAAGCATTGTCATGAACAAGCTTGAACACATGCAAAAAAATGAAAAAAAATAAAATGAATTTGTCACTTCATATAAAACCTTCATAAAACCTACATAAAACCTTCATAAAACCTTCATATAACCTTCATAAACCTTCCATAAAACCATATAACCTCCATAAAACCTCCATATAACCTTCATATAACCTCCATAAAACCTTCATATAACCTTCATAAAACCTCCATATAACCTTCATATAACCATCATATAACCTTCACATAACCTCCATATAACTTTCATATAACCTCCATAAAACCTTCATATAACTTTCATATAACCTTCAAATAACCTCCATATAACCTTCATATAACCATCATATAACCTTCATAAAACCTCCATAAAACCTTCATATAACCTTCATAAACCTTCATATAACTTTCATATAACCTTCATAAACCTTCATATAACTTTCATATAACCTCATATAACCTCTATATAACCTTCATAAAACCTCCATAAAACCTTCATATAACTTTCATATAACCTTCAAATAACCTCCATATGGAGGTTATATGAAGGTTTTATGAAGGTCAATATGGAGGTTTTATAAAGGTTATATGGAGGTTATATGAAAGCTCAATATAAACTTCATAAACCTTCATAAAACAATGGTTATATGAAGGTTATATGAAGGTTATATGAAAGTTATGGAGGTTTTATGAAGGTTTTATGAAACCTCCATATAACCTTCATAAAACCTTCACATAAGCTTCATATAACCTCCATATAACCTCCATATAACCTTCATAAATCCTTCATAAAATCTTCAAAATCAAATTCATATAACCTTCATATAACGTCCATATAACCTTCATAAGACCTCCATAAAACCGTCATATAACCTTCATAAAACCTTCAAATAACCTCCATATAACCTTCATAAAACCTCCATATATCCTTCATATAACCTTCAAATAACCTTCATAAAACCTTCAAATAACCTTCATATAACCTCAATATAACCTTCAAATAACCTTCATAAAACCTTCATAAAACCATATAACCTTCAAATAACCTTCATAAAACCTTCATAAAACCTTCAAAATCAAATTCATATAATCTTCATATAACCTCATATAACCTTCAAATAACCTTCATAAAACAATGGTTATATGAAGGTTATATGGAGGTTATATGATGGTTATATGAAGGTTATATGAAGTATAAAACCTCCATAAAACCTCCATAAATATATCAAATTCATATAACCTTCATAAAACCTCCATAAAACCGTCATATAACCTTCATAAAACCGTCATATAACCTTCATATAACCTCCAGAAAACCTTCACATAACTTTCATATAACCTTCAAATAACCTTCATATAACCTTCAAATAACCTTCATAAAACCTCCGTATAACTTTCATAAAACCACCATATAACCTTCATAAAACCTTCATATAACTTTCATATAACCTCCATATAACCTTCATATAACCTCCATATAACCTTCATATAACCTTCATAAAACCTTCAAAATCAAATTCATATAACCTTCATATAACTTTCATATAACCTTCAAATAACCTCTATATAACCTCCATATAACCTTCATAAAACCTCCATATATCCTTCATAAAACCTCCATATAACCATAAAACCATCATAAACCATAAAACCATCATATAACCTTCATAAAACCATCATATAACCATCATAAAACCTTCATAAAACCTCCATAACTTTCATATGAAAGGTTATATGAAGGTTATATGAAGGTTATATGAAGGTTATATAACCTCCATATATAACCTTCATAAAACATTCAAAATCAAATTCATATAACCTTCATAAAACCATCATATAACCTTCATATAACCTCCATAACTTTCATATAACCTTCAAATGACCTCCATATAACCTTCATAAAACCTTCAAAATCAAATTCATATAACCTTCATAAAACCTCCGTAAAACCATCATAAAACCTTAAAAATCAAATTTATATAATCTTCATATAACCTCCATATAACCTTCATAAAACCTCCATAAAACCTTCATATAACTTTCATATAACCTTCATATAACCTCCATATAACCTTCATAAAACCTCCATAAAAACTTCATATAACCTTCATAAAACCTTCATAAAACCTTCCAAATCAAATTCTGTCAGAAGTTATAGAAAATTAACAAAGAGGACTTTTTAATCATTAGAAATGTTAATACAACTACAATTAAAATATATTAAAACAGAATTTAAACAGTTTATACTAAAAAATTTTTGTCTGAACAATCTTTTAATTAAAATGGATTCAACTCCAAGTTTAGGTTAGGCTATTTAGTTTAATGGCATATCAACCCTTGATGGTTATTTGATGCCAAATCTTTTTCCACATATATGATTTTTGGTGAAATCCATTTGTAAACATTTTTTGACTAAAATATGCTTCTCCATAAATATCACCCATTTTTCGGTAAATTTCACATGGTTTGCACTTCTAAACCACCAAAAATTGAATGACAGTCCTCTGTTGAAGCCTAAAGCAATTCATTTGATTTGCTGCCATTTTGAATGGCCACAAAACAAATACTTTTGTGCGATTAGAATAAGTTTGCTATAAACCAATTCCAAACAATATAGTTTACATCTATGGAAAAAAATTTTTAACAAAAAATGAATAAATAAATAGATAGATAAATAATTTTGCTTTTTTTTTAAAAAATGTCCTTAATATTTTGAATGACCATTCTATATCAAGTACCATATCCTTTTAGGCCGATATTTTTAAATAAAAAGAAAGTATTTTTAGAGGCCTTTCAATAAAACCATATTTCCTCCTAACATCATATTTTCTTAAAAGATATTTTAGCTACAATATAGTAATCTTTTGCAAAATATTTAAAACTGCATATATTGCTTATAAGTTTTCACAGAAAATGGAAGTACCATTTCAGCCATTCTTGCTAAACCAATGGTACTGTCTCAGTTATTATTCTTGGGAACAGAGTATCATGTCATCCATGTTTGACATATTCAACTCAAAAGGTGGAAGTGATTACTCTACCAGGTCAGTTACAACAGGGTGTAGTGATCGACAAATTCAATATTAGAAAATCTGAGAAAAACTTTTATAATACCTTCTTAAGTGATAAAAAAATCGATACCTTTTAAATTAGAAGACCTTATAATATTGATTGAAACACACTCTTGCAGTAAAGAATATAATTGCAAAAGATCTGTTCTGTCAGTAGGTTAGATTATTTGATTTAATGGCATATCAACCCTTGATGGTTATTCAATGCCAAATCCTGTTTATGCATGTATGTATATATTATATACAATGTCTAAGGAAATAGTTTGTTGGTAACTTTATTTTTAAATGATTGAGAGTTCATTTGTTTGGTTTGGTTTGTTGGGTTTTATGGCATATCAACCTTTGTAGGTTATTTAACGCCAAATTCATTTTTATGTGAATAATCAGTTCTATTTCAAACAATTCAGTTTAGCATAAGCACGCAGTTTAAATGTAAGAACAATTTAATTGTGAAAAACATTTCTATTTCGAGCTATACAGTTTAGTCAAGCAGTTCTAATTCAGATAATTCAGTTTAGTATAAGTACAGATTTTGTTTACACACAGTTACATGTCAAAACAGTTCTATGTTAAACAATTCACTTTCGTGTAAATACAGTTTCAATATCAAAAAACAGTTCTATTTCAAATAATTCAGTTTAGCATGAGCACGCAGTTTAAATGTACGTACAGTTCAATTGTCAAAAACATTTCCATTTCAAGCTATTCAGTTTAATCTAACAATTCAATTTAGCATAAGTATGCAGTTTAGTTCTATTTAACCCATAGATAGGGCCGTATCAAGTGCTACCATGCCGGGCCAAAGTGGACCTGGGAGCAATGGTAATGAAGGGGTGCTCTGTATTCCCCAAAACTCCAACATTACTGGAACCTCACTATCAGATTGTTTAGTGTCATATCCAGGACACTCGTTGAATGGGTGGGGATCTTACTGCAGTCGGTGTATTCTACAGCCCCAGCCAACTGGGCAATCATTTGTTTGCACACAGTTAAATGGTTTCAAGTATTGACTTTTAAAAATTAGTATCCCTATGAATTGAATACTTATCATCTGTTGGTTTCAAGTATTGGTATTTAACACAAAAGATTCTATTTGATGGGAATAATAACAACTAGTAAAAGATTAAACAGTTCTATTTGAACCATAGATGGGACCCTAACAGATACTACTACTCCAGGTAAGAGTGGACCTGAGAGTAATGGTAATGAAGGAGTGCTCCACATTCCTCAAACTCTAAGATTGGAGCCTCGCCATCAAATGCAGTTTAATGTCATACCCAGGACACTAAATGGTTTCAAATTTTGCTAACACTAATAATTCAATTCAACATTATTCATTCATTTGCACATGTTTAAATGGTTTCAAGCATAAAATATGTTTAAATAAGTGGTGCATGCAATAAGTTTCCAGACTTTTTTTGTACAGGCATTCAAAATTGTCGTAGACTCTTGAAAATTCACTATGTTATCGCTATACATCTTATAAGATGACTGACCAATTTTTATGATTTCAGCTTCAAATGAACAGTTACAGCAGCAATTGGAATACACCCTACTAAAGCCTGATTGTCACAGCTGGTGAATTTCAAAAATGCAACCTGACACTTTAAAAGAATGATATGCAATAAAATTCTGTTTTAAACTTGGAAAAAATGCCACAGAAACGTATGGAATGCTTCAGACTGCTTTTCGGCCATCTTGGATGAATTGAACATTTGTTTTTGAGTGGCATAAAAGATTCAAGGAAGGCAGGGAGTCTGTATGGGATGATGAGAGATGTGGGAGGAATAAGGAAGTCAATACACCAGAGTTAATTGGCCAAAGGGTTACGGTTAGGGTTACTATGTTGAGGTTTTAAGGGAGTTCAGGAAGAGATTCCTAGGGAAGAGGCCAGCATTCTTCAAATAGGGTCAGTAGCATTTCCACCAGGAAAATACACCAGTCAATAACTCCATCCTTGTCACAGACTATTTGAGTAAGATGGGCATCAAGACAGTTCTTCATCCTCCCTATAGTTGAGACCACACTCCCTGTGATACTTGGTTATTTTCTAAGCTCAGAGGCTGTTGTTATGAGACAACTGAGGAGATGAAAGAGGCTGTGATGAAGGTCATTGACATGCTCACACAAGAGGACTTCCATGGGGCCTTCTAGAAGTTGTTGGAAGGGTACAACAAGTGCATTGCAGCCGGAGGAGATTACTTCGAAGGGGACTAGAGTTTCATGTGTGTACTTTCAATAAAAGTGCCCATACGAAAAAAGTCTGGAAACTTATTTAATGATCCTCGTATTTCTATTTGACCCATCGATGGGACCCGAACAATGATGTCAATAAACGGTTACTTGACTAAAAGCTTCAAGACTAGCACCTAAACACCTAACCGCCTGACATGAATGCCTGGAAAGCCAGTATTCATGTCACGTGCGTTGAGAGCGGCTCTCCTGGAACCTCAGGGGGGCGTTCCCCCAGGCTCTAACCCTCTCCGAAAAGGCTAGGTTTATCGCCAAGCACCTGAGGCGCCCATTTTTAGAGGAATACTGACGGGGCCCGAGTTATTTTTTGAAGTCGCCTGGTGTGTCTGGGCAACAGCCCTGCGCCTGGACCCACCCCCAAAAGGCCTTGTACCACACTCGTCTAGCAGGTGGGACGTACAACAAATACCGACGTATTATACAGTATCACCCCACTAAACAACTGGGCTTCAAATCCTATGTTGACAAGTTGGTGTACTAAAAATATGACATTATTAAAATTATAGCAGTTTAATCCCAGAATTCTTTTTTCTTGGAATGAAATACAGTCAGTAATTTTGATTATTGCAAGACAAAATAATAATAATAATAATAATAATAATAATAATAATGCACAACCACCATATGAACAAATCGTATATGCACAACCCAGCTCCTGTCCTAGAAAATAACACACATAAACTCCTATGGGACTTTGACATACATACGGATCACCTAATCTCGGCCAGAAGACCAGACCTAATAATTATAATCAACAAAAAAAAAAGAGAACTTGCAAAATTATAGATTTGGCTGTCCCGGCTGATGACAGAATAAAACTGAAATAATGTGTAAAGAAGGATAAGTACCTGGACCTTGCTAGAGAATTGAAAAAAACTATAATCAACTAGAATACTTAGAAGAGTCATGGAAACCAGAGGAGACTTTCAGTCACTCAAACTTCAGTAAAAAAAAATTCGAGTGAAAAGTAGACTGAAAAACTAGCAAGGATGATGATGATGATGATGAGAAGAAGAAGAAGAAGAAGAAGAAGAAGAAGAAGAAGAAGAAGAAGAAGAAGAAAATGATGATGATGATGATGATGATTCGAGTCCAGCTAAGAAATACAAATGACTTTAAGATTAAGTTACCTCCCTTGTTCTGTTTTATAGAATTGAAAGGGCTTTAACAAATTCAAAACAATTTAATTTAATTCAATTTAAATATTTCGAATTATTCGGGTTAGGTTTAATCGATTAAAAATATGAAGGCACTCAGGGATTTAAGAGTATAATAAAATAAACAAAGTAAAAAATTGAACAAAATAAAAAACGAATAATGCTAATTCTTTACTCAAATTTTATTCAGTATAACTTGGCCATCGTCCAGTTTAGGTGAAGGTTCCTTAATATTTATTGTGTATTGATCCAGGAAAGAGACAATTATGTTTGACTTCACCATAAAGAAATTTACTTAAAAGCGAATTTATCATTATAACGGATATATTTTCCACGAAGTGTATTATTAATGAGAAACAAAACTGCAGAAACCAAATTTGCTTTAATCTTTCACGGATTATATGAGCCGGTTACAAATCGTATGATACGTAAGACCAGTGCCGAATTTACATATGGACTAGTATAGGTAGTAGCCTTGAGGTCCAAGATTAAGTGGAGCCCCCAAGGGCCACCTAGTCTTAGGCCCCTGATATCTCACCGTAAACAAATAAATACGAACTGAAGAGATTTATTTATGTTCCAATTTTAATGGGCTCCATTGAGTGTAACCCGGATATAAGAGAGTTGTAGGGACCGGAGAATAAATCTCTTATATACGGGTTTGGTCTATTTTGTTTAGGTAACACAGGCTCTAATTTAGGACCAGAGAAAATCTCTCTTATATCCGGTTCTTTTATATCCGGGTTACACTGTAATTTGAATCGATTTAGAATGTTTGTGCTCGTCTTGTTGTAATGGGTCGTTTAAATTCGAAGGGCCCCCCTTTTTTTACTGATATGGGGAAGAGTGAGCATACGTAATGAAAGGCCACAAATTCTATTAGCCCAGGGGCCTCTTAAAGCCCCTGTCCGAAAGAAGTCCCTATGTTATATTTTGAAATTAATACATTTCTGCTTTCAAATCGTTAAATCTTCATTATTTCAAGTTTATCATTAATTGATAAGATTTTCCTTTTGGATTTATTCGTCGGATTTATCTACCACTTTTGGCGGCATCTAATTTTTTACGAATTTTATAATTGATTGATACATTTTAACGGTATATCAACCTATCTTGGAATATTTTGAGAGATTAGAGAATTGCGTTCAAGATGCCAGCCAAGAAGAAAGACGTTAGAAGGGGAAAGAATATTTCAAGAACTCTGGTTAGAAACCTTCCTGAAGTCACAGATAAAGCCGCAGAAGATATAATTAACAACCAACCAGAAGAACTTGACACAGTATTGAAAAAAGTTAAAACCAGAAAAGCTGCAGGCCTCGACAAAATACCTCCTGAAGTATGTCAGACAAGGAAATTTGACGACAGACTTCTGAGATTATGAAACACTGTCTTCAAACAAAACAACAAAGAAATGGACGAAAGGCTGCATCCTCCCCTACTCTAAGAAAGGTGGCCTCGAAATCACAAAGAACTTCAGAGGTATTACTCTTACTACTATTGCTACTAAGATTTATAATGCTCTGCATCTCAATCGTATCTGACCTCGAGTCAAGAAAATCAGAACGACTTTCGGGAAAATCGGTACACTACTTTACAGATTCTGACTATACGTCGAATCCTTGAAGGAATACAGTCAAAAAAATCTTGAGGCAACACTATTGTTCGTAGATTTATCCAATGCATTTGATTCTCTTCACAAATGAAAGATGGAGTAAATACTACATGTAGATGATCTTCTAAAGAAACTCTTACTGCTATATTGATGCTCTTGAAAGATACGAAAACAATGGTTTCCTCATCCAATGGCGACACTGATTTCTTCCAAATTGTCACTGGAGTCTTTCATTGAGATATATATGTTTATAATCTGCCTAGATTACGTAATAGGAATATCGATAGATCTAATAAAAGAAAATGGTTTCACATAAAAAAAAAGACAAGAAGCTGACAATATCTCGCAGATACTTTGACAAACGCAGACTACGCAGATAATCTAGCGCTTCAAGTTGAACCCCTTTAATATAACCGGGAGCAAGTAGCAGGATGCATTGGCCTCAACGTGAACGTGAATAAAAACAGAGTTCATGTGTTTTAAACAAGGAGTCATCTCCACTTTAAGTGGCAAACCTGTGAAATTACTTGACCAGTTCATATATCTCGGCAGCAGTATCACATCAACTGAAATTTGCATCGGAAAGGTGTGGACTGCTTTTGACAGGTTTTTGACCATATAGAAATGTAATATAAAACTTCTTTTTTTCCAAGCTGTGTCGATACTTCTGTATTGATGTACCACAAAACTCAAACGAAAATCATGGAGGAATTGCAAAATGGTAACTATACAAGAAAGCTGCCTGCTGTTTTGAACAAATCTAGGAAGCATCACCCCACAAAACAAAAGCTGTATAGCCACTTACCTCCCATCTGTCAAAGCATTAACGTTAAACGAACAAGACGTTGGAGAAATAAGGACGAACTGATAAAGAAGGTTCTCTTATGGACTCAAACACATAGATGTTCCAGTGTTGACTGAATAGCAAGAACATGCATATATTAGCTATGTGCGGACACTAAATCCAGTCAAGAAGACCTACCAGGACGATAGGGACGGATGGCGATAGAAAGTCAGAGAACACTATAATATTTGTACGATTTGATGATGAGATGATGATAGTGATAATGATTCGTTCATATTTAAATTTTTGTATATTTATTTCTTAAGACATTTTGGTATATCGTTAAATGATATCAAATATTTGCACAGAGTCGTATGGTTTCAAGTATTCCTCCCTAATACTAATAATTATATAGTTTAAGTAATAATTTCGATCTAATAATAGTCATTTACTGGCACAGAGTTATATGATTTCAAGTAACTTATTATACAAGAGCCCATTTGGTTGGGGCTGTAGAATACACCGACTGCATTTCTGCTGAGGGGTAAGACCACCCACCAAAACGTGTCCTGGGTCTGATTGTGAGGCTCCAGTCTTGGAGCTTTGAGGAATGTGGGTGCCTCTTCACTGCTATCGCTCCCAGGCTCACTGTGGTTGCACCTGATAGGGTCCAATCTATAGCTCAAATAGAACTGTTCGATATTTAAACTATGTGCAAACAAATGAAATGCATTAAATTGAATTGCTATTAATAGAACAGTTTTTTCATTTAACTGTGTATGAACAAATGAGTAATATTTAATTGAATTATTAGTGATACATAACAATACTGGAAACCATTTAACTGTGTGCAAAAAAAGAATGAGCTTAGGCTCGTTTAAAAACGTTATCAACAAAATGTTTACGAATCATATATATTTAATATATATGTATGAAGAGGATTTATACAACCGGCTCATTGGTCTAGTGGGTAGAGTGTTCGCCAATGGACCTGGGTTCAATCCCGGGTCGCGTCATACCTAAGACTTTAAAAATGGTACTTGATACTTCTTTGCTTAACACTCAGCAATATAAGGTACATATCAAGGCTAAAGTGGAGCAGTCCAGGGAAAGGATCAGCACCCTCCCCTATATTTCGGTGTAGTAGCTATTGAAAAGGGAGCCTTCAGGTCGCCAACTTTACTTTACTATAATTATTAAGTGGATTTGGTATTAAATAACCTACAATGGTTGATATGCCATAAAACAAAACAAAACCCTTTATAATACTTTTCCTAGATAGCTCTGAGTAAACAATTATCGCTTCAAGTAACAATTTATAATCCAAATAATTTACAATTATGTAGTAATAAGTATTTATATCAAATACAAATAATTTTTGAACAGATCTATTTGACTGATCGATTGAATCCTAACAGGTTCTACGTCTCCGAGTTAGAGAGGACCTGGGAGTAATGGTGATGAAGGAGTACTCTGCTCTATTTAGATCAGAGGTCTTCGGACGCTCTCAGGGACCTATGTATGGCACTAGACCTTGGTGTCTAGTTCAAGCCATAACCCGGCATAGGTGCCCGGACCCACATTTGGGTTCGTGAAACTGCTTGCCTCATCAGGCTCACATTGCACCAAGTGAGCCGATGAGCTGCACAGACCAGCAGGGTTCGAGTCTCGACTCATTCCCGACCTTCCCTTCCCCTTTATCCCCACTTTAATCGGCCTTCGGGCTTTTGACCTTGTGTCAAGTCGTGTCTGGTGGGAGGCAGCGACAAATACTCTCTGCTCTATTTAGATTTTCAAAACTGGAGCCATAACGTCAGATGCACTTTAGTGTCATACTCAGGACACCTCTTTTGAAGGAGGGGTCTTACCCCCTCTGCAGGAGATACTGTCAGTGTATTTGAAGCTTCTCCGACAGAAGGATAAAAATCGTTTCAAGTTTTACCGATAGGCGACATATTGAAAGAAAGTTAATATCAAAGAAATTCACTGACAAGTTGAAATCTAATATATTTGCATCTGGCGACAGAAATAAAGATAGATAGCTCAGTAAAAGCAAAGGCATGTCCAGATCAAAAGAAATTGAGAAGTGAAAACCAGAATACTCTATGACATTGGCCTGTCTGCTGACCACTGGTGGGAAGACGACGGAGTAAGTTAATTTGCAAATAAGAAAAGGAAAGAAGGAAGAAGAAAAGAAAAGGAAAGTTTGTTGATTTATTTTATTTTCTCTGTATATCCCAGTTTATTTGTTTATTTATTTTGTGGTTTTTTATCTTTTTTTTTTTTTTTTTCATTGAATCTCCCTCGGAAAAGTGTTGGCTCGTTTGGCGTGAGTGAAAAACCATTGGATCAAAAGAAACCAGCCGACATTAACAGCGGGAGGCCTTCGTAACGGCTGATTTGTAAAAGAACTATGACTATGAATGCCGGTGAGACATTCCAAAACGCCCAATCATTTATATGAAGCTGTGTTTGAAAACATAAAAACCTTTCATGTTTAAAAAGAAAGGAGGAAGAAAAACGACCCATCATACCGGAAAAGAAATAAAGATCCAACGTGTGGATACTACAGTCGATTAAGTAAACGAATTGTTCATTTAACTGTCTATCCTTTAAATAGCAATTTCACATCGCTTACCTACTATAATGGAGTTATTAAATTATATGAAAGACTAATGTTTAATTATTGTTTACCATTATTAAACGGTACCGTGAATTGGGGTGTACATGTCGACCTGGCGTTTAAGTCGACCTCAAAAATTTTTAGCTCAAAATTCTGGATTAGACCGATACTTTTTGTATAGGCTGACCCCCAAACATACAGTAGGTTACTTGTAGGTTAAAACTCAGCCAGTTAGCCCAAATGATAACCCGTAACAAAAGCATACGTTAATTGGAGTTTAACTTTACAAATGTATAATAGTATATACTTTTAAAATTACAGTATTGTATGTTAGAATAGACAGATTCACCTACCTCGGAAGCAGCGTCTCATCAACCGAAAAGGACATCGACACGCGGCTAACGAAGGCATGGACAGCCATCGATAAGCTGTCGATCATATGGAAATCAGACCTGACCGATAAAATGAAAAGCAGTTTCTTCCAGGCAGCGGTCGTATCGATACTGCTGTATGGATGCACTACTTGGACGCTAACTAAACGACTGGAGAAGAAGCTAGACGGCAATTACACAGGAATGCTGCGAGCAATATTGAACAAGTCCTGGCGGCAAAACCCCACAAGGCACCAACTATACGGCTACCTGCCTCCCATCACGAAAACTATCCAAGCTAGACGAACCAGACATGCAGGACACTGCTGGAGAAGCAGGGACGAGCTCATAAGTGATGTACTCCTATGGACCTCCACATATGGCCGGGCAAAAGCAGGACGACCAGCTCGAACATACATTCAGCAGCTATGTGAAGATACGGGATGTAGCCCTGAAGACCTACCAGAGGTGATGAACAATAGGGAGAAGTGGCGAGAGAGGGTCAAGGATATCCGTGCTAGCGGAACGACATGATGATGATGTTAGAATCAAGACTTTAATTGTCAATAAAACAATCTTCGAGTAACTCTTATTTAAAATGTTTTTGCCATATAAGTAAGTAAGTTGGCAACCGTAATCGAGGGTGACCAGAAGGCTCCCTTTTCAATAGCTACTACACCGAGGTGTATGGGAGGGCGCTACTCCTTTCCTTGGATAGCTCCACTTTACCTTTGATATGTACCTTATATTACTGAGTGTTAAGCAAGGAGGTGTCAAGTACCATTTTTAAAGTCTTTGGTATGACGCGACCTGGGATTGAACCCTCGTCTCCCGGACTATTGGCGAACACCTCTACCCACTAGACCATGTGTGTATATTCAATAATAATGTCTTATTTAACTATCATTAGTCCAATTGTGTATGTACGAAATATGAAACCAGATTTACATCAGCCATTTATGAAACATGCAAATCTTACACATTAGACATATATCCGTATCAAGTGACTATCTACTGCGTTATCATTAGCACAGATTAAAAACATGCCATAATGGTCTGACTGGTCGCCTGGATACTATGATGTTCCAGTTAGGTTTACAGCAGTGGAGTAGTTTTAGGAGACGGCATGTGATATAGTATTGATGTAATGTTTAATATGTATTTCAGTTTTAATATTTTATACCGTTTTATATTTATTTGTCGATATGTTAAACATGTTCACCAAAGACGAGTTAAGTTGGAAAGGTTTGTGTTAGCTTGTTGTAATTTCTGCAGTTGTGTTTATCGATTAATAAGTGTTCTGTTCCACTGATTGACCATTCGGTGGTAAAAGTTTGGATTTTAGCTGTGTCGTATAAGTCGACCTCAAGTTTTTTTAGAGATTTTTCAGGCTTAACAAGTCGACTTATTCAGCGCAATTTATGGTATGTGTATATCTATTTAAATAAAAATGTAAATGTTTGTTACTAACCGATAATCTCCAGTTTTATACCACTAATTGGTTTAAAATTTTCAGAGAGTATTTTATTCGAATTCAGTAGTGTTTTTATATACTTATTATCCAAAAATATTACAATAATTAAAAAAAAATATTTTTAGTAAGTCATTTTTCTCCGAGAAAAGCCGAACGCGAATAATGATGGAAAATATTACTTCTATTTTCCAAGAATTTGTAGGGAACGAATAAAAAAATAAAAAAATTAAAAATTAAAAATAAACAAATAAATAAACAAATAAAAAGAAAACGATTAAATTTGCAGAAAACTCCCACATATCCATAACGAGAAATGGGGATGACACTTGCGTAAAAGAAAAAAAGCTTTTCTTTTGACAAACGGAGAAAAATGATCTTTTTCTTTCAGGCAGTGTCCGTCGAACCAACAACACCATTTTGCTGTCTGGTGTTTTGGGCACCACGCATACGTCTTTGGTAGCAGTCCTCTCTCTATCGGTCAGCATTATGCTGAAATATACAAGACCCACGAATGAACTGTAAACTAACTCTTACCGGACTTAGATAAAACTTCCAAAAGAAAACTAACCCTTATGGAAGCCCGAAATACCAAATGCGGACACATACATACATGAAACGAATTAATGTATTTTTGACACCTTAAACTGGGGGGGATTCAACCATTTCAATGTATTCAGGAAAAAAACCCTCATCCACGGAATGGTTGTTGAACCCAGTTTTCTTTTTGTATATTTCTTTTGGGACTTTCTTTGGGCAAGACATTGCGCCGGCCAGTCAACGTGGGGTAAAATAATATAACCAAAATATGGAGTCAGATATCTAACGGCAACACAGGCTTGCCCCTAACCCCTGATTCCTCAGCCACTCAAACCTCACAAATTTTACACGTGATTTTTTTTCTGCTTTATTGGTTGACTTAAACAGAGACACTAAACTTTAAACCATATTTCGTTGGTTCAGTTGTAAGTAAATTTTTTTTTATTCTAACGAATTGTTTACAAAATATTTTCTTTTATTTTTTCAACATTAACGAAAGACATCCATTGAAAAGTTTTCTTTCTTAAACCATATTTCGTTGGTTCAGTATTAACAAATTGTTTACTAAATATTTTCTTTTCTTTTTTCATTATGACATTTTTTCTCTTATTTCTTTCGTTTATTATTATCGATAAGACACTAAACTTTAAACCATATTTCGTCAGTTCAGTAGTAACGAATTGTTTACTAAATTTTTTATTTTCTTTTTCTTTTTTTGTTTAAATTCAACGAAAGACATGCCTTTAAAAGTTTTCTTTCGTTAATAAACTTTAAACCATATTTCGTTGGTTCAGTAGTAAGTAAATTCCTTTTTATTCTAAAAACTTATTCTTAATTTTTTTCTTCACTGCTGATATCCCATTTATTTTGTTGTTTAATAAATATTTTATGGTGTACCAATTATCATGTTGCGAAATATTAACCAGCCCAAGCTTTGTGATGGCACATGTCTTTCAGTAAAAAAATTAATGACCAACATCATAGAAGCAAAAATTTTGACAGCAAAAATTTTGAAATTTCAAAGGTGAAGATATCCTCATCCGTGAATTCCTATGATTCTAACAGATATGTCATTTCAATTTAAGAGATTGCAATTCCCAATTCGATTGGCATTTGCAATCGCAATCAACAAAGCACAGGGACAATCTTTAGAATTGTGTGGCTTATATTTATACACTGATTTCTTCTCACATGGGCAATCATATATTGCCTGTTCCAGAGTCGGCAATCCAGACAATCTCTTTATCAACACGGAAACTGGAACTACCAAGAATATTGTGTATCTACAAGTATTGGAAAATTAAACATATTAGAAACATCCATTTTCTTTTTTTTTTCCCCCATTAAACAAACTGAGCCACTGCAATGCGTGGCAGGGTACAGCTAGTATATATATATATTACACAAGGTTGGTTAGTTGGTTGGTTAGTTGGTTGGTTGGTTGGCGTATCAACCTTTATAGTTTATTTAACGCCAAATCCATTTTTATGCAAATCGTCAGTTCTATTTAAAACAATTCAGTTTAGCATTAGTATACACTTTAATTGTTAAAAACATTTCTATTTCAAGCTATTCAGTTTAATCAAACAGTTCTAACTCGGCTAATTTAGTTTAGTATAAGTACAGAAGTTCTATATTAGACAATTAGGTTTAATGTAAGTACAGTTTCGATGTCAAAAACAGTTCCATTTCAAACAATTCAGTTTAGCATAAGGAATCAGTTTAGATTTAAGTACACAGTTTAATTGTCAAAATCATTTCTATTTCAAGCAATTCAGTTTAATCAAACATTTCTAATTCAAACAATTCAGCTTAGCATAAGTATGCTGTTAGTTCTATTCAACTCATACATAGGATCGTATCAGGTGCTACCATTCCGACCCAGAGGGAACCTGGGAACAATGGCAATGAAGGCGTGCTCTGCATTCCCCAAAATTCCAGCATCACTGGAACCTCACCATCAGATTGTTTAGTGTTATATGTAGGACACTGATTTGAGGGGGAGGTCTTACCCCTCCGCAGAGGTGCAGTTGGTGTATTCTACAGCCCTACCCAACTGGGCAATGTACAAGGATATTGCATGCTGTTCTGAATAAATCTAGGAAGCAGCACCCCCATAAAACAACAGCTTAACAGCCACTTACCTCTCATCTCACTAACCCGATATATAAGTCGACCCTTAGTTGTGTAGATATTTTTCAGACTTAAAAGGTTGACTTATGCCCCACAATTTAGGCTAATCATTTCTGTTATCTGCTGGACAATTCAGAGTGAATTTTTGGCACTTATGAGTTTAATGTCTCCATCCGTTTATGAGATAATTGTCACTAACATTATGTACTAATTTTTTTATTATTATTAATGGTTCCTAAAACATATTTATCTTTATAAGTATGCAGATGAAAATGGGAACCATTAATCAAAAAGGTCCGATGAAAAAAAAATTTTGATATGACCAAAGGTAAAAAAATCGTGACTAGTATCCCATAGGTGGATGGAAATACTAGGTTTATAAGTCCCAAAAATTCACACTAAATTTTTCAGCAAGACATAGTGCAACGGATAGAATTGTTTGTTTGCAAAATGAAATAATCTGGGGGTTGCAGGTTCAATCCTGACTACTGGTATAGTCAAGGAATTCTTTATCATCATGTTGCGCCGCTAGCACGGATTTCCCTGACTCTCTCTCGCCACCCGTCTCTATGGTCCATCGCTCCCGGTAGGTCTTCTAGGCTACATCCTGTATCGGCACAGAGCTGTTGTACATAGGTTCTAGCTGGTCGTCCTGCCTTTGCTCGTCCATGAGTTCATCCTTACTTCTCCAGCAGTGTCCCATTGTCTGCTTCGTCTAACTTGGATAGTTTTCGGGATGGGTGGTAGGTGGCCGTACAGCTGCAGCTTTGTCGGATGTTGACTCCAGGACTTGTTCAATACAGCTCGCAGCATTCTTGTGTAAATACCGTCAAGTATTTTCTCCATACGTTTAGTTAGCGTCCATGTAGTGGATCCATATAACAGTATCGACATGACCACTGCTGGAAAAAACTGCGTTTTATTTCATCGGTCAGGTCTGACTTCCATATGACCGATAGTCTATCGATAGCAGTTCATGCCTTTGCTAGTCGCGTGATGATGTTTGTCTCGGTTGATGAGACACTGCTTCCTAGGTAGGTGAACTTGTAGCAGAAGGAATTTCGTATTTTTGTTTGCTGCGTAATTTAATTCGAGCGTTAGAGTCGACGTATAATTTCACCCAATCAGGATGACTTATCATATTCAGTCCGTTCACCTTTCTGGGCAGCATAAATTGTGGAAACCGTCAAACACCCTCTTTGGCTGAACAACTTCGTTCAGTGCAGACGTCTCACAGTCTGCTCTTCAATAGCAGCAGCAGCATGGACACAATGAGGGAAGCAGTCTAATTTATGGACCCCTTGCGTCTATTTCTCTTAGACAAAGGGTTCCCAGTTGAATATGAATTAGATGCATTCAATACGCCACACACAGGAACAACTTAACGTCACCCCCAAATGTCGACTGTGATGCAATATTCCGCTCCAACACCTAGCGACTTCACCCCTGGGCAACATTTTCTGGAGACATTCACGCTTCTCCCCGAAACAACCAGAACCACAAACTCACGGTGACTTCAACGTTTTTCTCCCCAAACAGCAAACACGACTTTTGCTACACTATGGCGAACATATATCCCTCGCAGGTCCAACAACACGCGCTGCTGGCTCCACTCCATAACAACTTCATTTCGTTTCCTTACTTCTTTCCTTCCTACGAGACTTGCAGCATAAATGTAAACCCTTTATTCCATGCCGCCATTATAAAACCTTCATATAAAAGCTAATGACATCTTCGTCTTCTTCATTCTCCTTTATTTTACAACAACACTTAGCGAGTGAATAATACACACACGGAAGAACACGTTTCTTCGCCAAAAGTAATAACAACATTTACAGTACCGCTAAAAACTTGTCCACTAGTTTCAGAGAACTACCATTTAGTGTGGAAATGTAGCGTCTTTGATTAAAGCACATGTATTCCGTCTTGTCTGCGTTGATATGGGGGCCTATGCCAGCAGCTGCTCGTTCCAGACTATGTAGCAGGGTTTCGGCTTGGACAGGTGTAGCGCTATGCCATCGGCGTAGTCCGCGTCCGTAATTGTTTGTACGGGGTATCTTCTGCTTCTTTCCTTTGTCAGCTTGAAACCGTTATCTTTCATAATATCAATAGACTTTCTAAGCTCGTAGTCTAGGCAGATGACAAAGAGGTATGGAGCTAATGAGTCCCCTTGCAGCCCAACTGCTACAATGTCGAAGTAGTCTGTCTCCATCCGGGGAGCGGACTTTTACTTTCGTGTTTTTTAACGCTTGTACCCGGCTATGGGTAGCTGAATTTAACCATCTACTTTCATGGATTGAATTGAGGGTTCAGTTTAAATTTCTGTGAGGGCAACGAGTTCGACTACTGAAGAAGGATACATCGGCCGAAATTTTGTGAGTATGATAGACAATTGTCCGAATATTCTAAGTGATTAAAATTGTCCAGCCTCATTAAAAAATTTTGGTACTTACGTTACGGCAATAAAGCCGAACTTTCACGAGCGTTTCCGGGCTGATAACGGAAAGAAACGGAATATGCCGACAAAAGCCATGTGAGTTGATTTCGCACTCTCGTTTTATATCGTTAACTGTAGCTATCTCGTGCGACCACAGATACATCAATTTTAATATTTGAGCAATGGCCAGTTTGGACCCGGAGAAAAACGTCCCTTCGCGCAATGCAGTCCACATCCTGTTTTTGTTTTTTGTTTTTTTTTCAGAATTGTATCACTTTTTCCACAGATTGTAGTTTGTCACTTAGCTGCGATAAATTCATGTTTTTTAAAATTGCTTAAATAATACGGTTCTCGTAAGGACGACCAGCTCGAACCGACATACAGCAGCTCTGAGGATACAGGATGTAGCCCTGATGACCTACCAGAACCGATGAACGATAGGGAGGAGTGGCGAGAGAGGGTCAGGGATATCTGTGCTAGCGGCACGACATGATGATGATGATGATGATGAACTTTGTCAAAAAATTGATTGAATTATTTTATCGTCTACTTGCTTAAATTTAATTGGCTTGGCGTTTTGTCGGCATATTCCGATTCTTTCCGTTATCGGCCTGGAAACACTCGTGAAAGTTCGGCTTTATCGCAGTAACATAGATGCATAAGTACCAAAATTTTGACAAATAATATTAAAGAAACAAAAATTTAAAGCAATCTTCTGAGATACCACTTATCTACACTTCTAGGGTGAATCAATTCTGACCTGATGGAAGGTCGACTAAATCAATATTACTTGGATGAATCAAAAGCATTGCAACATTTTGGCATATGCTAGTTTGAGGAGTGTACATCACGTGAGCAAAGCAGTTTAAACCGTAGTAGAAGGTACCAACTGTGGTTGGTAGTATCGTGACAGTTGGTGACATGTTAAGCATTGCTTTGTAGGGGGACATGTTATTTGGTAGTTATGCTTAGTCCCCCAAAATTTAATGTTGTGGTTTATATATGTTTTGCTTGGAAAAAGGCACATGGAAAAAGGTAGTAAATGAATGAAGCAAATGAATGAAGATATGAAACAAATGAGTAAAGGATATGAAACGGCGCGGACAAAAGGAACAATCAAAACAAGGCGACAAACAAAACAAATTTATACTCATAACAAGCATTGATACAAAAATATTGCTAAATCTACATTGTTAGTGAAATAGTTGTGTGTGTATGTGAGAGTGTGTGCGTGTGTAACTAACACAACTAAACTACAGTAAAGGTTAATAGTGAAAGCGTCCTATTAAGATTGATTACATATTTAAAATGTCTATTTCTTTTTGTGGTTCGAAACAGTCGGTTTTTCCGAGGCTGGAAAAAGTCTCATAGTCAAAGTATATTGAAGAAATAAATGTCTGCGAGGCTTATCCATTTTTTAGCTTTTTACTTCTGTTGGTGAATAAGAAGAGTGTCACCTGGAGAGAGCGTGTCAGCGCTGCAATGGAAATTGGGAAAAAAAAAAGAAAGAGTGTTTGAAGACGACGTATTTATAAAAAATACGTGTCTTAGAATCGGCCCCCCCCAAAAAAAAACGCAGGACGAAATTTAAACGCGGACGTAGTTTTAAGCAGATCACGTGGTTCTCCTGGCCAATGGTTTCCCGAGACTGAATATTTGTGTGCGACCGCCATCTTTGTTGTGGGAACAAGTGGCATACCGCCCAAATTAAATTATAGGAGTGTAAAGTTCTATAGCTTCACTCCGTGTGATTTGAAAACAACACGGATGAATGTGCAACGTCATCTAATTCAGGAACTTATGCGTTACAAGTTCGAGCTTGGTCATTTACGCCGCGGAAGCAACGAAAAACATTTGCTGAGCGAAATGTGAAGGTAATCAGAAGGTTAAAGAAATTTTGTCCTCAAAAAACATATATACCCACAGACGAACTTAAAAATACATCTATATATGGACTCATATGCATTCTCACACGTATTAAACCCACCCAACACCCGGAACGCCGTGTATATATTCACAAGTATACATTGATATATACATATTTGTACATACACAGATATACATTGAACACACACACACACACACACACACACACACACACACACACACACACACACACACACACACACATATATACATGTGTTTATATTAACATATGTATTTATATACTGCAAATGTATGTATATACACACACACACACATGCAGAGGACACACACACATACATATATATATATATATATATATATATATATATATATATATTTATGTGCATATATATATATATGTGCATATATATATATTCACAAGTATACATAGATATATATGTGTGTGTACACACACACATATATAGAGGACGGACACACACACACCTACACACGCACATATATATACATGTGTGTGTATATTAACATATGTATTTATATATTGCATATGTGTGTATATACACACATAGAGAGGACACATACGTACATACATACATACATATATATGTGCATATATATATATACATGCATATGTACATATGTATATATATATTCACAAGTATACATAGATATATACATGTGTGTATATACACATATATACAGAGGACACACACACACACGGTACCCCGCAACAACAATTACCGACGCCGACTACACCGATGACATGGCGATACTGGCAAATACACCTGACCAAGCCGAAACACTACTGCATAGGTTGGAACGAGCAGCAGCAAGCATAGGCCTCTATGTTAATGCACACAAAACGGAATATATGTGCTATAACCAAACGGGGGACATCTCCACTCTAGAAGGAACCCCTCTTAAACGAGTAGACAAATTCACTTACCTAAGAAGCAGCGTCGAATCAACCGAAAAGGACATCGAAACGAGGTTAACGAATGCATGGATAGCTATCAACAGGCTATCAATTATATGGAAATCAGACCTAACCAATAAAATGAAACGCAGTTTCTTCCAGGCAGCGGTCACATCGATACTGCTATATGGCTGCATTACATGGACGCTAACAAAACGGCTGGAGAAGAAGCTAGACGGCAATTACACAAGAATGCTGCGTGCAATCCTGAACAAGTCCTGGCAGCAGCACCCCACAAGACACCAACTGTACGGCGCCCTATCACAAAAACTATTCAAGCTAGACGAACCAGACATGCAGGACACTGCTGGAGAAGTAGGGACGAACTCATAAGAGATGTACTCTTATGGATCCCCACACATGGCCGCGCAAAAGCAGGACGACCAGCACGAACATACATTCAGCAGCTATGTGAGGATACAGGATGTTGTCCTGAAGACCAACCTAGGGCGATGAACGATAGGGAGGAGTGGCGAGAGAGGGTCAAGGATATCCGTGCTACCAGTGCGATATGATGATGATGATATATACTAGAGATAAAAGGAAGGAAAAAAAAACAAAGAACAATGAAAGACAAAAATATGCCAAATACTCTTTAAAATATATGTTTATGAGTAGATGTATACATAAGTGTACATACATGTATACGTATGTACACACACACGCACACACACACATACAGAGAATATATATATATATATATATATACACACACCCAGCTGTCCAGTGTTTCCTTATGTCGCGCGCAAACGTTTGCCGGATTTTCTGATCATGATAATACAATTTACAATATAATTCCTCGACTTAAAAAAAAAAAAAATAATAAAATGTATAACCAAAGTTTTTTTTTTCGGGCAATTAATCCCGACGAAATATTCACAGACACAAAATCTGGCATGAAAAAAGATTTCACCAAACTAACAAAACAATGTTTTCTATAAAAAAAAAAAAAATACATGAATAAAACAAAAATCAGCCATAATTTACCCTAGCCATTCAAAATCTCCTGATTAAACGTAAATCCGAACCAGGTGCAATGTTCGAGTATTTGAGATGATAAAAGCCTAAATACTATATTTGAAATTCTTTGCGAATCTTTTCATTCAGGAGGGAAGTTACTTACCAAGTAAGAGAAACACACCAAAAAGTGAGCGGATAGAAAAAGCTCCTTTAGCCATTCTTATTTCCACCGAGCAGTTTAACTCCATGCTTGTTTTGGAGTCATCAGGAGAGAATGTGCACCGTTCCGGGGCCTTCCTCTCGACGGTTTTATTTGTACATCAGCCCCACCTCACTGACATGAGGCCCCCATCATAGCATCCCATCAAATTAACGTCTAACGGCGAAATGTAAATTTTCAAATCTGTACGCGTTATTAGAATGTTGTAACGCATTTGCTAGCAGGTGATACAATGACGTGTTTATTTTGAAATGTTCCACGGGACATTTCTTTTATTTTATATCCACATTGAACAATTTTCTGTAATTTCTGTTGCCCAGTCGGCTGGGGCTGTAGAATACACCGACTGCACCACTGTAGAGGGGTAAGACCCCTCCCCCGATGAGTGTCCTGTATATGACACTAAACAATCTGATGGTGAGGTTTCAATGATGCTGGAGCTTTAGGGAATGCGGAGTACTCCTTCCTTTCCATTGCTCCCAGGTTCACTCTGGCCCGGAGTGGTAGCACCTGATAAGGGTCCTATCTATGGGTTGAATAGAACTAAACCGTGCTTCCTTCACTATAATGATTTTTGCATTTAAACTGCGTATTTATGCTAAACTGAATTGTTTAAAATAGAACTGTTTTGACATTTAAACTGCGTACTAATGCTAAACTGAATGGCTCGAAATAGAACTGTTTTGACGTTTAAACTGAGTATTTATGCTGAACTGAATTATCTGAAATAAAACTGTTTGACATTTAACTCTGTGTATTGCCCAGTCAGCTGGGGCTGTAGACTGCATCTCTGTAGAGGGGTAAGAAACCCCCACCCAATTAGTATCCTGGATATGACACTAAACAATCTGATGATGAGGTTCCAGTAATGCTGGGGGCCTTGGGGAATAAGGAGCACTCCTTCGTTGCCATTGCTCCTAGGTCCACTCTGGTCCGGAGTGGTAGCACCTGATAGGGCCCTATCTATGAGTTAAATAGAACTAACGGCATATTTATGCTAAACTGAATTGTTTGATTAAACTGAATAGCTTGAAATGGAAATGTTTTTCACAATTAAACCGTACTTACAATTAAACTACGAGCATATGCTAAACTGAATTATTTGAAATGGAACTGTTTTTGACTTTGAAACTGTATTTACGCCAAACTGAATTGTTTAACATAGAACTGTTTTGACATTTAACTGTGTGTAAACAAAATCTGTACTTATACTAAACTGAATTATCTGAATTAGAACTGCTTGACTAAACTGAATAGCTCGAAATAGAAATGTTTTTCACAATTAAACTGTACTTACATTGAAACTGTATTTACACTAAACTGAATTGTTATATATAACTGCTTGAATAGTTTTAAATAGAAATGTTTTTGACAAACAGTGGACGCACGCTAAACTGAATCGTTTGAAATAGAACTGATTATTTACATAAAAATGGATTTGGCGTTAAATGACCCACAAAAGTTGATATGCCATAAAGCCAAACCTAACCTAACCTGTTATTTCTGTAAGGTGTTTCAAATTTTTGCTTCTATTACGCCAATTGATTTCAATCTTTTCATTAATATTAATAGCCATTCATCGATAGGAAACATATATGAAACTTCCCATATAATCTACTTCGGAATAATCTCATACTCATCGGCAGTTTACTATTGTTTTATGTGATATATATATATATATATATATATATATATATATATATATATATATTTCATCATACAACGTGTGAAAGCACGTGTGATGCCCTGCCCTCATCAGCCGCCAACCAGGGTAAAAACATAGTTTCGGTTGCTCAAGGCTATATATATATTGCTTGCTTTTGTTTTGCTTTATGGCACATCAACCATTGTAGGTTATTTAATGCCAAATCTATTTTTATACATATAAGCAGTTCTATTTCAAACAATTTAGTTTAGGATGGGTACACCGTTTAAATGTCAAAAACAGTTCTATTTCAAACAATTCAGTTTAGCCTAAGTATACAGTTTAGTTCTATTTGACCCATTGATAAAACCCTATCAGGTGCTATCACCCTGGTAGCAATGGCAATGAAGGGGTACTTCGCATTTCCCAAAGCTCTTGCATTACTGGAACCTCACCATTAAATTGTTTAGTGTATTATATAAGACTGTAGTTGGGGTGGGGTCTTAGCCCTTTGCAGGGATGCAGTCAGAATGTTTTGGTATATATATATATATATATATAGGCTTGCAGGGACGAAGTGAAGAGAAGAAAAAAAACAAAAACAAAACAACAAAACAAACCCTTAAGTCACCCCAGTCTCAAGCAGTACCCCAAATATATATATATATATATATATATATATATATATATATATATATATATATATATATATATAAGGGCCATCGTTCTGCAACGTTTATAGTTTTAAGAAGTGGAATCTGCCACTCGAGCTTAAACCCTGAACGAGGCTGCTTACTTTTAACAAAGCGCAAATACCCTAGGGAAAGGTTTTCATCCAACTATTCTCCATTCAGTTATAGATAAATAGTAGGGTAGACTTGTTCTTTGACCTTGGTAAGACAACAGGTCTAGGAAAAGGAAAACTCTGAATTCAAACCAGTTGCTGCCTGGAGAGGGATCGGTTCCTCCAGGTAACAATTCCCCGCCCGATGTCAAACCAGGTCACTGGACCAGTGATATATCTACATAATAAAGTGCTGTCTGTCTGTGTCTGAAGTCAATGAAGCTTTCTGTAAACCCAAACCGCGGGGCATAAGAGTTAAGTTGGTGACCATAGTCAAGGGTGACCCTAAGGTTCCCTTTTCGGTAGATACTACACAGAGGTGTAGGGGACGGCGCTATACCTTTCCTGGATTGCTCCACTTTACCCTTGATACGTACCTTATAATACTGAGTGTTAAGGAAGGAGGCATCTGGTACCATTTTTTGAGTCTTTGGTATGACTCGACCAGGGATTGAACCCGGGTCTCCGGGACCAATGGAGAACACTCTACACATTAGGTCAGTGACCCGGTTTAGAACATTAAAGAAAGCGGACAAATTATTGAGAATTTCCTGGTTTTTTTTAACTCTTCTGTTTCAGCCATTTACATTTGCTTTGACTGGGCCATTGGCATAATAAAGAGAGATTTCGCCAATGGCCCAAGAAACCGGGTTCAATCCCAGGTCGAATCATACCAAAGACTCAGAAAATGGTACTTGATGCCGCCTTATTTAGCACTCCTCACTATGAGGTGAGGGTCAAGGGTAAAGTGGAGCAATCCAGAGAAGGTCGATGTACTTATTCTTTCTTTCAGTTTTACTGTGATCAACCGGGACAGCCAAGTCCACAATTTTGCAAGTTTTCTTTTCTTTCTTTCTTCTTTTTTTTTTTTTTTTTTTTTGTTGATTATCATAAAGTCTTGTCGAGCCGAGATTAGGTGATCCGTTTTTATGTCAGAATCCCAGAGGAGTTTGTGTGTCTCATTCTCCAGGACAAGTGTTGGGTTGTGCATATACCATTTGTTCGTATGGTCAAATTCAAATTTCTTGCACAATTCCCAGTGGATCACCTTGCTCACGTAGTCGTGTCAAGTCTTTCTGTGCTAATTTACTGCATTCGCTTATTATGTGATTGATCGTTTTGTCTCTATCACCACATGGCCAAATTATTACCATCATTATCATTATCATTATTATTATTATTATTAGTAGTAGTAGTAGTAGTGGTGGTGGTGCTGGTGGTGGTGGGAAGAGGAGGAGGAGGAGGAGAGGTAAAGAACCTAATCAGATAAAATTTGCATTTTTAAAATTCCCATGATAAAATGTAAAAAACAATTAAAATAAATTGCAAATATTGTTTCTGAATTTGCACTTTATTTTTGATAAACGAACATCAAGGAAAATTTTTGGGGGGAATTACGAACCTTTCTCTAAGAAATCAAAATTTCTTTGATTGCTCACTTTAAAAAAAAAGGAAAAAAATTCAACTTTTTTTCCATTGGAATGATTTTAACCGTAAAATGTTTTTTTTATAAAAACGAAAAATAGTGAATAAAAATGTTTTTTTAATATTTTCAATTATTCTTTTTGCATTTTATTTTACGATAATTTTTTTGCATTTTCAATAATTTTTCATTTTTATAAAAGTATTTTACGTAATTTTTTTTTTTAAATACAGAATAACATTCAATTAAAATATTAAATTATCATTTTTTAAATGTTATACATTTAATTGTATATTACTGGTTTTTTTTTATAATACATGGCCAACACTTTATATACATATATATATATATATATATACATATATATATATATATATATATATATATATATATATATTGATCCAGGGGGTAGAGTATTCGCCAGTGGTTCGGGAGATCGGGGTTCATACTAAAGACTTAAAAAATGGTACTTGATACGTCCTTTCTTAGCACTCAGCATAATTCGGTACGGATCAAGGGTAAGGTGGAGCAATCCAGGGAAAGGTGTAGTTGCTGATAAAAAAGGAGCCTTCGGGTTACCCTCAACAACAGTCGCGATCTTAATTTATATAACAATGCAATCTTCAGATGAAACATTTAATCAGATAATTGTAGTTTTTTTTAATAAGATAAACATGAAACTTATTATCATAAGAGTGACATGAAAAGGTGAGAAAACGTGCACACACACACACACACACACACACACACACACACACACACACACACACATGTACTGTTTCACTTCTATGGAAATATATATATATATATATATATATATATATGTGTGTGTGTGTGTGTGTGTTTATAAAAGTATATATATATTTATGGAAGTGAATTAATCCAACAGTATGTATAAAATAGAAAAACAAATTAATCCAAAAGTGATGAATTTATAATAACGGAAAGTCAATGTTAATATATATATATATATATATATATATATATATATATATATATATATATTCACGTGCGTCCAAACACACACACACACACACACACTCACACATTTATATAAATAGTTATATACTTTTCTTAGAAGTTGCATTTTTACAACCTTTCTTATGCGATTACAATTCAGATAATTCACTACAACATCAATGCTTAACAAAAAGTTGGTTTCTATGGATACAGATAAAACAATTTCAGACAGTTTTCTCTCTCTCTCTCTCTCTCTCTGACTCATTCTAACCTGGCTGTATCCAGGTGCTTCTCCTTATTGACATCTTTTTCTTTATTCAATTTGGCTCGTGTGTGTGTGTGAAGACCAAGTGTCTTTTCCATTGTTTGCTGACATCAAAATGCCGACAAAACTCGCCAAGTCACGTTCAGCGATAATTTTGTTGTCATCTTTTTCCCTACCGAATGTCGATTGGTTTATTCTTAGATTCAAATCAGTGCGTCCCTAATCGGCTTGAAAAAGGAAAAAAAAGCGCGATTTTAAACACAAGTGATATGTTCAGTTGTTAAGGGATTTCTTGTTTTGATTTTTTGATTCGGCAATTAGACTCCCTGTTGTTTCTGGAATGCAAAAAAAAAAAAAAAAAAGAAAAAAAAAAAAAAAAAGGAAAGAATTAACCGATTCTATCGAAATGTTATCCACGAATAAAGGAATTTAATTCTTGCAATTATATTTAGATTTAAAAGTTTAAGATTATTTGTATTAATCGAATTCACAGCCACGGGCAGAACCTGACATAAGGTCAATATTCTGTGGAGTGCCGCTGGTTTGAGTTCAGACTTTTCCTTCTTCTAGATTGGTTGTCGTACCGCGGCTAAAGAGCTCAATCTCTCTACGATTTATCCATTGCTGCAAGAAGATGACATAGATTAATGACTTTCTTGAAGGCTTTGGCAGGAAGTGAGACACAAACAATTTCATGCAGGATTTGAGCTCGGAACGCCGTATTCGTTTATTAAGTCGATAACAGTTACGCCAAATGATCCAGTTTGTTTTTATCCAGTCGTTGTCGTGTTACATTCACTGTTGCTTGACTAGGATGGAATTGTCATTAAATAACCCACAAAGTTTGAGATGCCATTAGACATGAGAGCCCAAAACAAATATTACATTCATTTATTACTTAATGTTTTACTATTTTTATACGTAATAATCTCAACCAAGATCCTATGACAGAACCCCCTGCTGAGTAGTAAGACCCCCCCCGTCAAGAAAAAATGAGGGTCTCGTGGGTATGACACTAAACCGCATCTGATGATAAGGCTCCAATTCTAGATTTCAAGAAAATTGGAAATCACTCCTTTGCCATTACTTTCATGTCTACTCTGACCCGGTGTGGTAGTACCTGTAAAGATCCCATCAATGGGTTAAATCGATCGGCTTGAAAATCATTGTATTAGATGGGAATATTTGATGATCTACAGTTGTGTATAAATTATAAGTATTATGACTGGTTGTTTATAGCCATAATTATTGTTTGGATTGGTTTAGTTTGGTTTAATGGCATATCAACCATTGTAGGTTATTTAATGCCAGATCCATTTTTATACATTTAGACAGTTCTATTTCAAACAATTCAGTTTAACACAAGTAAGTAATTTGGCGACCGTAGTCAAGGGCGACCAGAAGGCTTCCTTTTCAATAGCTACTACACCGAGGTGTAGGGGAAGGCGCTACTCTTTTCCCTGGATTGCTCTACTTTACCCTTGATACGTACCTTATATTGCTGAGTGTTAAGCTAGGAGGTATCAAGTACCATTTTAAAGTCTTTGGTATGACGCGACCTGGGATTGAACCCAGGTATCCCGGACCATTGGCGAACACCCTACCCACTAAGTACACAGTTGAAATGTCAAAAACAGTTCTATTTCAAACAGTTCAGTTTAATACAAGTACACAGTTTAAATGTCAAAAACAGTTCTATTTTAAACAATTCAGTTTAACTTAAGTACACAGCTTAGTTCTATTTAACCCATAAATAGGACCCTATCTGGGGCTACCACTCCGGGCCAGAGTGGACCTGGTGGACCTGGGAGCGATGACAATGAAGGGGTACTCGGCATTCCTCAAAGCTCCAGCATTACTGGAACTTCACCATCAGATTGTTTAGTGTCATCTCAGGACATTCGTTGGGGGGAGTCTTACCCCACTGCAGAGAAGCAGTCGGTGTATTCTACAACCCCAGCCGACTGGGCAAACAGTTATATGGTTTTAAGTAACTAGTAATAATTATCCTCAGTAGACAATTATATGTTCAAGTAGCTATTCTTAATACAAATAATTTACACCCAGCCCGGTCGGCTGGGGCTGTAGAATACACCGACTATATCTCTGCAAGACCCCCCCCCCATCTGATTGTGAGGCTCCAGCCTTGAAGATTTGGTGAATGTGTAGTAGTACCCCTTCCTTGCCACTACTCCCAGGTCCACTCTACTCCAGATAGAAGCACCTGATAGAGTCCTATTTTTATGTTATATAATTAAGGAATGATTTTTTTATATTAATCATTTTTCGTTAGTCGTATTTTATCATTCAGTTTGGTTGGGCTTTGGACTATTTGGGTTAAGAGTTCAGGTGCTTAGTCATTGGGTACAGTTTACGCTCGTGCGCAAAGGATATGACAATCACCATTGTCATAATAAACTCCCAGACAGGAAATAGGACAGGAGTGTGGATGACGTCATGCCCGGAAGAGATGGTCCTGAGAATTTGAGGATTTTGAAAAAGAGTCAGTTGATATTGGACCATGGAGGCAGAGAGTTGAGTTTCCGGCATTGAGGCATAGAGTTGAGTTTTCTACCGTTGCAGTGGGTCTCTACCGACAGAGATCGTAAGCATCAGAAGATGCGCTGTGCGTTGGGATGGGGTTAGCATAGTAAGAATTGTGTCTCTCTCCTTGTGTCGCCATGAACCGAAGCCAGAAGTTAATAAACCGTTCGTATCTGAAACAACAGAGTCCGCCTGTGCATTTGTATATGTATTGTGTTACAGTTGTGATTGATCTCATCACGGTATACAACATTTGAGTCAAATAAAAAAAAAACTGTATACAAACAAATAACTGATGTTAAATTGTGTCCGTTATATAGAAATACTTGAAACTATTTAAATGTTTACAAAAAAGAGCTTAGGCTTGTTAAAGAATGTTATCTACAAAATGTGTTTACAAATCATATATATGTTTAAAATATGCGTATGAACAGGATTTGGCATTAAATAACCTTCAATTGTTGATATACCATAAAACCCAACCCAACCAAATAATTTACAGTGATATGGCATCAAGTATTTCCATCAAATAGGAATATTTTCTTAACACCTCTAAAAAGGTAGGTCGAGAATATGACACTTAACTGTATCTGATGTGGTAGTACCTATTAGGATATTTGAACAATAGATGAGACTCTAATAGATACTACCCCCCCCTGGTCAGTGTGGTCCTGGGAGTAATGGCAATGAACGGTTATTCCATAGTCCCAAGAGATCTAGAATTGGAGCCTTACTATCAGATGCAGTTTTGTGTTACACTCATCACACCACTTGTTAAAGGGAGAGCTTCTTACCCCCCCAATCCTTAAACGAGATACACTCAGTGTATTCTAAGCCCCATCGCCTGGGTGGACAATATATTTCCTTTATATACTAAAATTGGGATGCGTCGGTTGATGAAATATTTAGCAAGCTAGAGTAGCAAACCTTCACGAGTGAGTTCGATTCTCATTGGGTGCTCCATTCATACGGCCTTGTGCCACATCTAAACAAAAAGCTTAGTAAATCTCTAAAATAGAAATTAGAATTTTAGGCAATCACTTGTTATAGTGTTATGTGTATAGTGTTGGTAAATTAACAAATCCCTTTCTATTTGTCTTTTCCATCAGTCAGATTTGATTCTCAAAGGATTGGCTAAATTCTGTTTAGCGGTTATTGTTTGTATCTCAGTTTCTGTAAAGGATTTATAACCATTCTTTTTATATTTCGGGAAGATTAGTCATTCGTTCCCGTGTTAAGCCTGGGTTTTAAACTCCTCTGTATCACAGCAAGAAAGAAGACTTACCTAGACAGTCACGAACTTCTAACAACAGATACCGTGACACTTGTTCATATTATCTGTTACGTCACAATGACGTAATTTTATGTGCAAGCGGGTTTAAATGCCCGGATACATCATCGAAATATTTTGTTACCAAAGATGGTTAGATTGAGCTTTGCTTTTTATTATTTATTCTTCCAGTCTCTCGAAATTTATCAACAAAACGTAATATTATTAGAGTCTTGTTATTAACTATAAACAGAGGAAATTTTGCATTAAAATTTGACGTGATCTATTTGAGCCGGAAATATTGATTTTATGTAGTGTAGTCAAATAACGCTCAACCAGAAATGTTGGGCTTATAGTGTATAATAAAATAATATCCAACTCGAAAGAATGGGGTTGCAGTGTACAGTAAAATAGCACTTTGCCCCAAATTTTCGGCTTACAATAAATCGTTAAGCAAGACAGTGAAAATCAGACATTTATGAAATTGAATATGCTGAGGTTTTTCTCTGGTCCCATAGCCTAGTTTGGTCGTGAGGGTGCCACTCATGAAGCGTGACTGCGGTAGGAATAGTCTGGTGGAGCCCATCCCTCTCCTGGTCTAAAAACTGGTTTTGAATGCAGCTTTCTTTCTCCTAGACTGGTCACCATACTACAATTAAAAGGTTCAGTCCGCTCTGCCATTTACCCATAGCTGGAATGAAAATAGTCGGATTCATGCCTTTCACAAGAGTTATTAGCGATATGGGAAATGCAAACGACCCCGTTTAGGTTTTGAGCCCTAATCACCGATTAATTTCCTGCAATGATAACCGTTATGGCACAGACGCATGCAACAATGATGCAATACTGAAGTTGTTCTTGAATAAGGTCATCCACAAGAAAGATTTTTATGAGTTTTAGTTAGATGTACAAATCAAAATTTCGTATTTAGAAGAAAACCTTCACTAATTTTTCTGTTTTTTGTGTTGAGTTTTGTTGACTAATTTAAAAAAAATACCTTATGAAAAATTAACCCCTTCATGAAGAATATGAGTCTGTGTTTATACTCATCACCTGTAAATGTGTGGGAATTGAATGAGAAGTGAAAAAGGACAATAAAGTAAAAAAATAAATAAATAAATCAAAATAAATAAAAACAAAAGTAACAGTTTTTCAGGAGGCCTCTGAGAGGAAGCGAAATCGGCGCATGCCTAAAAAGAGGAGCTTCTTGGTGCGAAAGAGAAACTCGACCTCAGAATCCTTTACCACCTCGGCTGAGACAAAGTCACATTTTTCTCTTATCTGCTAGTAGGGAGCGCATATGTTGGCTGAGACCTGGGGCCTCGCAGCGTGCTACATCACACAATGTCCATTAAACGTCTTTTTCAGGGGAGTGCGTCTATTTTTACTGGTTCAGGAAAACATTTCCAACACAGAATAGTCGTAAATCCTAAAAATAAAATTTCAGTCTCATGTATCCCTATCTTTTTCATTCTGTTCATAATTCCATTTACAGCTTCGACATTAAGTAAAATTGGCGACCCTAATCTTGGGTGAACCAAAGGTTCCCTTTTGAATAGCTACAACACCAAGGTGAAGGGAAGAACGCCACTCCATTGCCTGGATTGCTCCACTTTACCCTGGATCATTACCTTATAAAACTGAGTGTTAAGCAATGCGGTATCAAGTACCATTTTTGAGTCTTTGGTATGACTCGACCAGAGATTGAACCCCGGTCTCCCGGACGAGGGAATGGTGCAAAAAGAAAAAGGCGTCAGTTTACAAACCTCAGAATTTCCCAACAACAATTCACCACTACCATGAAAAACTTTCATATGCCCTATAATATGACCCCGAAGTGATTTGAAGAATATACAGATACCACGACAAACCTTTCTTTTATCCCATAAATAACAGCAAGTCACTTCAGCCCAACAGGACTCTTCTAAGTATTTTAGCATTGCTGTGGTCTGTACGATTTCGATTCTTCCACTGACCTCGAGTTCACGCAGTTACAGTTTCTTTGGGACTGCTCCAAGTGCTCCAACGATTATTGATATCACTGTCCACTTCATGTTCTATAACTTATTCGGCTCTCTATCAAGTTCCAGGTACTTGTCTAGGTTTTAACCATTTTTTATTTTCATTCTCGTCAGCTGGAACCGCAAATTCTGCAAGGTGACAAGTTTTTACTCAAATCTTAGTGACAGCAAGTCACCTCAGGTCTCCAGGACTCCTCTAAGTATTCTAGCTGATCTTAGTAGGGTTTGTCGTTTTTTTCGAATTTTCTGATCTCTAGATTGGAAAATATTATCCTCCCAGGTATGGGTTAAATAGTATCACTGCTGCTCTTCCATTAAATAACCCACATTGGTTAATATGCTATTAAACAAAGAAACCAGAAATTACCCACCCGGACGGATATCACAATCACTTTCATATTCCATAACGAAAATCTATTCTTTACATCTGAAATCTGAAATAGCCACAGTAGAATTATTTTGATGAAAAAATACAGCTCAATAGATATTCACTATCGTCAATAAATAGGTACATCACAAACATTTTCTGAAAAATTAAACGTCAATTTACTTCTAGACTAAATACATCAGGGTTTTAATTTAGAAAGAGAAATTGGCAACCCTGAAAATCATTTAAGCCTCCCTCCATTTCAACGTGATGTGAATTAATTTCTATATGCTATTCCTTACAACGGAAACCATTTTTACTCACACACCGTTACTTCATTTGTACTCACGATCCCTCCTGGCTCAATGAATACTCCTCACGTAATACCCCGATAACACACCTGGATCATTATATAACAAAAACGGATATTGTTAGGTGTTACAAAAAATGTAACACTTTGAAAAATGGCAAGAAGCAGATGACATCCAGTAGAAACTATCACTGATGCACCATACACAGATGATCAAGCACTTCTTGAAAATACACCTGCTCAAGCCGAATCCTTGCTATATAGCCAGGAGCAGGCAGCAAGATGCGTTGGTCTCTCCGTGAACTTAGATAAGACAAACATTAATGCGCTTTAACCAAGATAACTCAACCTCCATATTAAATGATAAGCTTCTGAAATGTGTTGACTATTTCACATATCTCGGTAACAATATCTCATCTACTGAACGTGATGTCAACGTGCACATAGCATTGACAGCTACTGACAGGTTATCGACCACATGGAAATCTCATATCTCTGATAAAATAAAACGGGAAAACCTCCAAGATGAAGCCGTGTCAGTACTACTATATGGTTGCACCACTTGGACTCTAACAAAATACTAGGAGTGATGGCCGACCGGCAAAAACTTCCATTTATAAACTTTGTGTGAACACCGGGTGTTGTCTCAAGGATTTACCAAGGTCCATAGTCGATAGGGACGGATGGAGAGAGAGAGAGACAAATAAATCTGTGATGTCGGTACGCCTTCATGATGATGATGATGATGGTTTATTCGCAAAGTTTATGGCATTGAAACAAAGTTATCAAAAATAAAATTATAATATGAGTAGAACTTATTTTTGGACAGCTATATATTTATGGTAGGCCACCTACCTCCCATCTCTAAAATAATTCAAGTACGACGGACAAGACCTGCGGGACACTGCTGAAGAAGTAAGAACGAACGACGTTTTCCTATGGACGTCTTCACACGGACGTGCAAATGTTGTCAACAACAGCTCTGTATAGACACAGGATGTCATCTGGAAGACCTGCCAGAAGCGATGGATAATAGATGAATGGTGAGAAAGAGAGAGAGAGAGAGAGTCAGGGGAATCCATGCAGCACAACATGATGATGATGATGACATATTCATATTTTTGAATTGCTACATATTCATTTTTTGACCAGACCATTGGTATAATAGTTAAAGTATTCGCCAATAGTGCTAGAGAACGGGGTTCAAGTCGAGTCATACCAAAGACTTAAAATGGTACTTGATGGCTCCTTGCTTAACACTCAGTATCAAAAGGTACGGATTAAGGGTAAGTGTTGCAATCCAGGGAAAAGAGTAGTGCCCTACTGTACACCTCGGTGTAGTGGCTATTGAAGAGGGAGCCTTCAGGTAGCCCTCAACTACGACCGTCTAACTTACATATTCATATTTTTGATAACGGATTTTGTTTTAAGGCCGTAAGATGTACCTTTCCCAAGAGTGTTTATCCAAAAGGGAACGTAATAGCTTGCTTATTACGATGTCGCTGGTGCAATCGATTGGGGGTGACTGCATCTCTGCCGAAGGATAAGACTCCCCACCACCACCACAATGAAAGCCAGTCGGCTGGAGCTGTAGAATAGACCGACTGCATCTCTGCCGAAGGGTAAGACTCAACCCCCCCACAATGAAAGCCATTCGGCTGGAACCTTAGAATACACCTACTGCATCCCTGCCGAAGGGTAAGACTCACCCTACAATGAAAGCCATTCGGCTGGAGCTGTAGAATACACCGACTGCATCGCTGCAGAAAGGTCCCCCCCCCAACAACGAGAGCCTAGTCGGCTGGGACTGTAGAATAAACCCACTGCATCTCTACAGACGAATAAGACACCCCCGACAACATTTTTTGTGGAACAATCAAAAAGGATATTCCATTTTGATTGTTCCACAAAAAATATTTCCATTGTAAATATCAAGATGAGAGAGCATTGTGGTTAGGCTGGTTAGTTGATTGATTTTAACGGCATGACACCCCGTCCAGGCTTATTTTGTATCTAGATGTTAGGGAATTGCCAACATTTTTACGTTTATATTAACATTTTGTTGTTTCTTAAATTTTGGGAGCATGATATCCGGTATTCCTATGTAATCCAAAAAATATTCAAACTGACCAATTTTAGATGATTCCCCAACAGGTATTACCACTCCGGGTCAGAGTGGACTTGGGTGTAATGGCATTGAAGAAGTACTACACACCACCCAGAGAGCCCCAGAACTCGAACCGCACCACCGGATGCAGTTTAGTTTCATACCCAGAACACTCCATTGAGGGGTGTCTTACCCCTTTACAGGGAATAGAGACGGCTTATTCTTAGCCCCACCGACAAGTATTTTTGAAGTTCGATAACAACTTAATTATAAAAAGGAACAAGCCGCCGATAAGATTTGAACCCAAACAGATAAAGATATCAATCTGAATATCAGAAAATCAATTGATTACAAATTACTTTACTTATTTATTTATAGATCAAAGAATGTAGTAATAAGAAAAATAACAAGAGCTCATCGACTATAAAACAGACCAGCTCCAGCAAGCAGATAATGGCTTCGAAAAAAAAAAAAAAAAATACCGGAAACAGTCGAGAGACAACGGAAATAGCCGACTACACATTTCAAAAAAAGCTGTAGCTTCCACTTGAGCTATCTTTATGGCCAGCGTATCTCTCGCCTGGTCAGCAATATCAAACATTCAACAGAGGCGGCTATAAAGGCTTTGATGTGTCCATGGTGAAACAACGGTTTTATTCTACTTTTATCTTTTTACTGACCATAAACTGATATGATATGAAGAAAGGTTCAATAGTGAAAGAGGATTTCTAGTTCTTTTGCAAGGAACTAAGATAGAAAATATACGATTCAAAGTCACAGTTAAGAATGATGTACACAGTCATAAAAACAAACGTTGAAGTTAAATTGAAACTAAAGGCCAAATACATTAAGATGCATTGTAATTATACACGCAAAATAAAAATGTTTACGTTTAAAGCTTTTTAAAAGATAGCGGGTTAGTTTTTACGTTCAAGACACGCTTATTTATGTTAGAGACTTATTCTAAAGTGAATTTTGTATTCTTTTATTTTCGTTTCGTTTCTTTGTTTAACGGCATATCAACATTCTTGGGTGATATAATGCCAAGTTTGTCCTTGTAGAAGAACAGTAGTTGTACTATTTAACCAATTGTTGAGGGATAAAGGACTTCACACCTTTCACAAAAGTATTTGTCCAAAAGTGAAAATAATAACACGACTGGAGTTTGAATTTGTTTATATCGAGGCTGAAGTCCAGCTCTTTCGCCACAACACCACGGGGCACCAACATTTTGTAATTTCAATGGGATTTCAGAAAAAATAAAATACTTGTCGATGTGACTTGGTTTTTTATTCATAAAACAAACTGGTAATTATCTATGAAAGATTCGCAGATTTTTTTTTATATCGCATATTATTTTATTTCTTGCGAGTTTTTTGCACGAGATAGAACTGACGATTTTTCACTGAAGTTTGAATGAAAGCAAGTTTCCTTAAGTCTCCAGGACTCTCCTAAGTATTCAAGCTTATCTTTTTGATAGTTTTTGTGAGATTTTGCACCAATAGAAACTGTTGGCGTTCCTGGTGTCCAAGTGGCAACAAGTTTCATTAACTTTTAAAATTACTCTCGATGGCCTAGTCGACTGGATTTCTGCAGAGGAGTAAGACTCCCCCAGCGAGTGTACTGGATATGACACTAAATATTATGAGGGTGAGGGTTCAGTAAAACTGGAGCTTTGGGAAATGTGATGTCCCTCTTTATTGCCATCGCTCCACGGTCCACTCTGGCTCGGAGAGGTATCACCTGATAGGGTCCTATCTATGGGTTAAATGGAACCAAACTGTGTATTTATGCTAAACTGAATTGTTTGAAATAGAACTATTTATATATATAAAAATGGATTTGGTATAAAATAACCTACAATGATCGATATGCCCTAAAACCAAGCTAAACTAAGCCAAACTAAATCTCTCTACTCGAGCCAATTTTAATAAGTCTATGTTTTCCTTCGAATATTCAGTCCTCCAATTTCTTTTCTAGGCTATTTTGATTTATTTTGAAATCTCCCATTACTTCTTGCTGTTTTTCACACCAGCGTCAGCTGATGGTCTTTCACTGGAGTCTGAATGGCAGTAAGTCTCCTCAGGTCACCAGGACTCTTCTCAGTATTCTAGCTGACCTCAACAATACAGTCGTCTAGATGGCCTCAATTCGTCCTCCGATTTCCAACTATTCTAACCCACTTTTCAAGCCTTTAGGGACCGTTCCAAGTGCTCCACTTACAATCGGTAACACCATTACCTTCATGTTCCATAGCTTTTTTAAAAATTTTCTGGCAAGTTTCAAGTATTTGTCGCTTTTTTCGCTTTCTTTGATTTTCCCTCTATTGTTCGTTGGGATAGCAAAGTCCACCAAACGACAAGATCTCTAGTTTTATTTCCTTTTATTTTATTTTATTCTATTCTATTTTTTATATTTTCATTTCTTTATATTTATTTATTTATTTGTTGTTAATTATCTGGTCGTCTGGCCAGAATTGGTGATCCGTTTGTATCTTAAAATCTTTATAATCATTTTTTCACATCAACTCTAACGAATGTTTTTTTACTGAAGCATCAGTGACAACAAGTCTTCTCAGATCTCCAGGACTCTTCTCAGTATTGTAACCTATTTTAGTAGTGTTGTAGTCAGGATAGTTTCAATTCTTCCCTTGATAATCTAGTTCCTTGATCCTCTTTTCCAGATTATTGAGGACTGTTCCAAGGGCCCCAAATATGATTGATATTATTATTATTATTATTATTGATAATCTCATATGCAATGTTCTTAATTTGTCGCTTAAAAAATTCATATAATTATTTTTCCTCCATTTTTGTTTCCTAGATTTTTAGATTATTGCTTTCAATGGCTGATGTAATAACTCTCTCATTGCTCTTTGCTTATATATTTTTCAAGTTTTTTATTGCTGTTCCTCCTTCTTTTCTGGTAACATAGAGTCTATCAATATCATCTCTTGAGTGTAAAACCTCGGGTATAGTAATCAGTTTCTTTGTTCTATGGTTCATATTTCTGAGTTTCTCCCTTGTCCAGACTGAGAAGAGTCCAGGGTATATTACAAGAGAAACAACCCAGATTTTTATTCTTTCGAATAGAGAACTGTTCCAGAACTTGGTTACAAGAAGTGTTTTGTTCTTCTGAGATACCCCCCCCCCTTTTTGTTTGATGTAGTCGGCTTTTAATATTACCCGGAATTTATGAATTTCATTTTCGCAAAATGTTTTAATGCTTTCCTAACAGTTCTATTTTTCAATTACTTCTCTTACCTTTTTTTTTTTTTTTCATTATAAGCCAGCGCAGTCGGCTTGGGCTATAGAATACGCCGATTGCATCTCTGCAGTGGAGTAAGATTTCCTCCTTAACGAATGTCCTATGTATGACACTAAATCATCTACTGCAGAGGTTTCAATCCTGGAGCTTTGGAGGAATGTAGAGTACACCTGACGGTTATTGTAATTTACGAAACTCTTTGCTTCGATGGAGCACAAGCCTGAATGAATAGGGCACCCAATGAGATTCGAACTCACTCGTGAAAGTTTGCTTGTCTATCTGACTAACCATTACACCACCCGTGGTACCCTACGCCTCACGGTTATATGATATCAAGTATTCTAATCGAATACAGTTGGCTGGGGTGTAGAATACGCCGACTGCGTCTCTGCAGAGGAGTAAGACCCCTGCAACGAGTGTCATGGATATGTCATTTAACAATCTGGTGCTTTGGGGAATGTGGAGTACTCATTTATTACTATTACTACCAGGACCATTCTGATCCAGTGAAGATGTAACTGTTAGGGTCCTATCTATGAGTCAAATACAACTATTTAACCATTTAATTGCGTGCAAATAATTAACTGATGTTAAATTAAATTGTTTGGGTTAGGTAACACTACTTGAAACCATTTAAATGTGTTCAAAAATGATTTATATTAAATAGAATTATTAGTGTTAGATAGAAATACTTGAAACTATTTAACTGTGTACAATTAAAACACTTAACATGAGGAATACACGAAACGACTTCACCACGTGCAGACAAAGGATAAGTATAAAATAGAATTATTAGTGTTAGATAGAAATACTTGAAACTATTTAACTGTGTACAATTAAAACACTTAACATGAGGAATACACGAAACGACTTCACCACGTGCAGACAAAGGATAAGTATAAAATAGAATTATTAGTGTTAGATAGAAATACTTGAAACTATTTAACTGTGTACAATTAAAACACTTAACATGAGGAATACACGAAACGACTTCACCACGTGCAGACAAAGGATAAGTATAAAATAGAATTATTAGTGTTAGATAGAAATACTTGAAACTATTTAACTGTGTACAATTAAAACACTTAACATGAGGAATACACGAAACGACTTCACCACGTGCAGACAAAGGATAAGTATAAAATAGAATTATTAGTGTTAGATAGAAATACTTGAAATTATTTAACTTTGTGCAAACAAATGAACTTTGGCTCTTAAAAATATTAACAACAAAATACGAGTTTAAAAATCATATATTTAATATATATATATATATATATATATATATATATATATATATATATATATATAGATGGAGGAATAATGTTATATTAGAATTATCATGACTAGAAAAACCGGCAAACTCCTACATGCGACATACGGAACACTGAACAGCTGTTTCGACCATATTGGGTCTCATCAGCAGTGCACACCGTAATCTCCACCACTGGAGATTTTTTCCGGATTTTCTAGTCATGATAATTCTAATATAACATTAATTCTTCCATTTAAATATAATATAATTCTATTTCCTGCCCATGAGGTTAACGTTATGTGGATTCATAACACCGACTTAGAAAGACGTAGCCTCGGAAGTGGCCGTCTCCTCTGTATGGAATAGGTACCTTCAAGACACATTAGGTCAAGTGGTCACGCATTGTCCCCATGACTAGTTAACTCGGCATCGCTTATATGTGACATGAACCGGTGGCCTGAAGGCAGAGTTTCGGCTTCTGCCTACAGTGGTTATTGGTTCGATCACCAATGGTGGAGATTACGGTGTGCACTACTGACGAGACCAATAAGGTCGAAACAGCTGTTCAGTGTTCCGTATGTCGCCTGTAGGTGTTTGCCGGATTTTCTAGTCATGATAATTCTAATATGTATATATATATATATATATATATATTAAGAGGACTTTGCATTAAATAACCCACAAGGGTTAATATGCTCTAAAACCCAACGAACAAACCAATCATTATAAGCATTGCGTATTTCTCGATTTTAAATTGCATTCCTATATCTTAACTGAAGATTCTAACATTTTGCGTCCAGGTTTCTAATTCTTTTTCAGTCTAAGTAAAATCTTAATATCTTCGTTATACATAAGGAGATTTATCGTTTCTTGTGACTTGATAAATCTGTAGCCTCCTGTGCATTTTCTGAGTATATAGTTTAGCGGCATCATTGGTATCAAAAATAACAGTGGCGGTAATAAGACTCCTAAGATGGATTTTAAGTTCTGTTCAATGTAATACATTGTGGTATTTTGGAGGTGCCCGTGGTGTAATGGTTATCGTCGCAGGATATGGACACGGCGACACGAGTTCAAATCCTGGTTGCATTTCACATAGCACTAATACCCTTGGGAAAGGTATGAATCCAATTATTCTCCCTCCAGCTATGGGTAAATAGGAGGACAGACTAGGTTCTTCAGCCTTGGTGAAGCAACTAGTCTAGGAGAAGGAAAACTCTGAATTCAAACCTGTTAAACTCCGCTTAAAAATTGACCTAAATAGGATGTAATACATTGTGTGAAAATCAGTAAAAAAAAGAAGACGCCGTTCGGTTTATGATTTTATGGAGCTCGATATAATACACGTGTGTGCAGACCGTCAGATATTACGAGAGAGTGGTGGCGTAGAGAATTATTTTTGTTTCTTGATGTCACGTTAGTGAAGAGTTTTTGTACAAGGGAGATAACTTATTTCTTACGATAACACTCAGATTCTCTTCCAGCTGGTAGTCGCTCTCTCCAGTTTTTCATAGCTCTAAAAATATGGCACCGAGAGACCAAGGGATACGTTGAAAGAGTTTAATTTGGGCTTCTCAACCAATATCTGGCACGTTCAACCAGTTTTACTAAAACTAAAATGAATGGGAGACTGAATTTCACCAGCAGGATATCTTTCATTATTTCTGAACTGCACTGTTTAAAGAAAAAGTAAGATGGGAACTTCACAAGATGTTTTGAATAAATTTGACAAGCAGCACCCAACAAAACAAAAACTGTACCGCCATTTACCTCCCATTTCATAAATCATGCCAGTGCTGCAAGCAAGACATGCTGGGTACTGCTAGAGAAATAAGGACGAACTCATGAGCAACGTTCTTCAGTGAAATCCTACACATGGATACCTCCAGTGTTGGCCGACCATTCATCAGCTCTGTGATGACACTGGATACTGTCCTGGAGACCTACCGAGGGCATATAACGAGAGATGCAGAGAGAGGTTGAAAGAAATCCGTGCTATCAGCACAACTTGCTGATTATAACTTAGGATTAACATTCTATACAAAAAGTAAAAATGTTCAAATCAATAAATCTCTGAAGTGTTATTTATTTAAATTCATTTTCTCATTACGCAATCAGAGGCCATATTACCGTGAAACTTTGGAAATTTTTAGTTTCAAACTTCAAAATGAAAAAGACGAATTATTTTTCCTTCAAAATAATTATATATTATTAAATAGATTTATTCCAGTCAGAGATGTAAACGTGCCGACTATAGTCGAGGGCGACGAGAAGGTTCCCTTTTCAACGGCTACTACACCGAAGTGTAGGAGAGGGCGCCACTCCTTTCCCTGGATTGCTCCACTTTACCTTCGATACGTACCTTATATTGCTGAGTGTTAAGCAAGGAGGTATCAAGCACCATTTTTTAAGTTTTTGGTATGACTCGACCTGGGATTGAAACCAGGTCTCCCGGACCATTGGCGAACACTCTACTCACTAGACCAATGAGAGGGTGTTGACAGATGTTAAGTAATTGCGTAAAATTATTGCTTAGTTTGGACTAACAAGATAAAAATGTAAAATAACTATATCGCATTACTGCTCAGTTAGGGATAACAGTAAAATTCTACATGTGCACCCGTTAAACTTCACCGGGAAAAAAATTTCAAGCATATTTTTGAAAATAAAACAAAACAAAACAAGACAAAAATGAATTATTCTAAATTTCATATGTAGGTTTACAAGTAGAATAATCCCCCATTTCTGGAACAATTAGCGTTGGAAAAGAGAAATAACCTGACAAGTCGAATTATTTTAATTTTTTTGAATTTCTGAGTGAGGTGAGGGTGGGGCTTTTTTAAAACTTGTTCCGAAAAATGTAAAATAATTTTTTTCGATAAATATAAAAAAAATGCGGCGAATTTTAGGTTCTGAATAGTTGAAATCACAAAAAAAAAAAAAATTAGAAATCCTCGCCCCGTTAAACTTGAACGACTGCATACCTAGAATAGTAAGTTAAGTTGGCGACCTTAGTCGAGGGTAACTCGAGGGCTCCCTTTTCAATAGCTACTACACCGAGGTGTAGGAGAGGGCGCTATTCCTTACTCTGGAATCCTCCACTTTACCCTTACCTTATTATACCGAGTATTTAGCAAGGCGGCATCAAGTACCATTTTTAGAGTATGACAGGACCTGGTATTGAACCCCGGTCTCCCAGCCCATTGGTGAACACTCTACTGGTACTGGACCAACAACCAGGAAATGTAAAATAATTACATAGCATTATTACTTACTTAAGATTAACAATCTGAATAAAAAGAATCAGTCTTTTAGCATTTACTTAAATTTCTTAATACGAATTTAAATATGAATTTTATAAATTGAATTTTAAATTTCTCTGCAAATTACAGTATTTTTTTTCACAGGAAAATATTAAATTCATTTGATGAAATAAAATTATAATTGGTAATTTAGTTTCTGTCATATACGTTTAGTAATTTACTAACCATTTTTTTGCTTAGAAGTGGCACGAGACCATAAGAGTGGAGCCGTCAATGAAACTCGAACTCACACGTAGAGGTTTACTCGACTAGTTTGCTAACCATTACACCACCCGAGGGGCACAGTTGAATACATTTATATTTTGTATTCAGAAAAACGTTCGGTGTAAATCTTCAGTGTAAATCTAATTGATAACGAAAATTGTAAAACAGACTTTGTTCAGAAAAATGTTATAAGTAGTTGGGATTTTATAAAATATTAGCCGCGTTGGGTTTGCGATCCAAGTCTTGACGTTGTACTTAGTGTTGACAAATACTTCAGCCATTACAAATATAAAACATAAACGGTTTATTGCATTTTGGCACATTAAAAGAACTCCCTTAGTCTATTGAAGATGAGTCTATGTACATCTTTCTCTCTCTCTCTCTCTCTCTCTCACACACACACACACACATATATATATATATATATATATATATATATATATATATATATGTGTGTGTGAGTGTGTGTGTATATATATATATATATATATATATATGAATTAAACTGCAAACACGAGCGAGTTCAAGTCTCATTGATTACCTTTTTAACAAACCCTTGCGCTATATATAGTCTCTGATGAAAGCAACTAGCTGGAAACATACACGTACGTAAGAACGAAATAGATAAATAAATACTAAAAAATACAAATCTCTTTGTGAACCTACTCATTAAAACATATTTATTTCTCTCTTTGAACCTAAAATAAAAAGAATTTTTATACATACTTATGTATATGCATATATATTTATGAAGAAAAGTAGAAAAAAATCCAAATTTGATGAATTTATAATGAAAGTCGACGTTAAACGTTTTGGTTATAAAAACCTCCTTCAGGACTTTAAATTCATGAAATAGCAGGAGGAATGGCATATCAACTCTTGTAGGTTATTTAATTTCATACCCTGTTTTTGAATATATATTCTTTTCCCTGTATTGTTTCACTTTATTCTTGATCCTGACCTTATAATCTTGAGTGTTAAGCAAGGCGACGTCAAGTACCTTTTTTTGTGTCTTTGGTATGACTCGATCTGGAATTGAACCCTGATCTCCCGGGACATTGGCGAACACTCCATGCACTGAGCCTAAGGCACGGATATCCCTGACCCTCTCTCGCCACTTCTCCCTATCGTTCATCGCCTCTGGCAGGTCTTCAGGGCTACATCCCGTATCCTCACATAGCTGCTGTATGTTCGAGCTGGTCGTCCTGCTTTTGCCCGGCCATATGTGGGGGTCCATAGGAGTACATCACTTATGATCTCGTCCCTGCTTCTCCAGCAGTGTCCTGCGTGTCTGGTTCGTCTACCTTGGATAGTTTTCGTGATGGGAGGCAAGTGGCCGTATAGTTGGTTTCTTGTTCAGTATTGCCCGCAGAAAAAAGAATGAATTCGTATGTAATATAAATAATTTGTAAACAGCCATATGGTTTCAAATAATTAAGAACAAAAATCCTTGGTAAATGAATGAACAGTCCTGTATGAGCTATAAACAGGACGTTAACAGTTGCAACCAGGTCAGAGTGGACCAGGGAGAAATGGCAATGAAGAGGTACTCCACATTCCCCAAATCTCAAGGACTGGAACCTCACCATCAGATGCAGTTTAACTTCGTACCTAAGACACTTGTTAGTGGGGGCCTTACCTTCAGTAAAATTTTAGTCGACGTATTCTACTGTCCCAGTCGATAGGGCGGTTAATTCAGGAACTATTATAAGAATTATTATAAGACAGCATTAAAAAAAAGTTGCGATTATACCATCTTAAGATTATACCACTTTAAGTGATTTATATAAGATGTGATATTTATAAGGAGATTAATCCAGATATTTTTCACAGATATGGGATTTTAATGTGAACTATATTGTGTCTTGACTACGGAATGTGTAAGAAAAGAAATTATTTTATAGCATGTACAAGTAAATTAACAACCCGAGTCGATAGGGCGGCTAATTCAGGAACTATTAGGATTAGAATTATTGTAAGAAAGTATTAAAAAATAAATAAATATAAATAAGTAATGAAAACTAAAAACTAAAAAAGGGTCTAAGAAATAGCTTAAATAAGGGTGCGTGTAACTTTTTAGTATTAATTTAACTAATTAAGGAGATAAGTAGAAAAAATCGTGCCTTTGTTTGATAGTATTATGGTTAGAAATAATACTAAATTTAACAATCTTTCCATGTATATTTTGTATACACCACACACACGAACACACGTGCGTGTACACACACACACACACACACACACACACACACACACACACACATATATATAGTGCAATTAAATGGAGACTCAAACTCGATTAAGCCGTCATAATAAATTTATTTCGGCGGAGAATATTGTTGGTATATTCTCCGTCTCGTCAGATGACTCTTTTTACATGCTCTGTATTGTCCCAGAGAATGCAAAGCGTTTCGGCAGTACAAATACTAATATATGTATTTATATGTTCATTCATATTTAAGCCGATGAAAAATAGATATTATTTATGGTTCACTGATTGTAAATTTATTTGTAAGTAAAGTTGGCGACCTTCGTCGAGGGTGACCCGAAGACCTCTTTTTTCAATAGCTACTACACCGAGGTATAAGGGAGGGCGCTATTCCATTCCGTGGATTTCTCCACTTTACCCTTGATCCTTACCTTATAATGCTGAATTTTAAGCAAGGAGGCATCAGGTACCATTTTTTGAGTCTTTGGTATGACTCGAACTGGGATTGAACCCCCGTCTCCCGGACCATTGGCAAACACTCTACTTACGTAAATTAATTTGTACAAGTTCTTTTCTTACACGTTCTGTTGTAAAGATACAATATAGTTTAGATTAAAATCCCAAATCTGTGAAAAATATCTGGATTAATCTCCTTATATATACCACTCCTTATATATATCACTTAAAATGGTATAATCTTAAGATGCTATGATCGAAATTCATTTTTTAAAAAGATAAAGCGTCCCAAAACTAACGTGCCAGTTTAAGAAATAAAATAAAAGCTATAAAAAAAAAATAGTAGTCTTCTCTACAGGATATAGTGTAAAATAAATCTCATAATATTTCATAAGATTATTCAATCTACGACTCAGAAAAATACGGCCAAAAATTAACTTAATCATGAAATTCAGAATTGAAGGTTGAGTGATCTTTATTTTAGATTATTAGGTTAAGTGATCCTTTTTAAATTATTAGTTTAAGTGATTTTTTTTAATTATTAGGTGAAGTCATCTTTTTAAAATTATTAGGTTAAGTGATCTTTTTTAATTATTTGGTTACGTGATCTTTTTTAAATAATTAGGTTAAGTGATCTTTTTTAATTATTTGGTTAAGTGATCTTTTTTAAATGATTAGGTTAAGAGGTCTTTTTAAGATTATTAGGTTAAGTGACCTTTTTAAAATTATTAGGTTAGGGGATCTTTTTAAAATTATTTGGTTAAGTGATATTTTTTTAAATTATTAATATCATATACGAAGATTATTCAATGAATAAAAAAATTTTAGAAAAAATATGATAATTTTTTTCCATCAGCGTAAATTGAAATCAGTTTATAGCAAATAATTATTTCTATCTTGCAAAAATATCGGTTTTAAGGTTTTTCAAAATGGTAGTAAATCAAACCGACTGCTCTAGTCTTGAACAGAGGCGTGTAATTAAATTTTGTCCGGCTGAGAGGTGCAAAATATGTGAAATTTACAAAAGAATCTTTGATGGATACAGAGAAGCATGTATTAGTCAAAAACAATTTTTACAGATGGAGTTCGCCACTATGAGCCTGAGTTGAAAAGATAGTCCATAGAGTGGAAACACACACACTCACCAGTAAAGAAAAAATTTCGGGCGTTGTGGTCAGTGAAGAAAGACATCATGATAGTGTGCGGGTAAATGAAAAAGGATCCGTTACAATTGATATTGGTTTCCTTGAAAAAGATAGAACTAAAAACAGCAATTCCTATTCCTAACTCCTTAGGCAAAATTCACCTTATTTATTAAACGACTCGTGTATATATATATATATATATATATATATATATATATATATATATATATATATATATATATATATATATATATATACACGAGTCGTTCAATAAATAAGGTGAATTTCTGTTCTGCAGAGAACGAGGAGTAAAATCCATTTGGACATCTTAGAGGCGATCAACATTTTTTTTTAGATCGCCCCTCTCTATGTAGACAGGGAACCAGACATAACTTACATATTTTGGGAGACATATTAGGTGTGACATAACGTTCCCCATTTTTTTGTCCCATTTTGTCATCATTTTCCCTATTTGTATTACCCGTTTTTTAACGTTTCTCCGGTGGGATTGTATGAATAGTACCGGACGAAAGGGCCCTAGCATTCTTTTATTTTTTTAAGATAATTTGGTCTCCCTTATACAGATGATTCCCCGATTTGTTTATCTCTATATATATATATATATAGTTTGCTATAATCATAGATACTGAGAGTTCAATATTATTGATTTGGTCAGATGATCGCATAGAAGAAAAACTTACAATCACCAAACGCCGGTGATTCTGTCTGCTCTCTCTCTCTCTCTCTCTATATATATATATATATATATATATATATATATATATTGATACATATTTCTGATCGAAAACACAATAATATTAGAACAACAAAATAAAAGTTGGCGACCATAGTCGAGGGTGACCCGAAGGTTCCCTTTCCGATAGCTTACTACACCGAGGTGTAGGGGAGGGCGCTACTCCTTTCCCTGGATTGCTCCACTTTACCCTTGATCCGTACCTTATAATGCTGAGTGTTAAGCAAGGAGGCATCAAGTACCATTTTTTGAGTCTTTGGTATGACTCGACCTGGGAACGAACCCAGGTCTCCCGGACGATTGGCGAACACTCTAACCGCTTGGCCAATGTCCGAACAAACAAAAACTACAGATTCTCGAGGGGCTACACATTAGAAATATACAACCCAAACTAAATAGAATTAATTTTGAATCCAGGGCTAATATACTTAAATATCTTTAGCAACTGATGCTACTTATAGAAACCAATTAAAAAGTAAACATTACGCAATATAACAGTACAAATGCTCATTCTTACAAAGTAGTAATGTACGTACAAAAGTTACTTTACTTTTGTAATTCATCCTCTCCTGATGATGACCCAGTGTTGAGCAGAAGGTACTTGGGAAATAACTAATTATCCTATTTACCCAACCCCTCCGCTCGGGCAGGATATGACACAAGGTCAATTTTTTAAGCGGAGTTTAACAGGTTTGAATTCAGAGTTTTCCTTCTCCTAGACTAGTTGCCTCACCAAGGCTGAAGAACCTAGTCTGTCCTCCTATTTACCCATAGCTGGAGGGAGAATAATTGGATTCATACCTTTCCGAAGGGTATTAGTGCTATGTGAAATGCAATCGGTCTCGTCCAGGATTTGAACTCGCGTCGCCGTGTTCATTTCCTGCGACGATAACAATTACACCACGGGCACCTCCACCAAATAACTATATGGAAGGTTTATCAACCAATTCCTGCAGAATATCATAAGATCGTTTCGGCAATTCGAAAGGATTAACAGAAAATATGCAGACAAAAAATGTCTATAATTTTCAATCATATATCCTAGATATTGATCACTGTCCATATTATATTGCACTTGGTTCGACACAAACCCACAAAGTGATTTAGTGACAACTAACACTGTTATAATATATATATATATATATATATATATATATATATATATATATATATATATATATATATATATATATATTAGTTAAGTTGGCGACCATAGCCGAGGGTAACCTGAAGGCTCCTTTTCGATAGCTACTACACCAATGTGAAGGGGAGGGCGCTACTCCTTCCCTGGAAAATATATATATATATATATATACAGCGTGTTTCAGAAAAATCTATATAATATCAGTTAAGCCTGTTTTATTTGCCTATACTAGTTTCTCAGATATTTACAGCTCCAATGAAATTAATTCTTTTGAAAATGAAATAAAAAATTTTAAAACACCATATATGTATCATCATCATCATCATCATCATCATCATCATCGTCAACATGAAGTCGAGCTGTTGGCACAGATTTCTCTGATTCTCTCTCACCATTCATCCCTATCATCTTTCGCTCCCAACAGGTCTTCCAGCCGACATCCTGTGTCCGTGTGTGTACGTACATATATATATATATATATATATATATGTGTGTGTGTGTGTGTGTGTGTGTGTGTACGTACATATATATATATATATATATATATATATATATATATATATATATATATATATATATATATATATTGTTGAGAAACAAGAAAATCAAAAAGAAAATTCTATTATGAATTTATTTCACCCGCTAATTACGGGGGAATATTTTTTTTAATTTTTGTAAAAATATTTCCCAAAGTTAACGGTTAAAAGAAGTAAGTTTTTAAATCACATCTGACGATCCTAAGTGAATTGGAGAAATATATTCATAATGGAATATACTTATTGTTTACTTGTTGCTCAATGATATTTTCTTCTGCATAAGTTTGTTTATATATCTTTACATATATTATAAACTTTACATTGAGCACTCAAATTTAGTAGATCTATAAAAGCTACTGACATCAAACACACACACACACACACACACACACACACACACACACACACACACACACACACACATATATATATATATATATATATATATATATAGATAGATAGATAAAGTGAACATATATATATATATATATATATATATATATATATATTTAGTGTACAAAATACATATAAACACACAGACACACAGACACAGACACAGACACACACACACATATATATGTATGTATATATATATATTTATGTATATATATATATATATATATATATATATATATATATATATATATATATATATATATATATATATATATATATATATTTCTTTAAGAAAAAACAACGAAACCAATCACAAAGGATTATAAATTTATTTCCATCCTGTTACGCATTTTTGAAATTTTCAAAAACACGAAAAAAAATTAACAGGACTTCATCAGATCAATTAGATAAAAAAACTAGAGTAGACACATAAGAGTGGGAGGGGATAGAAGAGGGGTGAAGAGTTGTCTCTTCATTAAGCCCACTTCCGTTTTAAATTTAAATTTTCGATTGGCAATGTAGTAAATTTATTTTAAAACAATTTTTTTTTTTTTAATTAATTTTACATATAGACTTAAATTACAGATATTTCTAATTAGATTTAAATTTTAATTAATAATCTCACGTAAAGATGCAGTCATAGATATATTAAAACAAAAACAAATATTTAATTTACTTAAATATTTTAAAATTTCAAAAATTTCAAAATATCAGTTACATTTTTTATGCGTAGTACATATATATTATATGCTTTTTCATAATTTTCTATCTAATAATTTATTATATTTATTCTCAAAATTAACTCTCATTCTCAAATAAATTTATGCTTTATAAAAACATTTTTTACTTGTTTAATTATTTATAGTTTAAATTTGGCCCTATGTCTACACCTGGCTATTAGTTCATTTCTCTTATTTAGTAAAATTTTTGGCTCAGGAAAAACCAAAATGTGGATCTTTTCTTCAAGACATAGATAGCACCTACTATCGAAAGATTTTGGGGTACTAGATCTTTTCAATATGGACCATTGAATGTCAGGGGTTAACCCTTTATTTTTTAATCCCCAATAATGTTTTGATAGAGCAGGTTGATTTTTTTGATGCTCATGGGAAAAGGAATATTTATGATTTCCGTACCTAATCTTGAAATTAGTAGAAGAAACGCCAATATAATATTTCTTATCACTTATGTCCTCTTTTGGATAAATAGTAGCTTGATATACTACGTTATCTAAACTACACAAACCATTCATTGGACAATCACTTTGAGATTTACAATTACATTCTATTTTTTTACTATTAATGTTATTATTATTTACTTGGTTATGAAATTTATTAATTAATTCATTATTATGGCTATCTATTATTTGAGAAATATTATTAGTGCAAGAATAACTTATTTTCAAGGTTTTCCTATTAAATATTTTATGCAATATATTATCTTGTTTAAAATGTTTATCTATCAGTCTCAAAAAATATTTACCTACATCTATATTGGCTAGTTTACAAAAAGGGGGGTTAAACCATATAATTTTCCTTTTTCTATTTTTATTTTTTTGAACGTAATTATTATTTTCTTTAGTAAATTCAGTTGTTATATTTTGTTTTAAATACCTAAAATCCTCCTTAAAACCACTATTTTTAAGGGCTTCTATATATCTTTTACTACTCTCTTTGAAAATCTTTTCATTTGCAGATAGCTTACCTATTCTTAAATTTACTGCTTTTGGGATTTGCTTGATTATATTTTTAGGGTGATGTTTCTATTATACTGTCAGATTCACTACAAATCAATCTTTCAATATATATATATATATATATATATATATATATATATATATATATATATATGTTGTAAAGATTGATTTCTAGTGAATCTGACAATATGATAGAAATATGTGGAGAGTTGAATATTATATATATCATCATCATCATATCGTGCTGGCAGCACGGATATCCCTGACCCTCTCTCGCCACTCCTCCCTATCGTTCATCGCCCTAGGTAGGTCTTATATACTTCTTCCGTTGTAAAGACACGATATAGTTTACATTAAAATCCCATACCTAACTGTGAAAATATCAAAATTAATCTTCTCATATTTAGACAATATATTTAGAAGAACGATGGAATGAATCTGACGGTATGTAAATATATAATATGAAAAAACAAGATAATTAGAGTATGTATTTATTAATACATGGATTATAGGAATAAGAATAATGAAAAATGCTTAACATTTCGTTTGTTTGTTTTTGTTTTCTTTTAAATCATCTTTAGGTCGATATTAATATGATGTTTTGTCTCAACTAAAAATTATATTTCAACGAGAAAATCAAACGAAATAATGAGAAAATTTTCTGAGTTCTATATTCGTTTATTTTGTTGTTTCAATATGCCTCTCACATAATTAACGTTCGAAATTTAATTCATTTTATCTTATTACATCTTTTTTTTAAATTATTTTCAAAAAAGGGTCGTATTTGCCATAAATTTTTTAAAAATGTTAGAACCCTCGTAAGAATGAATTGTTTTTTTTTGGTTTTTTTAATTCACAATGGTAACGTCTATGTGAGTCATTTGGGAAAAAAATATTCAATTTCTTAATTAAAAAAATATTTTTGCTTCTAAATAAAATAAAAAATATATATTTGTTGTTATTTGCAATGAAAGTCGAGTTTAGAAAATATTTTAATTCGAGGTCATATCGAAACTATTAAAAGTAAGCATATATATATATATATATATATACACGTGTATATAAAAGTATACATATATATTTATGGAAGTGAATAATGGAAATTAATCCAACATATATATACACATATATATATATATATATATATATATATATATATATATATATATATATATATATACACGTGTATATAAAAGTATACATGTATATCTATGGAAGTGAATAATGGAAATTAATCCAACAGTATGTATAAAATAGAAAAACAAAGTAATCGAAAAGTGATGAATTTAATATAACGGAAAGTCAATATATATATATATATATATATATATATATATATATATATATATATATATATATATATATATAAGTCATATATATATATATATATATATATTTATATATATAAGTCATATATATTTATAATTCATATATATATATATATTCATAAGTCAATATATATATATATATATAAATTTATTATAACGGAAAGTCAATTTATATATATATATATATATATATATATATATATATATATATATATATATATATATATATATATATTCACGCGCGTCCAAACACAAACATAGAGGCACAAACACTCACACACACATTTCTATAAATAGTTACATACTT
>OY757931.1:10815213-10850213 GCA_963585895.1 Sepioteuthis lessoniana | reverse complement strand
TCAAAATTAAAATATATTCGGATTTCGAATTATATATATTTACCTACGCTTTCGCTTGGTATGATAGTTAGAGTGTTCGCCAATGTCCCACGAGACCTGGGTTCAATCCCTGGTCGAGTCATACCAAAGACTCAAAAAAAGGTACTTGATGCCTCCTTACTTAACACTCAGCATTATAAGGTACGGATCAAGGGTAAAGTGGAGCAATCTAGGGAAAGGAGTAGCGCCCCCCCTACACCATGGTGTAGTAGCTATCGAAAAGGGAGCCTTCGGGTCGCCAACTTTACTTTTACCCTTCCGCACGAGCAGTATGCGATACAAGGTCAATTTTAACCAGAATTTAACAGATTTAAATTCAGAGTTCTCCTTCTCTTAGACTGGTTGCCATAGGTGGAAGAACTTTGTTTACCCTACTATTGGCCCATAGCTGGATTTATACCATACCCGAGGGGGTGATAGCAATGGGAAATGGAAATAGTCTTTGTTTTTTAAATATTGTATTAAAAACGTCATTGGCGGAAAAAAATTTTTAAACAGTTGAAAGAAAGAGACGAAAAATGCACAAGTGATGTCGCCTATCCGTTTTCTATTTAAAACTATTTCGTGCCAAATATATATATATATATATATATGTCATCACAGACAGATTGTTTCGTTGTATCACAACTATTCAGTAGGGCTAGACACGCAGGACGCTCCAAGCTGGGATCGAAACACAACTAACTTTACGCTAGACATGGTATCTAACTGCTCAGCCATTTCAACGATATTCGTCAGCGCACGAATTAAAACGCATATGTATTAGCTTTCGTTTGTTTTCATTTTCGTGTTATCGGATACCAGAGTGCTCAATTCGTTCGAAGAGCTTTGCATTACACACACACACACACACACACACACACACACACACACACACACACACACACACATATATATATATACGATGAATGAGGAGAATTTTTCCGCGCGAGTTAGCAATAGTCAGCCCTGTTCGCAAGAACTGCATCTTATTCCAGAAAACCATTGAGCGATAGGTCCTTTCATACTCCAGAACACTGTCAGCATAACGTTCTTTAGTGATCGCTACACCCGGAACTTTTTCTTTACCGGAGAGTCAATACGTTTCCACAGACATCTGTTAAATATTAATCGTAGATAAGATTTAATTTCATAAAAAATTAGGGATCAAATGTTATCTTTATTTTAATTCAACTTTATCTAATTAAGTCTCAACTCTTGAGTAAGACCATCGATATTCACCGGTTTTTTAAAAACTCAATAGTAATTTCAATTATAAGTAACGGGTTCCTTAAAATAAAAAAAGAGGAAAGCATAAACATTATATTTAATAACATATAATTATATTTCCAACGAATGAAAAAAAAATTTTTTCGCCGGAAATAAGGTTAGGGTGTCTACATTGTATTCAAAGCATAAATGTATTAAATTCCATCTGATGAAGATCATTTTTGTTGACCTGAAATAAATTTAAAATAGAACTGCTGAATTGGATTTTTTTCTTTTTTTCGCTCTGCACACAAGTTTCGATATATTTTTGATCTGAAATAATGAATTCATTCGATACCCATTGACATTGAGCACTCAACTAGAGATACCGATTCACCTTGGATTATTACTTAACAGTCTAACCCCAAGACTATTTTCCTCAGATTATATATATATATGAATTACTGGAATATATATATATATATATATATATATATATATATATATATATATATATATATTATCCAACGCCAATTCAGTCGATGGTGGGAACGATTCTATTTTAGGATTTTCTTTCTTCAATATCCATGTAATTCAAAACCCAAGAGAGCTCAGTGTAAAGCAATGAATACAGAGCAAATAATTCCATTTAAAAGAAAAACTTTAAAAATCATTAATTTTCTTTTCTTTTTTTGTGATTATGTGTATTTCAGCAGATCCTTTATTTTTTTGTCTGCAGAGGCAGATCTAATATTTAAAAAAAATGTCTGTTGAAATAAACGTTATTACAAAAAAATAAGAGTGATTTATGTGTGTGTGTGTGTGTGTGCATGCATATATATGCATATATCAAATGTATGTGAAAATTACTGATATATATAAATGTATATATTTAAATACTGCTTTAAAATGCGAATACATTTTTAAATAGTTTAAAGTATTCTAAAAGTATTCTTTTTACAGCATTGTTTAAATTTTGCGCGCAACACAGAATCTTTAATATATATGTTAATTAAATATAATAGTAAAACACATTTCACACAAACACACACACACACACACACACACACATATATATATATATATATATATATATATATATATATATATATATATATATACAATTACGATTGAAATTTAACGCTGAAAGCTTTTTCAATCAGTAAAATTTTCAGACTTCGATGCGCGAAAATGTTTAGCAATATCAGAATATATTTCAAGTGTGTAAAATAAGTTATAAAACATCTTGAGAAGCCAAACAATGAATTTCACACTCATGAGATTTTATCCAGTTATATATATATATATATATATATATATATATGTGTGTGTGTGTGTGTGTGTGTGTGTGTGTGTGTGTGTGTGTGCGTGCGTGTATATATATATATTTATACATATATCTTTCTTTAAGAAAAAAAAAACCAAAGACCGGTTCATTCAGGATTATAAATTTATTTCCATCCCGTATTTTCAGTTTCTGGTGTGAACCAAAGACATGAAGAAAAAATTAATACAGGACTTCTTTAGACCCAATGGATAATTAATTAAAATTAAAATTAAAATCAAAATTAAACCAGAATAAACACGTTGGGTGTAGGGGGAGAACTCCTAAATCTCTACCAGGAAAATTTTAATGTTCAGCTCTTGAATGATTTTCTTGTCCTGGGGGAATTACTCCAAACTCTGTTTAACCTGACCGAATATTATATATATATATATATATATATATATATATATATATATATATATATATATATATATATGTACTGTTTTAAGTTGAAATGTGCTCCATAATGTTCACAATATTAATTTTGATGAATATACATATATATTAGAGAAAAAATAGAAATAAATCAGATGGTATTCAAAAATGGAAAACTATACATTCCATAGTCTTTCTAATTCAATATATTTTTATATAGAAATCAATCGAAATCAAGTCAAACGAAGTGGAATCTTTTTATATGCGTTCTTATTTAGTTTTATTAGTCTTTCTGATTTACTAAATAGAATATTTTATTGTGTAGAGGACCAAGCATTTTTCGTGACAACAACTCATGAGTCTCGATTCGTGCGTGACTCCTCATTATAAAATGACCCCTTATTATAAAATGACCCCTTATTAATTTTTCACATTTGCGTATATCTACCAATGTGCGGGAAATTAAGAAGAATCTAGTTACAGATCCTATATTAAAATAAAAGGTAGTAAAAAATGCCGGGCTATATAAATTCTAATTTAGGTACTGAGGAGAAAATTGCCATATCTTCCTACCATATAATTCCAATGAATTTCTTAATCAAAGGTCGGAAATACTTAATATTTGTAGGCATGAGAAAAATTGGCTACTTAGTATCTTATTTATTTATTCAATCTTCTTTATTCATTTGTTATATATATATATATATATATATATATATATATATATATATATATATATATATATATATATATACGAAGTGCTTTCAATAAGTTTCCAGACTTTTTTGTACAGGCATTTAATATTGTCGTAGACTCTTGAAAATTCACTATGTTATTGCTATACATTTTATGAGATGACAGACCAATTTTTATGATTTCACGTTCAAATGAACAGCTACAGCAAGAATTGGAATACATCCTACTAAAGCCTGATTGTCACAGCTGGTGAATTTCAAAAATGCAATCTGGACGTGAGGACACTTTAGAAGAACAATATGTAATAAAATTCTGTTTTGAACTTGGAAAAAATGCCACAGAAACGTATGGAATGCTTCAGACTGCTTTTCGACCATCTTGCATGAATCGAGCATCAATTTTTGAGTGGCATAAGAGATTCAAGGAAGGCAGGGAGTCTGTAAGGGATGATGAGAGGTGTGGGATGAGTAAGGAAGTCAATACACCAGAGTTGATTGGGCAAATAAAGAATTTCATGGATAATGACCGTCGTGTGTCTACAGAGACAATAAGTGCACAGTTTGATGCCAGTGTGGGAACTGTACACACAATTATTCACGAGGAACTGAAAATGCGGGAGATTTGTGCGAAGTTTGTCCCAAGGGTGCTCAGAGAAGATCAGAAAGAAAGATGTTGTCATGACAGCAGGGCGATGGTCGAGCTGATCAATTCAGATCCTGCAGTTCCTGATGCTCTGGTGACCTGCGATGAAGGCTGGATCTACTGCTATGACTCTGAGACCAAGAGACAGAGTTCCCAGTGGAAGTATGCTGGCTCTCCCAGACTAAGAAGGCCAGACAGAGCATATCCACCCACAAAGTTTTGATGATCCATTTTTTTTTTACAACACTGGCATGATCTACATGTGCTGGGTTCCCACTGGACAGACAGTCAACAAGGAATACTTTGTTGAAGTTTTAAGGGAGTTCAGGAAGAGATTCCGTCGAAAGAGGCCAGCACTCTTCAAATCGGGTCAGTGGCATTTCCACCAGGACAATGCACCAGTCCACAACTCTATCCTTGTTACAGACTATTTGACCAAGATGGGCATCAAGACAGTTCCTCAGCCTCCCTATAGTCCAGACCTTGCTGCCTGTGACTTCTGCTTATTCCCTAAGCTCAAGGAAAAAACTTAGAGGTAGTCGTTATGAGACAATTGAGGAGAGGAAAGAGATTGTGACGAAGGTCATTGACACGCTCACACAAGAGGACTTCCATGGGGCCTTCCAGAAGTTGTTGGAACGGTACAACAAGTACATTGCAGCCGGAGGAGATTACTTTAAAGGGGACTAGAGTTTCAGGTGTGTACTATCAATAAAAGTACCCATACGAAAAAGTCTGGAACCTTATTTAATGAGCCTTGTATATATATATATATATATATATATATATTAATTATTCATTTACTTATTCTATCTTATTTGTTATGTTAATTTTATTCTTTCTAGTGGTATTTTCATCAGTAATATGAAGATTTGTTCCAACCTTTTTTTGGTCAAAATCATCCTGATCATCCGGTTAGGTGAAACCTAGGTAGATTTTTTTCTTACTCTGTTGGTATTTATATTTCGCTCAACTTTGTCTCGTTGGTATTTATATTTCGCTCAACTTTGTCTATTGAGCACTCTTACATTTGGCTAAAGGAATTCTGTCGGCGTTTTTCTTTTGACTAGGCATTGCGTTATTGGTTGATTATTTTCACGAAGTACATATGTTTTTAGTCTTTTTTTTTCTTTGTGGAATTTTTCTCCCGGATATCAATTTGTGTAATATTTTTTTATTTGCAAAATACATCCTCTGTTTTTTTTTCACACCCTGAGAATACAAGACTAGTTATAAAAACTAATTATATATATATATATATATATTAAATTACCCTGACTAGAAAATTCGGCAAACACCTACATGCGACATATGGAACACTGAACAGCTGTTTCGACCTTATTGGGTCTCATCAGCAGTGCACACCGTGATCTCCACCACTAGAGATCGAACAAGCAATTACAGAATGCAGAAATCGAAATTCTACCACTGGGCCATCAGTCCATGCCACACATAAGCGTTGCCAAATCAACCAGACGTAGCCCTAGAGGTGGTCGTGTCCTCTGTAAGGAAAAACGTACATTCAAGACGTGATCATGCGGTCGCGCATTCTTACCATGACTGGTTGATTGGAAGGTGTGGAGGCCATCAAGGGGGTGCATAACGACGAAGTTGGGGGGCATCTCTGAAGAATACTTCTAGCAGTGCATAGAAACATGGCAGAGAAGGATGGGAAAGTGCATTAGATTTAAAGGGAAGTCGTGTAATTAAGAATAGATTAACAGGAAATTTTAAAGGATCTTAATAAAATTATGTAAACAAAATGTGTCTTTATCATTTAATGAGACATGCTTATATATATATCTATATATATATATATATATATAGATATTGAATCTAATCTTCCTTGATTAAACATAGAAGATTATGACTGAGTTTACCAAAAATTAGTTTGATATTCATTTGAAATTTTGAGAAGAATAATTATTTGCTTTTGATATCCAGTGATTAGATAAAAAGCTTAAAAGATCTAAATATTGAAAACATCGTAAAGAAAGCACAGGTCCATATTTTTCTTTAATAACTATCCTTGGTATAATCAGTCCAGATTGATGTTTCTTTTTAGGAAAGAGTGAAGGCTTCAAATGAGAATGTCGTAGATATCTCTGATATATCCAGAATTTGAATGATTGTAAAAATGATATTTAGCGTAAACAAAGACCTCATGAAGTCCACATAATATTCGTATTCGATAGGAATACTTAATCATATATAACTGTAAATTATTTGCATTTAGAATAGTTACTTGAAGCTAGAATTGTTTACTAAGGATTATAATTAGTTACTTGAAATCATACGAGGGGCATACGATAAGTTTCCAGACTTTTTTCGTATGGGCACTTTTATTGATAGTACATACATGAAACTCTAATCTCCTTCGAAGTAATCTCCTCCAGCTGCAATACACTTGTTGTACGGTTCCAAAAACTTCTGGAAGGCCCCATGGAAGTCCTCTTGTGTGAGCGTGTCAATGACCTTCGTCACAGCCTCTTTCATCTCCTCTATTGTCTCACAACGACGGCCTCTGAGCTTAGGAAATAACCAAAAGTCATAGGGAGCAAGGTCTGGACTATAGGGAGGCCAAGGAACTGTCTTGATGCCCATCTTTATCAAATAGTCTGTGACAAGGATGGAGTTGTGGACTGGTGTATTTTCCTGGTGGAAACGCCACTGACCCGATTTGAAGAGTGCGGGCCTCTTCCGAATGAATCTCTTCCTGAACTCCCTTAAAACCTCAATATAGTAACCCTAACCCTAACCCTTTGACCAATCAACTCTGGTGTATTGACTTCCTTACTCCTCCCACACCTCTCACTATCCCTCACAGACTCCCTGCCTTCATTGAATCTCTTATGCCACTCAAAAATTGATGCTCGATTCATGCAAGATGGTCAAAAAGCAGTCTGAAGAATTCCATACGTTTCTGTGGCATTTTTTCAAGTTCAAAACATAATTTTATTGCATATCGTTCTTCTAAAGTGTCAGATTGCATTTTTGAAATTCACCAGCTGTAACAATCAGGCTTTAGTAGGGTGTATTACAATTCCTGCTGTAGCTGTTGATTTGAAGCTGAAATCATAAAAATTGGTCAATCATCTCATAAGATGTATAGCAATAACATAGTGAATTTTTAAGAGTCTACGACAATTTTAAATACCTGTACAAAAAAAAAGTCTGGAAACTTATCGTATGCCCCTCGTATAACTGTAAATTATTTGTATTAAGAATAGTTATGCGAAGCTCTAATTACTAAGTATTATTATTAGTTTTTGGAACGATATCACTGAATAAACAAATGACGATTACCAAATAGAAATTGTTACTTGAAATCATATAATTATAAGTATTACTACATCGGAAGGCTGGAAACTTACAAAACTGTTTTCAAGTTATTTATTTTAGCTATTAATATTTGATTTCCTTAACTGTAATTCATTTGTATTAAGAATAATGACATGAAGCTGGTGGTGTAATGGTTAACCAGCTAGACTAGCAAACCTACAAGAGTGAGTTTGAGTTTCATTAGGTACCCCATACGTATGGCTTTGAGTCACATCTAAGCAAAAAGCTTAGTAAATTTCTACATAAAGCTATAATTGTTAATGGATGTGGTTATGGTTTCTTTTTTTAATGGCATATCAAACTTTGTAGGTTATTTAATTCCAAAGCTATCCTCGTTGAAGAACAGTATTAGTGCAATTTAATCCATAGCTGGGGAGATAAGGAGTTTCATTACCTCTCCTAAAGATATTAGTCCGAAAGTGAACGTAATAGCACGACTGGAGTTCGAACTCGCTTACTACGATGTTGCAGTCTAGCACATGAACCACTACACCGTAGGGGCGCCTCCCAGTAATTGTTTACCAAAGATTATTACTTGAAACCAAATAAATATTTGTACAAAAGAGTCTTAAGAAACAACTATGCACTAAATGTGAATATAAACGGCTGCAAGGTGGGACTGTAGAATACACCGACTGTACCTCTGCACAGGGGTAAGACTCCTTCAACGAGTGTCTTGGATTATGACGCTAAACAATCTGATTGTGAGGTTCCAGTAATACTGGAGCTTTGGGGAACACAGAGTACCCCTTCATTGCAATCACTTCCAGGTCCACTTTGACCTAGAGGGGTAGCATCTGATAGAGTCTTACCTATGGGTCAAATAAAACCTTTTTACATTCAAACTGTACTTATGCTAAACTGAGTTGTTTGAGATAGAACTGTTTTTACATTGAACCGTGTGTAAACAAATGATTGATGTTTAATTGAAGTTTTTGTGATAGATAGCAATACTTGGAACCATTTAACTTTGTTAGCAATACTTGGAACCATTTAACTTTGTTAGCAATACTTGGAACCATTTAACTTTGTTAACATACTAAATTGAATTGTTTGAAATAGAACTGCTTTTTACATTTAAATTGTGTACTTATGCAAAACTGAATTGTTTGAAATAGTTTATATGATTTGAAATGAATTTGGAATTAAATAGCCTACAATGGTTGATGTGCCGTAAAACCATACCAAACCAAATCAAACCAAACCGTACAAGGAACGCCATTCCTTAACCTCTAGGCATAAAATAACCATTGACGGGTTAACATGCCATTAAAATCTATCAAATTGTAAAACTTCCATATATCACTAAAATTCTTACTATACAAGTATATAGATACGTAAGCATGTCACTTTAATCTATTAAAATCTGCATATAATAGCAGAATTATTCAATAAGCTAAAATTATTAAATATATTTTTGAATTTATGTTAAAGAATGTATTAAGATATTTTTATTGCTTCTAAAGTATTCTCCAATCAGAAAAAGTTTAACATCTATCTGTCACACAATTCAAATAGTTTAAATCTGAATTTTGCCATAAAATTCCATTAATAACAATCTCATATAAGATTTACGGTCATGTTCATTATGTAAGGAATCCATTTTATAAGAGAATCGTATATTATATGTAATTTTATAGTTTTTAAACACTTTGTCGTCAAATTGTGGTTTGAGTATCTTGTTTTCTTTTTGTTGTTTGTTTGTTTGTTTGTTTTTTCCACTCCTTTGTTTATAATAGTTTGATGGTCTTTTTATATTTTTCCCGCTCCGTAAATTCGAACTTTTATCTTCGCTTTATGTCCGTGTGAAGTTCCCGAACAGTAAATCCGTTAGAAAGGGACAAAGGTCCACTGAGATACGACTTCTTTTGTGAGCAGTGACCATCTTCCCGAAACAATTCCCTTCCGCCAAACGAAGGGTCCCATAAAAATAAAACGTGCCCCCCCCCCGCAATTCCCTCTCCCAAGCTTTAAATCTTTTTTTTTTTTTTTAAGTCTGCTTTATTTGAAAGATTCTCACGCGCAAAAGAATTTTATATGAATAAAATAAAACACAACCGAGCGAAATTTATATGAAGACCAAAGAAAGAAGAAAAGAATCAGATGTGGGAACACAAGTCAAAAGCTGTGGATTAGTAGTTTAAAAGTACAATAGATATAGATCAATCAGCATATAAAATGACAGTGAACAATCATTTGTTTCCCTGTTGTCAATCCTCCTTTGGGGACAATACTGAACTTATCTATAAACTAAATAAGCGACAGACATACGGGCGGGGCCTCATTTTTTAAAATTTATTTTAATTTATCACTAGTTTTTATTCTTAAACACTAGTTCACCGGCTCATTGGTCTAGTGGGTAGAGTGTTCGCCAATGGTCCGGGAGACCTGGGTTCAACCAGGTCGCGTCATACCAAAGACTTTAAAAATGGTACTAGATACTTCCTTGCTTAACAATCAGCAATATAAGGTACGTATCAAGGGTAAAATGGGGCAATTAAGGGAAAGGAGTAGCGCCTTCCCTTACACCTCGGTGTAGTATCTACTGAAAAGGGAGCCTTCGAGTCGCCCTTGACTACGGTCGCCAACTTTATTTACTTATATATATATATATATATATATATATATATATATATATATATATATATATATACGTATGTGTGTGTGTGTGTGTGTGTGTGTGTGTGGTTGTGCAGCAGACTTTCATTTAAGCATGTTTCATTAAATAGTAAAGACACATTTTGTCTGTATAATTTTACTAAGATCCTTTCAACTGTCCTGATAATCATCTTGGTTTCAGGTCGGAATTGGTGGATGAATTTACCAAAATTGTCCCGGGAGCTTTCGAACCTTTCATGGGCCATCATCAGGGGTTGCTTGCATGTATAAAGAGTTTTATTAAAGAGCTTTTTGCAAGAGTTTTTTTTTTTTTAGGTTTATTCCATATTTCTTGATAATATTCTACTTTCGTTGATAGCGTTCTGTTGTTAAATTCATCAGCGTCTCAGTTTTATCCAACTCAGCGTTTACGTAATTTTGTAATTTTATAAAAGAACCTAAAAAATCTTTTAAAAAAAACACTCTTTATACATGCAAGGAACACCTGATGACGGCCCATGAAAGGTTCGAAAACGCTTGGGAAAATTTGGTAAATTCATCTACCAATTCCAACCAGAAACCAAGACACTTATCAGGAAACTTGAAAGGATCTTAATAACATTATAAAGACAAAAAGTGTCTTTCTTATTTAATCAAACATTCTTAAATATAAGTTGGCGACCATAGTCGAGGGTGACCCGAAGGCTCCCTTTTCGATAGCTTACTACACCCGAAGGCCAATGTCCGGTATTCTTGAATATATATATCACAATATATTTCAAGTTTGAAAAATAAATCAAAAAACATCTTGAGAAGCCAAACCATGAAATTCACACTCATGAGTTTTTATCCTGATATATATATATATATATATATATTCTATTTCAAGTTGAAATGTGCTCCATATAAAGTTTGATCAATATATATATATATATATATATATATATATATATATATATATATATATATATATATATATATATATAGAAAATACTTAGTCCAGTTAAACCGGAGTTAGGAGTAATTCCATCAGGACAAGAAATTATTCGTGAATGAATATTTAAATCTTCCTGGTAAAGAGCTCAATGTACCAATTATACAGAGTAATAATTTCTTTAAGAAAAAACAACGAAACCAATCACAAAGGATTATAAATTTATTTCCATCCTGTTACGCATTTTTGAAATTTTCAAAAACACGAAAAAAAATTAACAGGACTTCATCAGATCAATTAGATAAAAAAAACTAGAGTAGACACATAAGAGTGGGAGGGGATAGAAGAGGGGTGAAGAGTTATCTCTTCATTAAGCCCACTTCCGTTTTAAATTTAAATTTTCGGTTGGCAATGTAGTAAATTTATTTTAAAACAATTTTTTTAACTTAATTTTACATATAGACTTAAATTACAGATATTTCTAATTAGATTTGAATTTTAATTAATAATCTCACGTAAAGATGCCGTAATAGATATATTAAAACAAAAACAAATATTTAATTTACTTAAATATTTTAAAATTTCAAAAATTTCAAAAATATTTAGAGGGCATTAATCAGTTACATTGTTTATGCGTAGTACATATATATTATATGCTTTTTCATAATTTTCTATCTAATAATTTATTATATTTATTCTCAAAATTAACTCTAATTCTCAAAAAAATTTATGCTTTATAAAAATTTTTTATACTTGTTTAATTATTTATAGTTTAAATTTGGCCCTATGTCTACACCTGGCTATTAGTTCATTTCTCTTATTTATTAAAATTTTTGGCTCAGGAAAAAGCAAAATGTGGATCTTTTCTTCAAGACATAGATAGCACCTACTATCGAAAGATTTTGGGGTACTAGATCTTTTCAATATGGACCATTGAATGTCAGGGGTTAACCCTTTATTTTTTAATCCCCAATAATGTTTTGATAGAGCAGTTTGATTTTTTTGATGCTCATGGGAGAAGGAATATTTATGATTTCCGTACCTAATCTTGAAATTAGTAGAAGAAACGCCAATATAATATTTCTTATCACTTATGTCCTCTTTTGGATAAATAATAGCTTGATATACTACGTTATCTAAACTACACAAACCATTCATTGGACAATCACTTCGAGATTTACAATTACATTTTATTTTTTTACTATTAATATTATTATTATCTACTCGGTTATGAAATTTATTAATTAATTCATTATTATGGCTATTTATTATTTGAGAAATATTTTTAGTGCAAGAATAACTTATTTTCAAGGTTTTCCTATAAAATATTTTATGCAATATATTATCTTGTTTAAAATGTTTATCTATCAGTCTCAAAAAATATTTACCTACATCTATATTGGCTAGTTTACAAAAAGGGGGGTTAAACCATATAATTTTCCTTTTTCTATTTTTATTTTTTTGAACGTAATTATTATTTTCTTTAGTAAATTCAGTTGTTATATTTTGTTTTAAATACCTAAAATCCTCCTTAAAACCACTATTTTTAAGGGCTTCTATATATCTTTTACTACTCTCTTTGAAAATCTTTTCATCTGCAGATAGCTTACCTATTCTTAAATTTACTGCTTTTGGGATTTGCTTGATTATATTTTTAGGGTGATTTGAATTAACATTAATGTACGATGGGTTCCTCCCAAATAGCAGACCTTGTAGGATTATATATATTAGATATGCTCACTAGAATCATTAGTCCTCAACAAGTAGGTCTTTACCGATATGATGGGTTATTATATATCCCAAATAGTAATGGCCCTCTTAGCTCTAGCATACAAAAGAGGATTATAAGGGCCTTTAAGTTTTTGGGATTTAAAATAGAAATCTCATCTAATATTAAAATAGCCAATTTCTTGGATGTGACTTTAGATCTATCTAATAATTCCTATAAACCTTTCATAAAACCCAATCAGAACCCATCGTACATTAATGTTAATTCAAATCACCCTAAAAATATAATCAAGCAAATCCTAAAAGCAGTAAATTTAAGAATAGGTAAGCTATCTGCAAATGAAAAGATTTTCAAAGAGAGTAGTAAAAGATATATAGAAGCCCTTAAAAATAGTGGTTTTAAGGAGGATTTTAGGTATTTAAAACAAAATATAACAACTGAATTTACTAAAGAAAATAATAATTACGTTCAAAAAAATAAAAATAGAAAAAGGAAAATTATATGGTTTAACCCCCCTTTTTGTAAACTAGCCAATATAGATGTAGGTAAATATTTTTTGAGACTGATAGATAAACATTTTAAACAAGATAATATATTGCATAAAATATTTTATAGGAAAACCTTGAAAATAAGTTATTCTTGCACTAAAAATATTTCTCAAATAATAAATAGCCATAATAATGAATTAATTAATAAATTTCATAACCGAGTAAATAATAATAATATTAATAGTAAAAAAATAAAATGTAATTGTAAATCTCAAAGTGGTTGTCCAATGAATGGTTTGTGTAGTTTAGATAACGTAGTATATCAAGCTATTATTTATCCAAAAGAGGACATAAGTGATAAGAAATATTATATTGGCGTTTCTTCTACTAATTTCAAGATTAGGTACGGAAATCATAAATATTCCTTCTCCCATGAGCATCAAAAAAATCAAACTGCTCTATCAAAACATTATTGGGGATTAAAAAATAAAGGGTTAACCCCTGACATTCAATGGTCCATATTGAAAAGATCTAGTACCCCAAAATCTTTCGATAGTAGGTGCTATCTATGTCTTGAAGAAAAGATCCACATTTTGCTTTTTCCTGAGCCAAAAATTTTAATAAATAAGAGAAATGAACTAATAGCCAGGTGTAGACATAGGGCCAAATTTAAACTATAAATAATTAAACAAGTATAAAAAATTTTTATAAAGCATAAATTTTTTTGAGAATTAGAGTTAATTTTGAGAATAAATATAATAAATTATTAGATAGAAAATTATGAAAAAGCATATAATATATATGTACTACGCATAAACAATGTAACTGATTAATGCCCTCTAAATATTTTTGAAATTTTTGAAATTTTAAAATATTTAAGTAAATTAAATATTTGTTTTTGTTTTAATATATCTATTACGGCATCTTTACGTGAGATTATTAATTAAAATTCAAATCTAATTAGAAATATCTGTAATTTAAGTCTATATGTAAAATTAAGTTAAAAAAATTGTTTTAAAATAAATTTACTACATTGCCAACCGAAAATTTAAATTTAAAACGGAAGTGGGCTTAATGAAGAGATAACTCTTCACCCCTCTTCTATCCCCTCCCACTCTTATGTGTCTACTCTAGTTTTTTTTATCTAATTGATCTGATGAAGTCCTGTTAATTTTTTTTCGTGTTTTTGAAAATTTCAAAAATGCGTAACAGGATGGAAATAAATTTATAATCCTTTGTGATTGGTTTCGTTGTTTTTTCTTAAAGAAATATATATATATATATATATATATATATATATATATATATATATATATATATATATATATATATATATATATATTAGAGAAAAAATAGAAATAAATCAGATTGTATGCAAAAATGAAAAACTATACATTCCTTAGTCTTTCAAATTTACTAAATAGAATATTTTATTGTGGAGAAGACCAAGCATTTTTCGTGACAACAACTCATGAGTCTCGATTCGTGCGTGACTCCTCATTATAAAATGACCCCTTATTATAAAATAACCCCTTATTATAAAATGACCTTACTAATTAAACACTTTGTCGTCAAATTTTGGTTTGAGTGTCTTGTTTTCTTTTTGTTGCTTGTTGGTTTGTTTGTTTGTTTTTCCACTCCTTTGTTTATAATAGTTTGATGGTCTTTTTATATTTTTCTCGCACCGTAAATTCGAACTTTTATCTTCGCTTTATGTCCGTGTGAAGTTCCCGAACAGTAAATCCGTTAGAAAGGGACAAAGGTCCACTTAAAAACAAGTTCATTACATATATATATATATATATATATATATATATATATATATATATATATATATATATATATATATATATAAACCTTCGGGACAATTTGGTAAATTCATCTACCATTTCCAACTTGAAACAAAGAAACTTATCAGGAAACTTGAAAGGATCTTAATAATATTATATTGACAAAATGTGTCTTTATTATCAAATCAAACATTCTTGAATATATATATATATATATATATATATATATATATATATATATATATATATATATACGTGTGTGTGTGTGTGTGTGTGTGTGTGTGTGTGTGTGTGTGTAAGGTACTAACAGTATTTTACTGTTTTTCTTAAAGACAAATTTTTAAAAAATAATTTAAGTGTTTAAGATTAGATTTTCGTACTATTTGAAAGCTTATAGTCTCGTGATTATTAGTATTAAAAGTAAAATAACATTACAGATCTAATTACTGTTAATATATTTTAAATTCTAAAATCACCAATTTGACAATTTTACCCAACTCGAGGCTACGTAAATTTAAAAAGTATCATTAAAATTGTAAAATACTTTAAAAAAGTATTTGGATGAAATTAATCACAAGAAACATTAATAAACTGATTTATGGAAGTAAATCATCATCATCATCATGTCATACCGCCAGTACGGATATCCTTGACCCTCTCTCGCCACTTCTCCCTATCGTTCATCGCCTCAAGCAGGTTTTCAGAGCTACATCCCGTATTCTCACAGAGCTACAGTATGTATGTTCGAGCTGGCCGCCCTGCTTTTGCTCGGCTATATGTGGGGGTCCATAGGAGTAAATCACTTATGAGCTCGTCCCTGCTTCTCCAGCAGTGTCCTGCAAGTCTGGTTCGTCTAAATGGATAGTTTTCGTGATGGGAGGTAGGTGGCCGTATAGTTGGTGCTTTGTTGGGTGTTGCCTCCAGGTCTTGTTCAATATTGCTCGCAGCATTTTTAAATGGAAACGAATCCGACAATATAGAGAAAAATTGAAAAACAAGGCAATCCAAAAAGAAGAATTTAATGTAAAAGAAAGTCAACGTTCTAACGTTTCGGTTCTTCTTCGATAAACTGATTTATGTAAAGTTATTACTTACACGTTAATATCTATATCTCTTACAATGATATCTAAATCCAAGTTGTGGGTCAAAAATAATGACAAGAGAATTTCTGCTTCACTTTACAATCCAACTATCAAGGTGCGCTTTAGTTTCCCGTTAAGAATTATTTTGTGCGAAAGGCCAACCACACAAAAATACACAACTTTTTAAAGAATAGTTTAGTTTGGTTTGGTTTTATGGTATATCAACCATTGTAGGTTATTTAATGCCAAATCCTTTTTATATATATATTAAATATATGATTTCTAAACACATTTTGTAGATAACATTTTCAATGGAGCTTGAGCTAATTTTTTAACATAGTTAAATGGTTTGTTTGACTTATTTCTGACTTAAACGAATAATTCTATTTACTACAAATCATTTATTTGCACACAGTTAAATATTTTCAAGTATTGCTATTTAACACTTACAATTCTATTAAACATCAGTTTTTTTTACACAAGAACGATGTAATTAATTTTTTTCTCGCCACATGGCTCACCAAATTTGGGACAGGATGATTAGTTTGTTTGTTTGGGTTTTATGGCATATCAACCTTTCTAGGTTATTTATTGCCAAATAAACAGTTCTATTTTCAAACAATTCAGTTTAGCATGAGTACACAGATAAATTGTCAAAAATATATCAATTTCATGCAATTCAGTTTAGACAAACAGTTTTATTTCAAACAATTCAGTTTAGTATAAGTATAGTTTTTTGATTACACACAGTTACATGTCAAAACTGTTCTATTTCAAACAATTCAGTTTAGCACACAAAAACAGTTCCGTTTCTAACCATTCAGTTTAGCATAAGTACGCATTTTAAATGTTAAAACAGTTCAATTTCGAGCAATTCAATTTAGCATAAGTATGCAGTTTGAATGTCAAAAAGTTCTATTTTAAACAATTCAGTTTAGTATAAGTATGCAGTTTAGATGAAGTATGCAGTTTAAATGTCAAAGCAGTTCTATTTCAAGCTATTCAGTTTAGCGTAAGTACACAGTTTAGTTCTATTTGACCTATAGATAGGATCCTATTAGTTGCTACCACTCTGGACCAGAGTGGACCTGGAAGCGATGGCAATGAAGGGGTATCCCGCATTCCCTAAAGCTCCAGCATTACTGGAACCTCACCATCAGATTGCTTTGTGTCATATCAAGGACACTCGTTGGGGTGGGGATTACCCTTCTGCAGAGATGCAGTCGGCGTATTCCACAGCCCCAGCCGATGACCGAAAGGCAGTTAGATTTATATTCCAAACTAATGTGTTTTACACCGTTGAACAAAAATATACATTGCAATGTGTGTTTGTTTATAATTTCATTTCTTCTAAGGTGGGCTTATTTTCACCACAGGCTTGTTACATTTTTATGTAAACACGTCAATGTGTTTACTCTCAATATTTGTATAAATTTTGTGTTGAAGACATAATGTATTCTATTAAATTCTTATTTTTACTCAGTACGAATTGATAAAAGTTAAATCACTGGAAAATTCTATGATTGCACCTAGATTAATGGGTAAGCAGTTATTCAAAAAAGGTAAAATTTCCCGCGTATATAGATCTAGTTTTATTTTATTTTATTTGTTAATATGACAACCCGAATTCTTTTTTTAAATTACAAATCTAAATCATTTTGAATAAAGGGAAAACTGATTGATTTTAAAGGCATATAAATCTGTCTAAGCTTATTTTGTCCCAAAGGCTCAGGGAAATGCGTTCATTGTACATTTAAATTTACATTTTTTCTAGTTTAAGTGTTTTTTTGGGGGGGGTTGGGGGTTGCATTCAGTTACATAATAATAAGTATTCCTATCTAATACCAATAATTATAGATGTTTAAAAATTATTTTTATTTAATAATGGACATTTGTTTGCACATAGTTAAATGGTTTCAAGTAAATAATAATAAACCTTAATAAACAATTATAGTCTCAAGTAACTATACTTTACAGAAATAATTCCCAATTTTGGTCTAGTTGGTAGAGTGTTCGCCAATGATCCGGGAGACCGGGGTTCAATCCCAGGTCGGGTCATACCAAAGACTTTAAAAATGGTACTTGGTACCTCCTTGCTTAACACTCAGCAATATAAGGTACTTATCAAAGGTAAAGTGGAGCAATCCAGGGAAAGGAGTAGCGCCCTCCCCAACACTTCGGTGTAGTAGCTATTGAAAAGGGAGCCTTCGGGTCGCCTTCGACTAAAGTCGCTAACTTTACTACTTATCTATAAAGTATTCCTATCTAATACAAATAATTTGAAAATGGTTATATATACAAGTTTATGAATAACTGCGCAGTTCGTGTCCTCAAAAAGTGTTTGCCCAGTCAGCTGGGGCTGTAGAATACACTGACTGCACCTCTGCAGAGGGGTAAGACCCCCCCCCATCGAGTGTCCTGCATATGACACTAAACAATCTGATGGTGAGGTTCCAGTGATGCTGGAGCTTTGGGGAATGCAGAGTACCCCTTCATTGCCATCGCTCCCAGGTTCACTCTGGCCCGGAGTGGTAGCACCTGATAGGGCCCTATCTATGGGTTAAATAGAACTAACGGCATACTCATGATAAACTGAATTGTTTGAGTAAACTGAATAGCTTGAAATAGAAATGTTTTTGACAATTAAACTGTTCTTACGTTTAAACTGCGTGCTTATGCTTAACTGAATTATTTCAAATAGAACTGTTTTTCGACATTAAAACTGTATTTACACTTAACTGAATTGTTAGATATAACTGGTTGAATAGTTTGAAATAGAAATGTTTTTGACAATTAAACTGTGTACTTATGCTAAACTGAATTGTTTTAAATAGAACAGATTATTTACATTAAAATGGATTTGGCGTTAAATAACCTACAAAGGTTGATATGCCATAAAACCCAACCAACCAAACCAAACCAATCAAAAAGTGTTAAAGTAGGTTTATTTTGGTGGAGCACTGCTTTCCTTAATCAGCGGAGGAGGCGAGAAAAGGATCCTTGAACATTTCTTACTCATTATCTCAACTTGGCAGTCCTCGACGTCTGCCTGGTTATCTAGTATTGCAGTCTTAACAGAGAAATGAATAAATTCAACCTGGGAATTTGGAATGCGTAAGTGCTCCAAGACAATGATTCCACTTCAGTAAGAAAAATGGCGCTTATCTCTCTCAAGCTGCCGAAACATAACATTGTCATTTCTGCACTGAGTGAAACTCGTTTTGTAGGATTGTCGCAGTTAGCGGAAATAAAGCGAAGGTTTATAATCTTTTGGATTAGTAAAAGTGAGGGAGAGTCTCGCTTATCAGGTGTCGGCCTTCGCCATAAAATCTGCGCTTGCAAAATCTTTGCTTTCTCTTTCAAAAATGTTTCAGATCGAATTATGACACTAACCCTTGACCTACATAACAACTCTTCTGACACTAGGGTCGGATTAAGTCATGTAGAAGCCCGAAGAACTTAGCAGATTATCGTGCCCCCACCTCACACACACACGCACACACACATACACACGCATAAAGTCTGAAGATTTTTCCTCACACACACACACACACACACACACACACACATAAAGTCTGTAGATTTTTCCTCACACACACACACACACACGCACACACATACACATATACACATAAAGTCTGTAGATTTTTTCATTCATTTGTTTTTTGAAGGACAATCACGCGAGCCTAATCGAGCCGTGTGGGCTGATGGAGCAGTTGCCAGATACTAGTTTTGTTTTATTGCAAAGATAAATATATATTACTATTATTATTATTACTACTCCTTACGAGTTTTTCACGCCAGCGTTAGCTGATGGTCCCTGACTGAAGTTTGAGTAACAGCAAGTCTCCTCAAGTCTCCAGGACCTTTCCCAGTATTCTGATTGATCTTAACAATGCTATATATATATATATATATATATATATATATATATATATATATTTGTCAGTACCCTCTTGTGTAACTGCAATGTATGCTCCACAGTTAATGCGTGGATGGAAAATCTCCAGCCCTGCCTGTTCGTATTATGAGCTGTTATCATATTTACCATATTTACCAACTCCTCCGCTCGGGCAGGATATGACACAAGGTCAATTTTTAAGCGGAGTTTAACAGGTTTGAATTCAGAGTTGTCCTTCTCCAAGACTAGTTGCCTCACCAAGGCTGAAGAATCTAGTCTACCCCACTATTTACCCATAGCAGGAGGGAGAATAATTTGATTCATACCTCTCCCAAGGGTATTAGTGCAATGTGAAATGCAATCAGTCTTGTCCAGGTTTTGAACTCGTGTCGCCGTGTCCACTTCCTACGACGATAACCATTACACCACGGGCACCTCCAAATTTAGTATTATGAGCTGTTATGCCCCTAATATGCCTCGAACCTAACAGGAAAAGGATGAATTTTATGGCCAACGTGCTATGATCTTCTGTATCCAATGTGAATAAGATATACCCAAACATATAATATATATAACCAACATCATCATCATCCTTATGTCGCACCGCCAGCACAGATCTCCCTGACCCTCTCCAGCCATACGTCTGTATCGTTCATCGCTCCCGGTAGCTCTTCAAGGCTACATCCTGGATCGACACAGAGCTGTTGTATAAAGGTTCTAGCTGGTCGTCCTACCTTTGCTCGTCCATGTGAAGAGGTCCACAGGAGTATGTCGCTTATGAGTTCGTCCCTACTTCTCCAGCAGTGTCCCGCATATCTAGTTTGTCTAACTTGGATAGTTTTTGTGATGGGTGGTAGGTGGCCGTACAGCTGCAGCTTTGTCGGGTGCTGCCTCCAGGACTTGTTCAACATTGCTCGCAACATTCTTGTGTAATTGCCGTCAAGTTTTTTCTCCATATGCTTAGTTAGCGTCTATGTAGTGCATCCATACAGCAGTATCGACACAGAATTCCTTTCACAAGAGTTTTATTCACTGATTCTGTGCATACACACTACCAGAAAGAATTTCAAATTCTGATCTAATTGGGATTGTCCTCGTGGTGTAATGGTTAAAGCGATTGACTGCGGAATCGTAGTACGCGTGTTCGTACTCCAATCGCGCTATTACGTTCACTTTCGGGCAAACACCATTGGGAAAGGTATAAATCTCCTTATCCTCCCAGCTATGGGTTAAATAGTACCACTACTGTTCTTCTAGGAGAATAAATAAAGAAACCAAACCAAACCAAACCATCTGATCTAATTGCTGAGTACAATATTGAGGGTATGGAAACCTCCCTCGTGTAATCGCACTAGAGATAACATAGGACATATCCTCGGAATGAGAGACGACAGAATCTTAACACTTTTCATTTATAACAGGCTTCGTGATGGAAACAGAAATGTTGGACAACCATGTCTAAAATGAAGGAACAATCTTAAAGACAACCTCATACCTCTCGGGAATTCTGGCTAAAACATTCAAGTTACTTCAATTCACAAAGATTGGAGGGCAAAATGCCACAAAACCACCAAAAAATTCATTTCCAGAATCTTAAAGGATTGAGGGAGAAGGTGAAAACTCAATCAAGTGACCCTCTTGTTGCCATAAAAAAAACGTTGACGGTTTCCCTTGAACTGGGATAAAAAAAAAAAACCTGGGATTTTGTAGATATGACGCTAAACTTTATCAGATAATGATGCTACAATTCTGGAAATCTGGAGAGTGTAAAGTGCTCCTTTAATACAAATACTCCCATTCCCACTTCGGCTGGGGCTGTAACATTGTACAACTGCACCTCTACAGAGGGGTAAGAAACCCCCCCCACAACGAGTGTCCTGCATATGACACTAAACAATCTGATGGTGGGGTTCCAGTGATGCTGGAGCTTTGGGGAATGCAGAGTACCCCTTCATTGCCATCGCTCCCAGGTCCACTCTGGCCCGTAGTTGTAGCACCTGATAAGGGTCCTATCTATGGGTTAAATAGAACTAACAGCATAGTTATGCTAAACTGAATTGTTTGAGTAAACTGAATAGCTTGAAATAGAAATGTTTTTGTCAATTAAACCGTACTTACGTTTAAACTGCGTGCTTATGGTTAACTGAATTATTTGAAATAGAACTGTTTTTCGACATTAAAACTGTATTTATACTTAACTGAATTGTTATATATAACTGCTTGAATAGTTTGAAATAGAAATGTTTTTGACAATTAAACTGTGAACTTATGCAAAACAGTTGTTTTAAATAGAACAGATTGTTTACATCAAAATGGATTTGGCGTTAAATAACCTACAAAGGTTGATATGCCATAAAACCCAACAAACCAAACCAAACCAAACCTTGATATAACAAAACCGTACGCAAAAAAACGTAAGAAACTACGTGAAAGATATAAATATAAACGTACGATATATGCAATTCCCTAACCTCTTGGCATAGAATAACTTCAGAAGAGTAGGCATGCCATTAAAATCAACCAATCAAAACTATCCTAATGCACTATCTGTGAACTTGTATGCAAACCTATATATGGCTTGAAATCTCATACAAATCTCAGCCCAGTCGGCTGAAACTGTAGAATACACCGACTGCATTTCTGCTGTAAGGTAAGACTCTCCCAACGATTGTCTTGATTATGACAATAAATAATCTGATTGTGAGGCTCCAGTAATGCCGGGACTTTGGGGGTTGCGGAGTACCCCTTCATTGCCATCGCTCCCAGGTCCACTCTGACCTGGAGTGGTAGCACCTAAGAGGGTCCTATCTATGGATAAAGAAGAACTAAATTGTAATAACCCTAAACTGAATTGCTCAAAATAGAACCTTTTTTACATTTAATAGTGTTAAACAAAGATTTATATTAAACTGAGTTGTTTGAAATAGAACTGTTTTTGATATTTAACTATACTTATACTAAACTGAATTGTTTGAAAGCTTTATCAAAATGACTTAATTTGGCATTAAATGACCCGAAAAGGGTTGATATACCGTAAAACAGAAAAACCAACAAACCAACCATACGAATCTCATACAAATCACAACCACCAGAACTGACAAAGCTGTTTGGCCCTCATGTGTCAAAAATGAGAGAAGAGCCGCCCAGGAAATCTGTCTCCCGATCCACTAGACAAGAATCCTGACAAGGATGCCAACTACACAACCAATGTGAAAATTACATCAAATCGCAAACTCACCTTTGTCAGATAGCTTTGCCACTGGTCCCTATAAAACTGGTGCTGTGTTATCGGGAGAATTTCATTTAACACACTCAAACACACACTCACACACACGAGAAAACCTTCGCCAAAGGTCATTTTCCCTTTTATTGTACGCCCACATTTTCCTTTATATTTCCACACGTGTCACAGAGAAAGTTCACCGAACAACTTTTCCTCATTCGCACATATTTGTTTTCTCTCTCTCTGTCTCTCTGTCTCTGTCTCTGTCTCTCTGTCTCTCTCTCTGTCTCTGTCTCTGTCTCTCTGTCTCTCTCTCTCTCTCGTTGCTTACATTTCTATGAATTAATACTATTAAGTTTTGAATTAGGATCATTCCACTTATTATCAATCACTGCCTGAGCCCCCCCCCCCCCACTTCCACAGCACTTTTGTCAAAAAACTGAACAAGACAAAATATCAATTAAAATTCAGGAAGTTATTTCATTTATTTCTAATTGTAGATCCAATTTGGAAACATAAAAACTCCAAAAATCTTATGTGAGTCTTATAAAGACTTTCTAATTTTTTTCTTTAAATCTTATTGGCTAAAATATTTCTAGAGCCAGATTTTATTTTCATTCCATTCGTTCTCCGTCATTTGGTGTATTCTAATTCTAAGCGACACTTTTGTAGCTAGTTTTACGTTAATTACATACTGAAGTATCAGAGTTTATTGTTTTATAGACTTATCAAAAGTTGGTTTAAAGATAATTTGATAGATTGTCAGTTTCAGTTTCCCGATTTTTTTGGCACAATTAATTCTGCTTCCATTATGAATAATTCCGGCAGTGTGACAAAAGGTAAATATTAGCTTATTAAGAACTTTTTATCAGTGAAAAATGAAGGTCACGGATATATTTGAATTTCTGTAAGTGGATAAACTTTAAATCTTGGGCAGTATTGAAATGTAAAATCAAAATGATCGCTTTTAACTCTTGATTGATAGCAAATCACGTTCATTGTAGTCTCATATTTACATTTTTGTGAAGTATCTAAAGAAGGGTGTACACGGTTCAGCCGAACACGAATGATTTTTAAACAGATCTATTTGATCCATAGATGCGACCCTAACTGGTACTACCACTCAGGATCAAAGTGGATCGGAGAATTTGGCGATGAAGATCTAATCGACATTCCTCAGATTTCCAGGACTAGGTCCTCACCATCTTCAGCTATGGATAAATAATAGGGAAGACTAGGCTCTTTAACTGCAATATGGCAACCAGTCTAGGAGAAGGAAAACTCTGAATTCAAACATGTTGAACTCTGCTTAAAAAATACACCGTGTCACATCTTGCTTGTGCAGGGGAGGGGAGGTAAATACTTTTAAATTAATCTCCAAAATCTTCACACACACACACACACACACACGCACACACACACAAACGCACATACGCACATACGCACACGAACACGCGCACGCGCAAATAGAATGTCTCAGTATACGTGGGACCCATGTGACTGCTAATATAGGGTGTCTCAATATACATGGGACCCATGTGACTGCTAATATAGGGTGTCTCAATATACATGGGACCCATGTGATTGCTAATATAGGGTGTCTCAATATACATGGGACCCATGTGATTGCTGATATACGGTGTCTCAATATACATGGGACCCATGTGATTGCTAATATACAGTGTCTCAATATACATGGGACCCATGTGATTGCTAATATAGGGTGTCTTAATATACATGGGTCCCGTGTGACTGATAATAACTCTGCTATAATAATGTTGGGTCCTTTTTTGGCTCAGATTTGAAAATAGTCTACTACAACAACTATTAATCCTAGATGACAATCCCTTGGACAAGAGAGGAAAAATATTTTGCGTCACAACTTATTTGGAGACTAAATCATTCAAAATTGTCTAAAAATAGATGCAACTCATTAATATGATAATGATTTATTACCAAGACAGGAAATTTAAAAAAAAAGATTGCATGTCCTAGAAGCTAATATAATAACAATTTAAAAAGCATCAGTTTGATGTCTCTTGCGCAAAGGTTGCATTTTTTTCTGGACGTGTTCCAAATGACCGCTATTGTGCTTGTTTCAGTAATAGATTATTATCATATTAATGGGTTGCATCTATTTTGAGACATTATATATATATAGATATAGATATAGATAATGTCTCAAAATAGATGCAACTATATATATATATATATATAGATAGATAGTGTCTCAAAATAGATACAACCCATTAATATATATATATATATATATATATTAATGGGTTGCATCTATCTATCTATCTATCTATATATATATATATATATATATATATATATATATTGGAAGCGCTTGTGGTGTAATGATAAACATTTTAGAATATATATATATATATATATATATATATATATATATATATATATATATACATATATATATATATATTAAACCGAGTTTCGTTACAGCGCCTCTTTTACTCTCAGGTCATAAGCGATTTTTTTCAAACTCATGACAATCCTTAAAAGTATTATATAACGTAAAGAAAAGCAAGATTTTCCATTGCAATACTTCTTTTTAAACTCAAACTTAAATTTAAATGCACTCTCAAACACGCAAAATACTAAATGTTCATATTTTAAGACATAAAATCACTGAAAAATTTGCAAAACTTATATTTTATCGAAATGATAGTTCGTGATAAGTGTTACACAGCAAAATACAAATATTCTTAGACTGAACATTTTCAGATAATCTTCAAATTTTGACACTACTGGCAGCCAAACAGTACAACCTATCAACTTAGTCTTTGGAATTTACACTTTTTGCTTAGAATTGGATATCTAGGAGAAAATCAGGTCAATTTGCTGATATTTTACTTTAAGACAGTTCGAAATTAGCAAAATTCTAAAACAGCTCAAAATTGGGAAAATTCTGACACAGCTAAAATTGAGAAATTTCTTTGACAGCTCAAACAAAATTGGCAAAATTATGAGACTGCTGAAAATTGGAAAAATGATGAGACAGATCAAAATGGGCAGAATTCTGAGACAACACAAAAATGGCTAAACCTTGATGTTTTAGCAATTTTTACGATTTTTTTCCAGATTTTTGTCCCATTTTGTGATTTGACTTCAACCGAAGCCTATAACCCATTTTCACGCCTTCATATAATTAGGCTTTACAATATCTAGGATAGTTTACAGGATTTAAGTTAAGCGACCTTATTTTTATCATTCTAAATATTGGTCCTTGAAAAAAAAATATACCTAAATTTAGCAACAATTTTCCCCGGAAAGACCATAAAAACACAAATTCTAGATGATTCTTTTGAAAATTTAAATGATACTTTTTCTCCATTAACGAAACTTTTTCCACCGAAATGCCATCTTCAGGAAATACAAATGACTTTAAAAAAAAGTCGTGAAAATGACGCGAAATTTTCTCTCTAGGTCTGTATTACGTCATAATGATGTTGAATTTTTTTCAAAGCTTCAGACATAACTTCACTTTTATACTTTTTAAAAAATACATTACCTCATTTTAGTTAAAATAGATTTAGCAGAAAAGAATGAGAGGTGACAGAAACTTGGGGGAAAAGGCAGCCGGCTCTTGACCTATGTTCGAATTTATCAATTGCTAAAAATATCTATCTATCTATCTATGACGATAACTGTTACGCCATGCGTGCCTCCACGGGTATATATGGTCGACTTTAGTCAAGGCTGACCCGAAGGCTCCCTTTTCGATAGCTACAACACCAAGGTGTAGGGTAGGGCACTACTCCTTTCCCTGAATTGCTCCACTTTACCCAAATATATATATATATATATATATATATGTGTGTGTGTGTGTGTGTGTGTGTGTGTGTGTGTGTGTGTGTGTGTGTGTGTAAATATATGTATATATATGTTTATCTGCGGCCGCTGTTGCTACATAATACCTTATAATTCCCTTAGCCAAAGTGGTACGCTTGTTGGCTGAGCGGTCTGATACTAAATCTAACGTAAAGTTAGACGGGTTTCGATCCCGGCTTCAAGCGTCCTACATGTCTAGCCACACTGAAGAGTTCTGATAGAACGAAACAGTCTGTCTGTGGATGACTATATATATATATATATATATATAGTACAATTAAATGGAGACTCAAACTCGGTTAAGTCATCATAATAAATTTATTTCGGCAGAGAATATTATTGCTACATTAGCCATTCTCATTTCCACCGAGCAGTTTAACTCCGTGCTTGTTTTGGGGTCATCAGGAGAGAATGTGAACCGTTTCGGGACCTTCCTCTCGACGGTTTTGGAGATATATATACTTAATAGTAAACCAAACGAGTGACAGTGTTTTATACAAGACTTCTTCCATTTTTTCTTACAGCCTGGTATTGATATCAATATTGCTTTAAATCGATTTTTTATCAAGTTTATATGTAGAATTGTCTAAACAATAGGAAAATGTGACAACTGATGTTTGATAACAGAAAAGACGCAGCTGTTTCAACAATGTCATTAAACAAATTAAAGAGATAATAAAATATATATACATTTACTCAATAACAACAACTATGTGACTGACAGATTGAATGATTTTAATGGCACGTAAACGCGTCCAGGGTTATTTTTGCTGAGAGATTAGGGTCTTGCGTTCATTGTACTTTTATACTTACATATTTTTTTTTCACTTTGAATTTGTTTTTATCTTTTTCCTTTCCGGAGAAAATTGCAGTTATATTTAGGCATTTTCTTCTTTTTCGTTTTGCACTGTTATATTATATCAAATATTCCTATTTAATATAAATAATTTACTCACAGTTGTATAGTTTTAAGTATTCCTATCTAATACAAATAATTATTTGGTTTCATGTAATTATTTCTGTTTAGTAATAGTAATTTTCAAGTAAGGATTAATCATTTCTAACAAATAATTATAGCGTCAAGTAACTATCATTAATAGAAATAATTTACTTATATGATAAAAAATGTTTGGTTTGTTTGGGTTTTATGGCATATCAACCACTGTAGGTTATTTAATGTTGAATCCTCTTTATACATATATATTAGATATATATGATTTGATTGTGTTGACTTTTATGGCATAGCAACCACTGTATGTCATTTCATGCTAAATACTTTATATATATATATATATATATATATATATATATATATATATATATATGATAATGATTAATTTGGTTGGGTTTTATGGCATATCAACAATTGTAGGTTATTTAATCTTGAATCCTCTTTATACATATATATTAAGTATATTTGATTTGGTTCGATTTGGTTTTATGGCATATCAACCATGGTAGGTTATTTAATGCCAAATCCGGTTTTTACATATGTGTTGAATATATGATTTATTAACGCATAGTTTGTAGATAACATTCTTAAACGAGCCTGAATTCATTTTATTTGCACACAGTCAAATGGTTCCAAGTATTGCTACGTAATACCAATAAATCAATTTAGGTACACAGTTAAGGAATTTTAAGTATTGCCAAGTATCACTAACAATTCAATTAGTCATCAGTCATATGCTTACACACAGTTTAATGATAAACAGTTCTATTTCTAACAATTCAATTTAGCATAAATCATTTATTTGCACTCAGTTTAAATGTCAAACATTTCTAATGGATCCATAGATAGGACCCTACCAGATGCTACCACTCCAGGTCAGAGTGGATCTAGGAGCAATTGCAATGAAAGGATACTCCACATTCCTCAAAGATCCAAGACTGAAGCCTCACCATCGGATTGTTTAGTGTCATATCAGGACACCCGTTGAGGTTGTCTTACCCCTCTGCAGTGATGCAGTCGGTATATTCTACAGCCCCAGCCCACTGGGCTGTACGATATCAAGTATTTCTTTCTAGTCCAGATAACTTTCACATAATTATAAGGTTTTAAGTATTATTATACACAAGATTTTTAAGCAGATCTTTTTGACCGATAGATGAGAGTCTAACAAGTACTCCCATTCCGGGCTAGAATGGACTTGACGGTAATTGTAATAAAGAAGCATTCCCCACTTCCGGGGGGTTCTTACCGTTCTGTAGACCCAGCCATTTCTGCAGAGGGATAAGACTCCCCCCAATGAGTGTCCTGGATATGACACTAAACAATCTGATGGTGAGGTTTCAGTAATACTGGAGCTTTAGGGAATGCGGAGTACCTCTTTATTGCCATCGCTCCCAGGTCCACTTGGGCCCGGAGTAGTGGCACCTGATAGGGTCCTATCTATCGGTCAAATTAGAACTAAATTGTGTGCTAACGCTAAACTGATTTTTTAAAATTAACTGTTTTTACATTTAACGATGTGTTTAAATTGTGTACTTTTGCTAAACTGAATTGTTTGAAACAGAACTGTTTTTGACATTTAAACTGATACTAAACTGAATAGTTTATAACAGAACTGTCTTCGACATTTAAACAGTGTACATATGTTAAGCCGAATAGTTTGAAACAGAACCGTTCCGAGATTTAACTGTATGTAAACAAAAACTGTACTTATGCTAAACTGAATTGTTAGAAATAGAACTGTTTACGGGCCATTAGCCTAATGAGCAGAGTGTTCGCCAATGGTCCTGGAGACCGGGGTTCAATCCCAGGTCGAGACATACCAAGGACTCAAAAATGGTACTTGATGCCACCTTGCTTAACACTCAGCGTTATAAGGTAAGGATCAAGGGTAAAGTGGGACAATCCAGGGAATGAAGTAGCACACTCCCCTATACCTCTGTGTAGTAGCTATTGAAAAAGGAACCTTCGGGTCACCCTCGACTAAGGTTGCCAAATTTACTTTTACTTATTTGTACTAAGATGGATAAGGCATTAAATAACCAACAACGGTTTATGTGTCATAAAAACAAACCAATCAAAACCCTGTCGAGGTAAGCAACAAATTTTTAAAAAATTATTTTTTGATTTGAAGCAAAATAAAATTGTTACTAGGAGGGTCATTCAATAAATAAGATGAATTTTACCAAAGGAGTTGACACTAGGAAGCATTATTTACAGCATCACATTTTTTAAGGAAATCAATAGTGATGGATTCTTTCATGTCCCCCCCCCAAAAAAAAGCCTGCATGATCTTATTTACTGCCTGTTGCGCCCAGAACTTTTCTTTATCGAAGAATCAGTGTTTCCACTCCATGACAAATCTATGTTTAACCCATTTGTAAACGTTGTTTTGACTAAAAGATGCTTCGCCCTGTATATATCTCATATTCTTCTGTAAATTTCACATGGTTTTCACTTCTCGACAACCAAAAATTTGATAACAGAACTCTCTTCAAGCCTGAAGTATATTGTTTGATTTGCTACCATTTTGAATGACCGCAAGGCAAAAATATTTTTGCGAGATTCAAATGATTCTTGTTATAAACCAATTCCAAACAATGCAGAGTTTACATTTATGGGGGAAAAATTCTGTAAAAGAAATTATTTTGCCTTAAGGGAAATACCTTTATTTATTGAATGACCGTAATAGATAGATAGATAGATAGATAGATAGATTCTCCTTATCTATTGAATGACACTCATAGATAGATAGATAGACTATCGTTATTTATTGAATGACCCTCATTGATAGATAGATAGATAGATTCTCGTTATTTATTGAATGACCCTCATAGATAGATAGAGAGATTCCCCTTATCTATTGAATGACCCTAATAGATAGATAGATAGATAGATTGATAGATTATCCTTATTTATTGAATGACCCACATAGATAGATAGATAGATAGATAGAGATAGAGAGAGAGAGAGAGAGAGAGATGGAGAGATTTCTCTTCTTTATTGAATGACCTTTGTGGTAAATGCTATAAAATTTTATTTCTATTTCCGATTTCAACCAAAATGCAATTGCACTTATCTCATGTATAGAGTTGCTTTCTATTTATTTTTATGTGCATATTTAAATCTGTACATATAAAAATTTATTTAATGTTTAAAAAATAAGAAAAACTAAAACATCGATGGCAAAAATTAACAGAGTAAAGTGAAAGACAAGGGTGGTCTTAAAATTTCTCAGGATCGTCCCAAAGCGGCAGACCATACAGGATAAAGAAGTATGTAGGGGTAAAGTCAACGAGAAGACCTTTCTCTGCCACCCAGCCAAAAGTCAGGGTTTATGGCGCTATAAAAATCTGATAGCTATTTCGTTTAATAAAACATTTTACTCATAAAATTTCCACTTTCAAAGGTGGACCCACTAATTTGATGCCCATCTCTTTAAACCTCAAGGATAACAACGCCAGTCGCGTATTTTCACTGGTCAAACATAAAAACGAAGAGACAACGCAGCCTTTTTGGTGGGGGAAAACTTGAAACATTCCGGTTGAAGATCTAAACCAAAACGAAATAAATAAGTAAATAAATAAATAAAGACAGCTGAGTTCAGTTTTTATAACAACCTTTGAAAAGTTTCAAGATATCTGATTAGAAGAAAAAAAGAAAAGGGCTGTTTTATGCTTGGTCCCATGTCACGAGCGCTTATCGTATATTAAACTCCAAGTCGGCGTCTAAAATGCCCAGATGTATATAAAAATGTTAACAAGACTGAAAAAACAATAAAGAAGTGAATTAATCTTTTCTTTTTCTTTCTGAAACCTCGAAGAGTCAAGATGAAACAGAAAACTTTATAATCAAAATTAAAACGTGTACTAATTGTTCTGAAATTATTTTTTCCATCAACCTTTCAATGTATTTGTTTTTCCCTGTCATTAAATAAATTTATTTAGTAACTCCTTGAACTTTTTTTTTCAGATTCGATCTCAGCTTTATCCTACGGTACTTATTAACATAGTTGGTCCGAAAAGGAAAACAGCTGACGTCACAGTTGAATGCTCATCAAGATTATCTCGTCAAACAAAATCATTTCTTTGTTTTCTACAAATGTGAATGAGTATTTATCGATTGGTTCATTGATTATATAGTTAAACTAGGTATAACATGAAAATTGATTTTCGCGATATTTTTCAAATAAGGTAAGGTTTAACAAATACGTTCGCGGCGAGGCAATTATCGTCGTAGGAAGTGAACACAGTAACCAAAGTTCAAAACCTGAACAAGGCTTTTTGCATTCTACACAATACTAATGTCTTTGAGAAAGGCATGAATCCAACAATTTTCCCTCCAGATATGGGTGAATAGTAGGGTTGACTGGTCTCTTTAAGTATGGTATGGCAACCAGTCTAGGAGAAGGAAAACTGAATTCAAACCATTTGTAGACCTGGAGAAGGAAGGGCTCCGCCAGGCAATTTCTACCCGACATACGTTACTTGTGTAGAGCCCCTACGATCAAACCAGGTTACAGGATCAGGGAGAAAATTAAAAACTATGATATTTTATAAGAGCCAGAGTCGCCATTAAAGCTTTTTGTAAAAAGCAGCTTAAAATTCTACCCGCTGGGTGGATTTTTAACTACCGTATATACTTGTGAAATGAACGACTTTTTAAGACCAAAACGATGATTCATTATACAAGATATGTTTTTGAAGCGTTGAAACTTACCTTGTTTCTAGGCCCAACCTTGTCGTTACCTCGATTCAAAGTGTCCCCTAGCAGAGCCAATACCTAAACAAAGGTAATTAGTTAAGACACTAAAGTTTTTACTTTCCATAACACCTGTGTATATAATATGTATAAATACTATAAAATGGTTGGTCGGTTGGTTGATGTGTTTTACGGTATATCAACCCTTGTACGTTATTTAATGCCAGATCCTGTTTTTACATATATATCAAATATATATAATTTGTAAACGAGCCAGACCTCATTTACTTGCACACAGTTGATTAGTTTCAAGCATTGCAATCTAACACAAATAGTTTTGTTTGCACACAGTTAAATGGTTTCAAGTGTTACTATTTAGCACTAGTAATCCTATTCAACATTATTCATTCGTTTGCACACAGTTAAACGATTCCAAATATTACTATGTAATAATAATAATTCAAATTACCTGTTATCTATTTTCACACTGTTGACTAGTTTTAAGTATCGCAAATTATTAAAAAGTCCTAACAGGTACTACCACTCTGGGTCAGAGTGGATCTGGAAGTAATGGTAATGAAAGAGTACTCCGCATCCCCCAAAGCTCCAGGACTCGAATCTCACCATCACATTGTTAAACAATGTGATTGTTTAACAATCATATCCAGGATACTCGTTGGGTGGGTGAGAGGGGGCTCAACTCTCTGCAGAGATGTAATCGGAGTATTCTAAAATATTCTGAATATTATAAAGAGTAAACAAAGTCATCAGTTGTGTATTAGTGGTGTGGTTTTAGAATGTTTAGAATATCCAAGTAAATATAGTAAGCTTCATGAAGGTCTAGACTACACGGCTTATTCACGGTATTGAGTTGGATTTTATTGTATTACAGTAGTTTTGTTGGTATAAATAAGTATTTGAATGTTTTCTCTGGATCTCATTGGATGTTGAAGAAATATTTTGTCGGCTAGCATAGTCAAAAGTTTGAGGTCATTCGCTGCACGAAGTCGTTCATTACTTGGGTATCTATGGTAGTTCTCAAATAGTTTAAAGAATTAATCAATTTACAGATTCAGTCATAAATTTGGGAACGCCTTTTACAATTTACATGGATGTTTTATGATTGTTTTATGAGAAATGAAAATCATCATCGTAAATAGTGCTACGAAAAACGTCGTGAAATTGTACTTGATGCTAAAAAATGGTACTTGATGCTACCTTGCTTAACTCTCAACATTATAAGTTAAGGATCAAGGGTCAAGTGGAGCAATCCAGGGAAAGGAGTAGCGCCCTCCCCAACACCTTGGTGTAGTAGCTATCAAAAAGGGAGCCTTCGAGTCACCCTTGTCTAAAGGGAGACAACTTTACTTAATATATGATGCTAATTCAAAAGTTATTAAAAACAGGTTTTGTGTTGTCACTTTATATGTTGTTCTCCACTTAAAAACTCTCCGTTATAAATAAACAAATTAATAGAACACTAATAATAAATAATCTTGTGGTCGATACAAGCAAATGTTTCAAAGGCACGCGGCCAAGCTTTACAGTTCCTAGTGGAAAAGTGTGGCGAATGAAGACATTTATGATTTCCAATAGTAATAAACTGATGTTCCTCTACTTCGTTCTTGTGTATCAACTGATCCGTTCGCTTTTTAATACCCATAAAATCCAAGTCGTATTTCAAGTTGATAACTGGTGATGAAAAATAATCGTAAAAAGAAAAGACAGAAAAGAAAGAGAAAAACCAGCGCCAGCCAATTACCGCGTTTTCTACGTAATTGGCTGCGCATGCGCGTCGAACATAAAATTTTACTGTGTAACAACTTTCTAGAGAAATATACATGACAAATTGCCGCCAATTCTGGGATGATTATTCATTAAACGATTGTCACTTTTTCTTAGGCTCAGAATGGAGTATCTGTGCACTCTACCAAGAAAGAAATTGATGCTCCTCGACACTTCAGGCAAGGATCAAAGTATTATATCTGCATGTATTTTTACCCAAAAGATAGGATATATATTTATACAACCTCTCACCACATAGGATTTGACACAAGGTCATAGGAAGCTATGCATAAATCGAGACTCGTGCGTTGCAAATACAAAAAATGCTTGATCCCATCGGCACTCTTTTTTTTGGG
>OY757931.1:10813776-10815013 GCA_963585895.1 Sepioteuthis lessoniana | reverse complement strand
CATCCTTGTAAAAGAATAGACGGGGAGGTATTTTACCCATCGCTGGGAGAATAAGGGTATTCATACCTTTACCAAAGGTATTTGTTCAAAAGTGAACGTAACTGTGTGACTGGAGTTTGAAGTTGCTTACTTTGAGGCAGCACATTAACACTTTAACCACCACACCACGTGGACTCCTCTCATAGCCCGATGTTAAGCTAACCAATTCTGATGAAATTAGAGTGTTCGCCAATGGTCCGTGAGACCGGGGTTCAATCCCAGGTCAAAGCAGTTCAAAACTCAAAAAATGGTAATTGATGCTTTTTGTGTTTAACATTCAGCATTATAAGGGACAGATCAAGTGTAAAGTGGAGTAATCCAGAGAAAAGAGTAATGTTCTCCCCTTGGTGGAGTAGCTATTGAAAAGGAAGCCGTCAGTAAAGTTGATGACCGTATATATATATATATATATATATATAAGTAAATGCTGTTAAAATCAATCAATTAATTTTCCTTTGATTTTTTTAAAATTACTCTCGCACTTTTTTGTATTTCTAATTTAAGATAAATAAATAATACCGAATTGATTATTTCCTTGTTTGTTTATTTGTTTTTAAATTTAGGTCTAACCTTAGTTAGTTGCTTCGGTTTTATGGCATATCAACCTTTGTAGGTTATTCAACGCCAAATCAATTTTTATACGAATAAACAGTTCTATTTCAAACAATTCAGTTTATTGTAAGTACACAGTTTAATTGTCAAAAACATTTCTATTTCAAGCTATTCATTTTGTCAAACAGTTCTAATTGAAACCAATTCAGTTTAGTATAAGAATAGTTTTTCTATACACACAGTTAAATATCAAAACAGTTCTATATTAAACGATTCGGTTTATCGTAAGAACAGTTTCAATGTCAAAAACAGTTCCATTTCAAACAATTCAGTTTAGCATAAGTACGCAGTTTAAACGTAAGTACACAGTTTAATTGTCAAAAACATTTCTATTTCAAGGCATTCAGTTTAGTCAAAAGTTCTAATTAAAACGATTCAATTTAGCATAAGCATGCAGTTTAGTTCTATTTAACCCCTAGATAGGGCCTTATCAGGTGGTACCACTCCAGGTCGGAGGGGACCTGGAAGCGATGGCAATGAAAGAGTGTTCCGTATTCCCCAAAGCTCCAGCATTACTGGAACCTCACCATTAGATTGTTTAGTGTCATATCTAGGACACTCGTTGTGTGTGTGTGTGTGTGGGGGG
>OY757931.1:10801276-10808776 GCA_963585895.1 Sepioteuthis lessoniana | reverse complement strand
AAAACTATTCAAGTTAGGCGAACCAGACATGCAGGACATTGCTGGAGAAGCAGAGATGAACTCATAAGAGATGTACTCTTATGGATCCCCACACACGGCAGCGCAAAAGCAGGACGACCAGCACGAACGTACATTCAGCAGCTATGTGAGGATACAGGTTGTTGTCCTGAAGACCTGCCTAGGGCGATGAACGATAGGGAGGAGTGGCGAGAGAGGGTCAGGGATATCCGTGCTGCCAGCACGATATGATGATGATGATGATGATGATGATATATATATATATATATATACAGGAGTGGTGGAAATGCTCTGAAAAATTCTTGTCACTGAGATGTAGTTATGAAGACACAGAGAATGATATAAGTGTTGTACAAGTGTAGGCCACTCTCATTCAACGACGCACAGATGATTTAGTGCCTAATCACCGAAAGCATCTTGTATATTTTACACATGTTGAATTAGTTATTAATCATATATATATAATTTTAGTGTTAAAGAGGCTATCATCAGTCAAAATATTTTAGTCATCATTATCATATATATATATATATATATATATATCATCATCATCATCATATCGTGCTGGTAGCACGGATATCCCTGACCCTCTCTCGCCACTCCTCCCTATCGTTCATCGCCCTAGGTAGGTCTTCAGGACAACACCCTGTATCCTCACATAGCTGCTGAATGTACGTTCGAGCTGGTCGCCCTGCTTTTGCTCGGCCATGTGTGGGGATCCATAAGAGTACATCTCTTATGAGTTCATCTCTGCTTCTCCAGCAGTGTCCTGCATGTCTGGTTCGTCTAACTTGAATAGTTTTCGTGATAGGGGGCAGGTGGCCGTACAGTTGGTGTCTTGTGCGGTGTTGCTGCCAGGACTTATAACAGGTTTATGCTTCTTACTAGCTCACTTGTTGTGTTCATGGAGGACCAAATGTTGCAGTATTATCAAATTGCGCTCAATATCAATGATAGAGATTTTAGAAATATATATATATATATATATATATACAATGTATACATATATATATATATATATATACAATGTATACATATATATATGTATATATATATATATATATATATATATATATAGATAGATAGATAGATAGATAGATACTTTTCGAGTTTTTGGATTTTTCAAAAACGCATAACAAGATTTAAATACATTTATAATCCTAATATGACCGGTTTGTGTTTTTTCTTAATGAAATTATTGCTCTGTAATGTCTGTTACATTGATCTTTTTACCAGGAAAATTTAAATGTTCACTGTTGAATAGTTTTCTTGTCCTGATGGAATTACTCCCAACTCCGGTTTAACTGGACCAAATAATACTATATATATATATATATATATATATATATATATATATATATATATATATAAGGGATTCTTCAATCCAGTAAATCCGGAATAGGGAACAGGAATAGGTATTTTATTCTCTTGTTGGATCTAATGAAGTTCTTTGGGAATTTTAATTCATGTCAATGCTCTTAACAGGATGGAGATGAATCTATTATCCTAATGTGGCCAAATATTGTGTTTTTTCTTGAAAAGAAAAAAAATATATATATATTACATGACATATTACATATATATGTATCATAAATATATGAAATATATATATACATAAATTTTCATAGTACACAAATGTATATTACACACACACACACACACACACGCACACGCACACAGACATATATGTATATATATATATTTGTTTAAAAAAGATACATATATTACATACATATAGAGAAAAATATCTGTATTTTACACACACACACACACACACACATATATATATATATATATGTGTGTATATATATTACATGACATATTACATATATATATACTATAAATATATAAAATATATATCTATAAATTTACATATTATACATATGTATATTACATGACAGACTCTGCCATGGAATATATATATATATATATATATATATATATATATATATATATATATATATATATATATATATATATATATATATATATCAGTCTGCTGAATAAAATCAAATTCCCTTATGGTGAAACGTTACATTACTCACTGCTCATTATTCTAGAGTGAAAATAATTTGCTTATATACCGCAAAAAGCTCCTCAGCATTTAAATTGGAGAAAATTTAAGCCAAAGATTAATAATGATATTATATTTTAATATTGATATTAATATTAAAGTTGACATTAATAATAATATTGATATTAAAGCTGCAAATAAAAAAATCAGAAAAACTGGATTTCAAAATCCATTTGTTATTTTGATTTGATTGTATCATTACTAATAATCGGAATAAAGGTTGTCAAAACTCTAAAAGGATATTAAAAATAATTATAACTTTATTGATTTATTACTATCACTATTCAGTGACATTTTTTAGAATTAGCATATTAGATTTATTCGACTAATAAAAAGGTTGTATAATATTAAAAATATTATAGGACGCAGTATTTATTTTAATTATATATATATATATATATATATATATATATATATATGCATATATATATATATATATATATATGTGTGTGTGTGTGTGTGTGTGTGTACATATATATACGAGTATATATATGTAAACACACACACACCCACACACACCCACACACCCACACACACACACACACACACACATATATATATATGGTGAAAAATGTTGCTTGAACAGCAATGGGCGTTCTAATAAAACATCCATCGCTGTTCAAGAAACATTTTTCACCATCTTTAAGTCCTAATGAAGGTTTATTAAAAGAGAAAAATTTTAATGTTGACTTTCCATCAGAATAAATTCATCACTTTTAGATTAATATGTTTTTCTATTTTCTTCATATTGCCGTAATTTATTCCCATTATTTACTTCCCCATATATATATATATATATATATATATATATATATATATATATATATGTGTGTGTATATATATATATATATATATATATATATATATATATATATATATATATATATATATATATATATATACCAAGTAAATAAGGACTGTGTGTATCCAAAGAATGAGTGCTCAATGCACAGCTATTTAATACAAAATAACCCGCAGAGTAAAATATGTATTTTTGTTTAATAAAATAAGAAATTTAGAAATAGTATTCATTTTCAAGATAAATCTATTCTTCTTATTCCAGCAAGTCGGATGGAATTTAAAGGAAGTGTAATTAATATTTTTACGTTAAACGACAGCGATATATTCACGTTAAACACTGACGATATATTTCACGTTATTTTGCGTTGTGATGTATTTTACTGAAAAAGAATTAACGGCTACGAAATTTTTCTTTTAATTCATGGTTTTTGTCGTTATCAATTTTGGTTATTTCATATTAGTAACCTGATTTCAGATTTATGAGTATTCTTTGGAAGCTATATAGTATTTTTATAATTTTAGTTTAATTGGAAAACATTTTTTATAATTTCGAATAAATATCTTTTTAAATGTTTTAGTAATTTTTCAAACGTGTTTAATTGTTTACTTCTTTCTTGTTTATTTCTCTTTATATTTTGGTTCGAATTTTTGTGGTATTGAGGCTCTATTCAACGTTTTTTATCATTTGTTTTAGTTCTGAACATAAAAATTACTATTGCTGAATTATTAATTTCAATTATTTTAATTTTATTATTTAAGGAAAGAAGTTTTTAATTGTATTATAATAAGGACTTTGTGTGTAGCTAAATTGTTCGAGAATTAAACAGAAGATGATCTTAGTTAAGATATATAAACTATACCTATTTTTTATATCTATATTATAAAAAATCATTATAATTTGTTTAAACATGATTTGAATATAAAAATTATTTGATATCATATTAGGTATTTATTCTTATGTCTACATTTACCTATAAATTCTTTTCTTTCATTCAATAAATTAATAGTTTCTTTATATTTTACAAAACTAATGTTTTTGGCATAAATTACACCAACCTTGTAAACTAATTTTTATGGATGAATTTTTCAAAATTTACCAATTTATTTTTGGGATTAACCCTTGGTCCGTTTTGTTCAGTTTTATTTCGATAAGGTAGTTTGATTTTTGAGTAAGGGGTTATTAATTGATTGTCTATGGTTATAATACCTAAACTTCCAGTTTGATTCCCAGATGAGATTTCTACGTAAGCTTTGTTATTTAGTTTACCTTCTTTAGAGGAGATGTTCGCCTGGTAGGCAATATTCTCTATGTTACATTTTACCCCAAAGGGCCTTCATCTTTATTTCTACAATTGCAAGAGGAATTTCTTACTTCGTTATTTTCCTCGTTTAAGTTGGGAAGTAATTTTTTTTTTCTTTTTTTTGAGGTTAATAATTATTTTCGATATATTTTTGATGTATGAATAACTAACTGATTTTTGAAGTGTTTCTATTGAATATTTTACTTCGGATGTTGTTTTTTGGAAAAGTTTTATCGATCAGATTTAGAACATTGGCCCAGCGGTTAGAGTGTTCGTCAATGGCCCGAGTCATACCAAAGACTTTAAAAATGGAACTTGATACCACCTTGCTTAACACTCAGCATAATAAACGGTACGGTTCAAGGGTAAAGTGGAGCAATCCAGGGAATGGAGTAGCGCCCTCTCCCTACACCTTGGTGTAGTAGCTATCGAAAAGGGAGCCTTCGGGTCACCCTCGACTATGGTCGCTAACTTTACTTACTTTACATAAGGGAGAGTTAAAACCATGTCTGTTTTTGCCCTTATAATTATTATTTCCAAAGTGATCATTACTATTGTTAGTGTTATTCATTCTATATTTTGTATGTTGGATATTATTATTATTATTATTATTATTATTGTTATTCACTCATTAGAGCTTTTCACATCAGCGTTAGCCGATGGTTTTTCACTGGAGTCTGAGTGACAGCAAGTCTCTACAAGTCACCAGGAATCTTCTTAGTATTCTGGCCGTTCTCAATAATGCTGTCGTTTGGATGGTCTCCACTCGTCCGCCAACTTCCAAGTCCTCTAGCTCCTTTAGTAATCCTTTAGCTTCTGTTCCAAACGCACCAATTACAATCGGCATAATTGTCACCTGCATGTTCCACAGTTTTTTCAATTCCCTAGCAAGGTCGAGGTACTTGTCCTTCTTTTCACATTCTTTCAGTTTTATTTTGTGGTCAGCCGGGACTGCAAAGTCGACTACTTTGCAAGTTCTCTTTTTTTTTTTTTGTTGATTATTATTAAGTCTGGTCTTCTGGCGGGATTAGGTGATCCGTTTGCATGTTAAAGTCCCATAGGAGTTTATGCGTTGCATTTTCTAGGACAGGTGCTGGGTTGTGCATATACCATTTGTTAGTATGGTCGATTATTATTATTATTATTATTATTATTATTATTATTATTATTATTATTATTATTATTATTATTATATCTATATTTATTGGTTCTATTAAAGTCTAAAAACTCTAGTTTCCTGTTGAAACCGCTGTTATGTAGTGCTTCATTATACGGCTCTTTGTGATTTAAAAAAAAATCTTTTTGAAGATGATAGTCTATGTATTCTTAAATTTATTGCAGTAGGAATCTGTTTAATAATTCTTCTAGGCTGGTTAGAATTGACTTTTACTTATGGTATTTAATATATATATATATATATAGGAAGATAGCAGAAAAACATAATCCAAATAGGTGAATATATTATGATGTAAAGTCGACGTTAACGTTTCGGTTTCAGTAACCATCATCAGGACTTGGATATCAAAATAGTTCACATAGCAATGGACGCTTGCTGAGATGATCGGAGCAAATAAAGAAATATACAACGAAAAGATACACAAACGTGCACATAGCGTTCATGATTCAAAAGTCATAAGAACGTGTCTGGCACGTGAAAAAAAAAATTTGAAAATGTTGGATTTCCCAAAGAAGCAAGACAAAACCTCCTGTTTATTGAGAAATACGTAACGACAAGTAAGTTTTCATATATATAGTTCGTTTGGATCATCTATGTTAAATGACGTGTAAGATTGTATTTGGTATTTGTTTTTCCAAAATGACAGTATGAAAGTAATATGTGAACTATTTTGATATACAAGTACAGATGATGGTTACTGAAACCGAAACGTTAACGTCGACTTTACATCATAATAAATTCACCTATTATGTTTTTTCTGCTACCTTCATACTGTCGGATTTTAATACATATTTACTTTCATATTTATATATATAATTCGATATATAAATAATTCGATATATATATATATATATATATATATATATAATATATATATATCGACTTGGTCGGCAATTTGTGAAGAGTTAAACGATCCCATGGTTACGTCGAAATTGTCCGTGTGGTTTTTTTTTACCCACGTGTTATTATTATCAATTAATATTGATCTCCCGCGGGTTATAATAATATCTAGTTCATCTGTAATATTCGTGTATTTCTTTGCAAAATTTATGCTATTTATTAATAGTTCTTTCGATATGAATGGATAGAAATCCATAATATCCAATTGTATAAATGATGTGCTTGCTATCTTTTTTATATTCTTTGACCAAATTATCATATCTAGAGAGTATAATTTATATTTAGAGTTGCTTAATATTTTAGTTACAATTTTTTTAATAATATGTTTTTGCCACTAATCTAAATTCCGTCTTTGTTGGATTAATTAGTCCTACCTTGTTTTTTGTTCGTGAAGTATCGTTTATGGTCTTTGAAGAGAATAGAAGCGTTTTTATTATTTAGTTTCCTAAGTTTATCTTTAATTCCCAGTTTGTCGGCAAACCCGGCTGTGTTATTATTAATATGGTTAATAGTGTTATTATCATAATCAGTTTTCCGAGGTGCATACAATAAGTTTCCAGACTTTTTTCGTATGGGCATTTAAAATTGTCATAGACTCTTGAAAATTCACTATGTTATTGCAATATATTTTATGAGATGACTGACCAGTTTTTAGGATTTCAGGTCCAAATGAACAGCTACAGCAGCAATTGGAATACACCCCACTAAATCCTGATTGTCACAGCTGGTGAATTTCAAAAATGCAACCTGGACGTGAGGAAGAACAATATGCAATAAAATTATGTTTTAAACTTGGAAAAAAATGCCACAGAAACGTATGGAATGCTTCCGACTGTTTTTCAACCACCTTGCATGAATCGGTATCAGTTTTTGAGTGGCATAAGAGATTCAAGGAACGCAGGGAGTCTGTGAGGGATGATGAGAGGTGTGGGAGGGAGTAAGAAAGTTAATAGACCAGAGTTGATTGGCCAAACGGTTCGGGTTAGGGTTACTATGTTGAGGTTTTAAGGGAGTTCAGGAAGAGATTCCTAGGGAAGAAGCCAGCACTCTTCAAATCGAGTCAGTGGCATTTTCACCAGGACAATACACCAGTCCACAACTCCATCCTTGTCACAGACTATTTGACCAAGATGGGCATCAAGACACTTCCTCAGCCTCCCTATAGTCAAGACCTTGCTCCCTTTGACTTTTGCTTATTCCTAAGCTCAGTGGCTGTCATTATGAGACAA
>OY757931.1:10766276-10796276 GCA_963585895.1 Sepioteuthis lessoniana | reverse complement strand
AAGGGGTTAGGACAATTTTCTTTTATTCACGGTGCACTTCAAAAGCAAAAAAAATATTTTGATTGTTGATTGACTGATTGATTGATTTTAACTACATGTCAACCCGTCCAAAGTTATTTTACGCTCAAGGACCACGATATTGCTTTCGTTGAAAGCAATGTATTTAGATCTTTTGTGCTTTTAAGCTTTTTTTTCATTTTACTGCTGTCTTTTACACGCAGTTTTATAATATCAAGTATTCTTATCTAATACAAATAATTTGCATATGGTTGTATGATATCAAGTATTCCTATCTAATACAAATAATTTGCATATGGTTGTATGATATCAAGTATTCCTATCTAATACAAATAATTTGCATATAGTTGAATGATATCAAGTATTCCTACCTAATATAAATAATTTGCATATGGTTGTATGATATCAAGTATTCCTATCTAATACAAATAATTTGCATATAGTTGAATGATATCAAGTATTCCTACCTAATATAAATAATTTGCATATGGTTGTATGATATCAAGTATTCCTATCTAATACAAATAATTTGCATATAGTTGAATGATATCAAGTATTCCTACCTAATATAAATAATTTGCATATGGTTGTATGATATCAAGTATTCCTATCTAATACAAATGATTTGCATATAGTTGAATGATATCAAGTATTCCTATCTAATACAAATAATTTGCATATGGTTGTATGATATCAAGTATTCCTATCTAATACAAATAATTTGCATATGGTTGTATGATATCAAGTATTCCTATCTAATACAAATAATTTGCATATAGTTGAATGATATCAAGTATTCCTACCTAATATAAATAATTTGCATATAGTTGAATGATATCAAGTATTCCTATCTAATACAAATAATTTGCATATGGTTGTATGATATCAAGTATTCCTATCTAATACAAATAATTTGCATATGGTTGTATGACATCAAGTATTCCTATCTAATACAAATAATTTACACACCTTTATACAATATCAAAGGTGAGGAGGTGCCCGGTTATTGTCGTAGGAAATGGACACGGTGACACGAGTTCAAATCCTGGACGAGACTGATTGCATTTCACATAGCACTAATACCCTTGGGAAAGGTATGAATCAAATAATTCTCCCTCCAGTTATGGGTAAATAGTAGGACAGACTAGGTTCTTCAGCCTTGGTGAGGCAACTAGTCTAGGAGAAGGAAAACTCTAAATTCAAACCTGTTAAACTCCGCTTAAAAAATTGACCTTGTGTCATATCCTGCCGGAGCGGAGGGGTTGGTAAATAGGGTTATACGATATCAAATATTCATGTCTAAGGCAAATAATTTACTCACAGTTATATGGTTTCAAGTATTCCTATCTAATACAAATAATTATATGATTTGAAGTAATTATTGATATATAATTGTAATAATCTTAATAAAATTTGTTGCTTGTCATTTGTTTTTGCACAATCATATAGTTTCAAGAAACAAATGATAATTCTTTGTGACCAATTATAACTTCAAGTAACTGTTTTATCCAAAAGAATTACCAATATATGGCATCAAGTATTCTTATATAATACGAATAATTTTTTGTGGTGTCAAATAAGCAAGCCGTAATAAATGCGTGATCAGTTCTATTTGAGAGAACCTTAACAGGTACTACCCCTCCAGGTCAGAGTGGGCCTGGGAGTAATGGCAATGAAGGGTTACTCCAAACCTTCCAAGCTCTACAACTGGAGCCTCATCATTAGATTTAGTTCAGTGTCATACACAGGACATTCCCTTTTGAGAGGGGGTCTTGTCTTTCTTTAGGGGATACAGTAGCGTATTCGAGCCCCCACTGACAGGGTAGTCAGTAATCACGTATATGCACAAAATTTTATCCCCAAAAAGGATTGACGTTTAAATATATATATATATTATATATATATATATATATATATATATATATATATATATATAAACGTGTGTGTGTGTGTGTGTGTGAAATCGAGTACTGATCTGTACTTGGCACTTTGTGTGAAGGAATTGCACTTCTTACAATAAAATTTATTATTAAGAATCTCTCTGAACAGGTTCTGTCTTTCTCTACCCCATCAAGTTGACCTCGGGTTCAATAGACTGACACCAAAGTATCCACAAAGAGCGATTCTTTACTCTATAAAATTGTTACCTCTTCATAGATTGTGAGTTGTCAATAGATTCCCAGCTACGAACTATAAGTGTCATATATTAAAAAAGAAACGACATAAACGTCTTACATTGATATAAGTGGCGAACAAAACGCTAATTTATCACGAATAAGAAGCTTCTTTCCGCTTTTTTCCACTCCACATTTAAGAGGAGAATATTTTAGACAGAAACACTTCAAGCCAAAACATTTGAGAAGCGTCTCTACACAATTAAAAGACTTTCTAAGCCAATTGAGAAATAGCTTCTTGCGAGGGGAAAAATTCAGATGTCATGGTTGTTTGTAGATACCAAAATATTTTACGTGGAATACCTTTTTATAGCAACATAGTTTGTTTGCTTTTCATTAAAAATTTTTTTTAATTTATTCATTTTTTAAAATTTATTTCTATTATTATATTATTATTACTATTACTATTATTATTTTACTCATTAGAGTTTTTCACATCAGTGTTAGCTGATGGTCTTTCGCTGGAGTTTGAGTGACAGCAAGTCTCCTTAAGTCTCCAGGACTCTTCTCAGTATTCTGGCCGTTCTCAATAATGCTGTAGTTTGGATGGTCTCCACTCGTCCGCCAACTTCCAAGTCCTCCAGTCCCTTTCATAATCCTTTGGTGACGGTACCAATAGCACCAATCACAATTGGTATAATTATCACCTTCATGTTCCATAGTTTTTTCAATTCTCTAACAAAGTTGAGGTACTTATCTCTCTTTTCACATTCTTTCAGTTTTATTCTGTGGTTAGCCGGGACAGTAATGTCCACAATCTTGCAAATTTTCTTCTTTTTGTCTTCTGGTTGAGATTAGGTGATCCGTGTGTATGTCAAAGTCCCACAGGAGTTTATGTGTGTCATTTTCTAGGACAGGGGCTGGGTTGTGCATATACCATTCGTTCGTATAGTCAAATTTAAATTTCTTGCACATCTCCAAGTGGATCACCTTGCCCACCCAGTCGTGTCTAGTCTTATACTCCTTCTGTGCTAATTTGCTGCATTCGCTTATAATGGGATTAATGTTTTCATCTCTGTCACCGCATAGTCTACATTCGCTGTTTTGTTGCGTCTAATCTATTCTGACTTTAATATGAATTGTCCTTACGGCGTTGTTTTGTGCTGGTATTAGGAAAGATTCTGTTTCTCTCTTAAAGTTTCCTTTTCTTAGCCACGTCCAGGTTTTCTCATGTGAGATGTTTATTAGTCGTTTAAAACGCCCATAGAGTTGTTTTTCTTCTCATATTTATTTAGTTTTTATACTTTTAAAATTTATTTTTTAAATTTATTTGGATATTTTTTAAATTTTTATTTTATTTGTTTCTGAAATGTGTACAAGAGAGGTATTGTGGATTTAGTAAAAGTTTTGCAAATAAACAGGGTCGTTGCACAAGGTGCCAAGTGCTATTCGTTAAGTATCACTCTGCATTTGATTTGTAAACTAACATATAAAACCTCCCTGTCGATGGGACATAAAGTTTATATCTATAGCAGACGCATAAGACTCTCCACACAAAAAAGGTATAGGGTATGACACTAAACTGCGAGTGATGGTGAAGGTTCAGTTCTGGAGATTTGGGGAATGTGGAGTATCCCTTCGCTGCCATCAATCCCAGGTTCACTCTTACTCGGATAGTACCTATGAGAGTCCCATCTATGGATCAAATAGATCTGTTAAAAATTATTTGTAGTCGATTGGAATACATGATACAATATAAATGTAAATTATTTGTATTAAGAATAGTTACTTAAAGCTAGAATTGTTTACTAAGGATTATTATTAGTTACTTGAAATCCTATAACAGTAATTTATTTGTATTAAGAATTAGTTACTTGAAGCTTTAATTGTCTAATAAGGATTATTATTAGTTACTTGAATTCATATAACTGTAAATTATTTGTATTAAGAATAGTTACTTGAAGCCCTAATTGTTTTATAAGGATTATTATTAGTTACTTGAAATCATACAACTGTAAATTATTTGTATTAAGAATAGTTACTTGAAGCGCTGAATTTTTTACTAAGGATTATTATTAGTCACTTGATACCGTATAATTATTATTATGCGCAAAAAATGATTCGTATAAAGAAATAATAATTACTCGGAACCATATAATTATTAATTATAGGAAAATTATTCACTCTCCGTCAGGCACAAGATTCTATTTTTTTTATGTAAAAGTAAAGTTAGCGACCATAGTCGAGGGTGACCCGAAGGCTCCCTTTTCGATAGCTACTACACCAAGGTGTAGGGGAGGGCGCTACTCCATTCCCTGGATTGCTCCACTTTACCCTTGAACCGTACCTTATAATGCTGAGTGTTAAGCAAGGTGGTATCAAGTTCCATTTTTAAAGTCTTTGGTATGACTCGACCTGGGATTGAACCCAGGTCTCCTGGGCCATTGGCGAACACTCTAACCGCTGGGCCAATGTATTACACTATATCAAATTAGAAAGACGAACAAAACTCAATTAAAGCGCACATAAAAAGATTACATTGATTTTGATTTTATTTTGATTGATTTTATAGGGAATAAATAAATAAATAAATAAAGTTCTAAATTGAATTAAAAACAATTATTAAAATATGCAGAAATTCCCAGAAGCCCCTGACAGGAAGAAGTGCGACGCATGCGCAATGAAAAGGAATCGTCCCGACAAAAAGAGGAATCTCACTCTCTTTCAGCAGTGACCAGCGGAGTGCCAACTTCTTGCTAACTGGTGGAGGACGTCATGCATTCGTCTAAATACGAACGCACTGGCTAACCTTTCCACTGGTAGTAGTTGTCTCTTTCACCACTAACCCATGACGAAAACACCGGATTTAGACAAACTTCGCAAAGCGACAAACACGTCGCTAAGGCCTTATATACCGAACACGTTGTTAAAGCTTTAAATACCGAATTTGGATATGTATATTCAAGAAAAAATTAACGCTAAAACTTTATATACAGATGACGTTATTCAAGCTTTAAATAGAGAATAAGGACACATGTATACCCAAGAAACGACTAACGCATTTTTAACACCTTGACTGGGAAATTCAACCATTTCACTTGTATTCAGGAAGAATTTCCGCACCCACTGAATGGTTGTTGAACCCAAAAATAAAAGAAAAATATAAAAAATATCTTCGTCTCCTATCTGTTACTATCTTCTTTCATATAATTCCTTTACAGCCTTCTTATCCAAGAAGTTAAACCAGCAAAACAAAAGTGGAGCAAGAATAGAATAACCTCAGAATGGTGTCAGAGAGCAAACGGCAACACAGTTTGCCTCTGGGACTCCATAATTTCAATATAAAAAATATAGGATTGTTCTTAATACGTTTGAGAATAAAACAATAATATTAGAAATCAATCACACTAAGTAATTGTTTACAAAACCCAGTTTTGTTAAAACCAGTATGCAAATTATCCACATCATTTACTATATCAAATTTTATTTCTTGGTTATTTATAACACACAGCAGGATTTTAAATGCATAACTAACATGGGTTGTTTTGAGGCAAATTCAGGACAGCTAGACTTTAACAGAAACATCGTTAATATATAAGATTCTAATTAAAATTAAATACTCTCTATTTAATAATAATTGGAAATATCATGCAAATATGTAAAGGAATTGTGACGTTGGTGGTGACGTAATCTCGGTTTCAAACAAGCAGACACATATTCTCCATTAGAATACAATTAGGAATATTAAAAACCATATAACTGTATGTAAATTATTTGTATTTGATCGGAATACTTGAAACCGCATGAAAGTGTGCAAATTATTTGTATTAGATTGGAACAGATGAAGCTGTATGACTATGTGCAAATTTTTTGTATTAGATAGGAATACTTGAAACCATAAAACAGTATGCAATTTTTGTATTAGATAAGAATACTTGAAACCATAAAACAGTGTGAAAATTATTTGTATTAAATAGGAATACTTGAAACCATAAAACAGTGTGCAATTTTTGTATTATATAAGAATACTTGAAACCATAAAACAGTGTGCAATTTTTGTATTATATAGGAATACTTGAAACCATAAAACAGCGTGCAATTTTTGTATTAGATAGGAATACTTGAAACCATAAAACAGTGTGCAAATTATTAGTATTAAATAGGAATACATAAAACCATATAACTGTGGGTAATTTTTGTAATAGATAGGAATACTTGAAACGATAAAACAGTGTGCAAATTATTTGTATTAAATAGGAATACCTAAAACCATATAACTGTGTGCACATTTTGTATTAGATGGGAATACTTGAAACCATAAAACAATGTGCAAATTATTTGTATTAAATAGGAATACATAAAACCATATAACTGTGTGCAATTTTTGTATTAGATAGGAATAACCTGCCGAGAGCGACCCGAAGGCTCCCTTTTCAATAGCTACTAAACCGAGGTGTAGGGAAGAGCGCAATTCTTTTCCCTGGATTGCTCCACTTTACCCTTGGTACGTACCTTATGTTGCTGAGTGTTAAGCAAGGAGGTATCAAGTACCATTTTTAAAGTCTTTGGTATGATGCGACCTGGGATTGAACTCTGGTCTCCCGGGCCATTGGCGAATACTCTTTAACACTTTAACTTATACACTTGGGAAAGGTATGAATTCAACTCTTCTTCCTCAAGTTATGGGTAAATAGTAGGGCAGGTTAGGCCCTTTAACATGGTAACCAATGTAGGAGAAGCTAAACTAAATAGTAGGGCAGGTTAGGCCCTTTAACATGGTAACCGATCTAGGAGAAGCTAAACTAAATAGTAGGACAGATTAGGCCCTTTAACATGGTAACCGATCTAGGAGAAGCTAAACTAATTAGTAGGGCAGATTAAGCCCTTTAACATGGTAACCGATCTAGGAGAAGCTAAACTAAATAGTAGGGCAGATTAGGCCCTTTAACATGGTAACCGATCTAGGAGAAGCTAAACTAAATAGTAGGACAGATTAGGCCCTTTAACATGGTAACCGATCTAGGAGAAGCTAAACTAATTAGTAGGGCAGATTAAGCCCTTTAACATGGTAACCGATCTAGGAGAAGCTAAACTAAATAGTAGGGCAGATTAGGCCCTTTAACATGGTAACCGTTCTAGGAGAAGCTAAACTAAATAGTAGGACAGATTAGGCCCTTTAACATGGTAACCGATCTAGGAGAAGCTAAACTAATTAGTAGGGCAGATTAAGACCTTTAACATGGTAACCGATCTAAGACAAGCTAAACTAAATAGTAGGGCAGATTAGGCCCTTTAACATGGCAACCGATCTAGGAGAAGCTAAACTAATTAGTAGGGCAAATTAGGCCCTTTAACATGGTAACCGATCTAGGAGAAACTAAACTAAATAGTCGGGCAGATTAGTGTTGTTTCCTCGCTGAGTGTTGTAAGGCCCTCGCTAAGTTTGCGAAAAATAAAAGGTAGAATGATAAAGAAGTAAGATGGCGAAGGTCGAAAGGTGTTTTTAAAAATAAGTTTTTATTTGCAGCATGGAATATTGGGTTTGCTTTTGGTGCTGCAAGACTCGTGAAGGGTTGTGTGTATTGAGACGAAATTGAGTTATGAGAAGTTGAGATGGCAGCGTGTGTCGTTGGACGTGTGAGGGATTGTGTTTTTTTTCATTTTTGACGAAAGACATGTTGCAGTTGTAGGAATTGAACTTTGGATGTCACCGTGAGTTTCGTATCTGGTATTTGGGGAGAGTAGGCGTTATCTCTATTAAGGTGGACCAGAGGTGAATTGAGAGCTAGCGTGTCGAGAGCGGGATTACGCTCAGATCGACATGGCCAATTTTGGGGTGACATAAAGTTGTGCCTGTGCGAGGCATGTTGAATGCGTCTAATTTATATTCAACTGGGATTCCTTGTAATGAATCCATAAATTAGATGGATTCCCTCGTGTGTCCATGTTGCTGCTGCTATACTAGGGCTGCAGTGAGATGTCTGCACTGGGCGGCGTTGTCCAGCAAAAAAGCATCGCTATTGAAGAACGGCCAATCTGACGTCTGCACTGGTCGGCGTTCTCCAGCCAAAAGAGACTGGGTTTGGCAGCTTACAAGATTTGGTGGCCGGAAATGAAGGTCCGGGGTGAATAGGATAAGTCATCCTGATTGGGTGAAATTAAGTGTCGAATTAAATTGCGCGCCAAACCAAAATACGAAATTTTCCCCTTCTCTACAATGGTAACCGATCTAGGAGAAGCTAAACTAAATTCCATTTCTGCATTAAAATTGACCTTATGTCACATCCGACCAGTAATGGTAGGATTAAGCTTATCTTTTAAAGAGAATAACGGTCAATTCATACCGAAAACAACCAGATCACCGAAATTAAGCGAAAATGAGCTTTCTCAGTACTTAAAGGGGTTAATACTACGTAGCAGTAGCAGCTAGTGTAAGCAAAGAAAGCCCTGATTAAGTAAGCTTAGTCAACAATATATAAATTTATGTCATGTCACATGATATTCTTAATTTTTCTTTTGTTCAGTGTTAGAAGCAAAGACTTGTAAATATAACGATTATTTGTCCCATATTCGGCAAATTAATCTCTCTCAGTTTATCGAAAATAATTTATGTACAGTTCCAATTTATCTCACCCCAGTAAGCTGGGGCTGTAGAATACGCCGACTGCATCTCTGCAGAGGGTTAATAGCTCCCCATCCACCTCCATAACAAGTTTCCTGGATATGATACTAAACTATCAGATGGTAGGGCACCAGTCCTGGAGTTTTGAGGAATTTGGAATACACCTTCATTGCAATTACTCCCAGGTCAGCTCTGGCTCCGAGTGATAGTACCTATTAGGGTCCCATCTAGGGGTCAAATGGAAATGTTGATTAATATTAAATTGAATTATTAGTGTTAGATAGGAATACTTGAAACCATTTAACTGTCTGCAAACAAATGAGTTTTAACACGTTTAAAAAATGTTATCAATAGATTATTCTTTAAAAAAATTAAACGAGGTTTGGCATTAAATAACCATCAACTGTTGATATGCCACAAAACAAAAATAACCAAACCAAACCAATTTATCGACACGAGTATATAAAAGTAAGTTGTTTGGAACCGATTTAAAGATAATATTGTTTTAATCAGAAAGAAATATTTCTTTTGGGACAATTCAAAATGTCAGAAAATTAAATTGAGTGCTCTAGGCTTGATCAGAGGTCTTTGAGATGGTTGAGAGGTGCAAAACATGGTTTGGTACGGTTTCTTTGTTTAATGGTATATCAACCTTTGAAAATTAAAATTAGAAAATTAAACACGTTAAATCTATGTGAATATCTGCACCAGGAGGCGCGCTTAGCGTGACGTTTATCGTCGTAGGAAATGGAATTGCCGACCAAAGCTGAAAGCCATCCTTCTGGAAGAATAATAGTGGTACTATCTAACCCTTATCTAATACCCTTGGGAAAGGTATGAATCCAATTATTCTCCCTCCAGCTATGGGTAAATAGTAGGACAGACTGAGGGGTTGGGTAAATAGGATCTACCCCTTAGCTGAAGAGGATAAAGAAGTTCATACCTTTCCCATGAGTATTAGTTCGAAAGTAAATTTAATACCGCAACTGGAGTTCGAACTCACTTATTACGATGTCGCAGTCCAACAAGTCAGCCACTATATGACCGGGGACTCTCCTCCCAAGTGAAATTTATAGAAGAATGTGTAATCATATTTACCAACCCCTCCGCTCAGGCAGGATATGACACAAGGTCAATTTTTAAGCGAAGTTTAACTGGTTTGAATTTAGAGTTTTCTTTCTCCTAGACTAGTTGCCTCACCAAGGCTGAAGAACCCAGTCTGTCCTACCATTTACCCATAGCTGGAGGGAGAATAATTGGATTCATACCTTTCCCAAGGATATTAGTGCTATGTGAAAATGCAATCAGTCTCGTCCAGGATTTGAACTCGTGCCGCCGTGTCCATTTCCTACGACGGTATCCATTACACCACGGGCAATATATATATATATGATTACCGTCGTAAGAAATAGACACGATGACCCGAGTTCAAATCCTGGACGAAGCTGTTAGAATTTTACATAGCGCTAATATCCTTGAAATGGTATGAATCCAATTATAGAAGAATGTGCAATGTTTACGGATAAGCAGATAAGACAGTCTATGGAGTGGAAACACGCTGACATTCCGGTAAAGAACAAGTTCCGACCGCAGCGGTCAGTAAAGAAGTTAATGCTGACAGTCTTCTGATGAAAGAAGCCATCACTATTGATTTCTTTGAAAAAAGGTGCAACTTTGAATAATGCTTCCAATTGTACCATATTCACAATTAACACTATGTGCAAAATGGACATATAATGTTCATAACGATAGAACATAGGAATTTCGGAATTCGAAAACCCGTAACGACTTCTTGTTCAGGTACGAAACCTTTTTATTAACTTTGAGTTAAAGGTTTCGACGTAAGGAGGAGAGACACAATCTTGCTATGCTGTCTTATTCATTTGGCCCCCATCTCGAGCACCCCCCCCCCGTAGGGCGCAAGTTCGCCTCGCGTCTGCGAGCTCCAAAAGTCGATCCTTCTCGTTTGGCGTCTAATTCTCAACTCTTACTTTCTTCAAATCTCTCACAAACCTCCACGCGCTTCCGGTGCGTGACGTCACCCGCACCCTGTCACACCGTTTCGTCTTGGACTATTATGACATCTGAGTGACACCTCCATCCGCCCGCGTTAACACCTGCCTCAATGTTGCACCTAACTAACCCATGTGCTGAGCCGAAAGGTTCTCAGCCTAACTAAACTCAAAGGCATGAACCGAAATCCCTCGGCTATTATATAACACAATTTACCACTCCATAAACAAAATTCATTTTATTTATTGAATGACCATCGAATAGATGTAAAAATGCGACATTTGTTGAAAAGATATATTCAGGTTTCTGCGTCATCATGTCGCGCCATCAGCACGGATATCCCTGACCCCCTCTCACCACCACTCTCTATCGTTCATCGCTCCCGGTAGGTCCCCAGGGCTACACTCCGTATCCTCACATAGCCGCTGTATGTAGGTTCGAGCTGGCCTCTCTGCTTTTGCACGGCCATGTGAAGGGGTCCATAGGAGCATATCCCTTATGAGCTCGTCCCTACTTCTCCAGCAGTGTCCTGCATGTCTGGTTCGTCTAACTTGGATAGTTTTCGTGATGTGTGGTAGGAGGCCGTACAGCAGCTGCTTTGTGGGGTGTTGCCTCCAGGACTTGTTCAACAGTGCTCGCAGCATTCTTGTGTAGTTCCCGTCAAGCTTTTTCTCCAGCCGTTTAGTTAGCGTCCATGTAATACATCCATATAGCAGTATCGACACGATCGCTGCTTGGAAGAAACTGCGTTTAATTTTTTCGAGCTGACAAAGAAAAAAAGCTGAAGTTAGCCCGCAAAAACAATTACCGACGTCGACTACGCCGATGACATAGCGATTCTGGCAAATGCACCCGCCCAGGACGAAACCCTACTGCATAATCTGGAACGAGCTGCCGCAGGCATTGGCTCCCATGTCAATGCACACAAAACAGAATATATGTGCTTTAATCTAACAGGCGACATTTCCACACTAAACGGTAGCTCTCTGAAACTAGTAGACAAGTTCACCTACCTAGGAAGCAGTGTCTCCTCGACCGACATTAACACGTGACTAACAAAGGCATGGACAGCTATGAATAGGCTATCGGTCATATGGAAAGCAGAACTGACCGATAAAATGAAACGCAGAACGGTTTCTGCGTACTGCTTCAGAAAACATCAAAATTAGCGAAAGCATATAAAACCGAAATAATATTTACTCGAAAAAATTTGGTTTCATAATAATTCATACTGTTTCAAGTGTTTTTCATGTTAGCACAAGTGGGGAACTTTCTCGAATGTCACCTGTAAATCGAAAGAAACAGGAGAATTAAGAATAAAGTTTTTGGTTTGATTTGGTTTGGTTTCAACCCTTCTGGGTCATTTAAAGCCAAATCGTCGTTATCCATAATGTATATGATTTGTAAGCGCATAGTTTGTAGATGATATTTTTAAACAAGCCAGAACTCATTTGTTTGCATACAGTTAAATGGTTCCAAGAATTTCAACATGAATAAATCTATTTTGAACTAATCATTTGTTCGCACTCGCTTAAATCGTTTCAACTATTGCTGTCTAACACAAATACAATTATTTGCACACAGTTACAGGGTGGAACGATGAAATTGTCGCCCTAGAAAAGACGACATGATTCCATTTCCGTTTAATGAAAACCAGTTTTCTTCTTTTGTTGCAGACCATCAACTAGTTGGCCAGTTACGTACAAATCCCAAGATCGATAGGAGTCTTCTATCATGTCTGAAAGTGACACAATGTTCAACGAGCGAGATCAGAGATGCGCCTCTGTACAACTCATGCACTCTACCCAACCAAGTTATGACAACAGGACCATTGCCGGCACACTCAAAATGCAAATCCGGACTGTTCAACGCTTGAGGGCACAGCTCAACGCATCGGACGACCCTTTAAAGGTGGTGGAGCGGAAGGCCACATCATGCCACCTCACATCTTCGAAGTCGGCTTGAAAGTCAACACCAAAGTGTACCTTGATGTGCTGAAGAGTGTGGTGATCCCCTGGTGCAATCAGGTGGCCGATGGCAGACCCTGGGTGTGGCAGCAGGACTAGGCGCCGGCCCACAAGTCCAAAGAGACCTAGACTTGGCTTCAGAATCAGTGCTACAACTTTGTACCCTTCTCTCACTGGCCCCATCCTCCCCCGACCTGAACCCGCTGGACTACTTCGTTTGGTCATACGTCGAGAACATCACCAGCATGACCTCCCACAACACCAAAGCCAGCCTGATCGCTGCCATCCGCCGAGTATTCGCCGAGCTCCCGCCGGCGCTTGTGGAAAAGGCATGCCCCTAGTTCCGGATCCGTATTGAGGCAGTGATTGAGGCTGAAGGCGGCTACATTGAATAGATGTCAGTTCTACTACATAATCAAGTTACCTGAATTGATTTTTTCAATAAAAGTTTTAAAATAAAGCTGTAGTGTTGTTTTCTTTAGGATGACAATTTTATCGTTCCACCCAGTAGATGTCAGCTCTACTACATAATCAAATTAGCTGAATTGATTTTTTCCATAAAAGTTTTAAAATAAATCTGTAGTGTTGTTTTATTTAGGACGACAATTTTATCGTTTCGCCCTGTAAATGGTTTCAAGCATCACTATGAACCTCTAACAATTCAATTCAGACGCACAATTAAAGAGTTTCAAGTATTGCTATGTAACACTAATAATTCTATTTAACACTATTCATGTATACACAGTTAAATGGTTTTAAGTATTGCCAAGTAATACTAATAATTCAATTTAATAGTCATGTGTTTGCTCACTGTTGAATGGTTTCAAACATAGAAAATGATTAAATATTTGTATTTGACTAATAGATCGGACTCTAACAAATACTACCAGTCCGGATCAGAGTGGACCTGGGAGTAATGGCAATGAAGAAGTACTCCACATTTTCCTAATCTCGAGGAGTGAAGTATCACCATCAGATTGCTTAGTGTCGCATCTAAGACATTTGTTGAGGGTGGGATCTTATCCCTTTGCAGAGATGCAGTCGACTCATTCTACAGCCCCAGTGGACTAGGATAAGAAAAAAAAGAAAGAAAGAAAGAAAACATGAAAAAAAAGGAAGAAAGCAAAGAAAGAAAGAAAGAAAGACAGAAAGAAAGAAAGAATCCAGAAGTTTTGAAAATTATCAAGTTGTGCTAATATTATAGATTCCATTCTCTCTCTCTCTCTCTCTCTCTCTCTCTGTCGTTCTCTTTTTTTCTCTCTCACACTCATAAACACTCACGTGCGCGTTAAATATCATCTTCCGATATCTTGTTACCATAACAAAAGAATTTCACATTAATTTTTTGTAAGACCACGTTGAGTGACCGATATATATATATATATATATATATTCGAGGATCATTAAATAAGTTTCCAAACTTTTTCAGAATGGGCACTTTTATTAATAGTACACATATGAAAGTAATCTCAGGCTGCAATGCACTTGTACCGTTCCAACAACTTCTCGAAGGCCCCATGGAAGTCCTCTTGTGTGAGCGTGTATATAACCTTCGTCACAGCCTCTTTCATCTCCTCAATTGTCTCATAACAACAACCTCTGAGCTTAGGAAATAAGCAAAAGTCAAAGGGAGCAAGGTTTGGGCTATAGGGAAGGTGAGGAAAGGTCTTGATGTCCATCTTGGTCAAATAGTCTGTGACAAGGATGGAGTTGTGGACTGGTATATTGTCCTGGTGGAAATGCCACTGACCCGATTTGAACAGAGCTGACCTCTTCCGACGGAGTCTCTTCCTGAACTCCCTTAAAACCTCAACATAGTAACCCTAACCCTAATCCTTTGGCCAATCAACTGTGGTGTATTGACTTCCTTACTCCTCCCACACCTCTCATCATCCCTCACAGACTCACTACCTTCCTTGAATCTATTATGCCACTCAAAAACTCATGCTCGATTCATGCAAGATGGTCGAAAAGCATTCCAGACGTTTCTGTGGCATTTTTTCCAAGTTTAAAACAGAATTTTATTGCATATCGTTCTTCTAAAGTGTCAGATTGCATTTTTGAAATTCACCAGCTGTGACAACCAGGCTTTTGTAGGATGTATTCCAATTGCTGCTGTAGCTGTTGATTTGAACCTGAAATCATAAAAATTGGTCAGTGATCTCATAAGATGTATAGCAATAACATAGTGAATTTTCAAGAGTCTACCACAATTTTAAATGCCTGTACAAAAAAGTCTGGAAACCTACTGAATGCACCATGTATATATATATATATATATATATATATATATATATTGAGAGAGAGTGTGTGTTCATGTGTATCTGTGTGTGTAACGTTATATTTTTATATAAGTAAGTAAGTAAAGTTGGCGACCATAGTCGAGGGTAACCCGAAGGTTCCCTTTTCGATAGCTACTACACCAAGGTGTAGAGGAGGGCGCTACTCCTTCCCTGGATTGCTCTACTTTACCCTTGATCCGTACCTTATAATGCTGAGTGTTAAGCAAGGAGGCATCAAGTCCCATTTTTTGAGTCTTTGGTATGACTCGACCTGGGATTGAACCCAGGTCTCCCGGGCCATTGGCGAACACTCTAACCACTAGGCCAATGTCCGGTTTATATAAGTAGATTATAAAAAAGTTATAGATTGTTAACCAATTTTGTTGTGCTGATCAAACAATATCTCACCAAGTTACAAAGCCAGATTTCAACTCAAAATATACGATATATATATATATATAATTACCGTCGTAAGAAATAAACAAGATGACCCGAGTTCAAGTCCTGTTAGAATTTTACATAGCGCTAATATCCTTGAAATGGTATGAATCTAATTATCTCCATCAAGCTTTGGATAAATAAATTCAAACCAGTTAAAATCCTCTAAAAACTTCACCCTGTGTTGCATCCTACTCGTGCTAAGGGGTTATATATATATATATATATATATATATATATATATATATATATATATATATATATATATATATAACAAATAAATAATGACTGTGAGTATCCAAAGAAAGAGTACTCAATGCACGGCTATTTAATACCAAATAACCCGTAGAGCAAAATATATATTTTTGTTTTAAAGACAAGAAATTTATAAATAGTATTCATTTCTATGAATACTACCCGGACAATTGGCATAGTGAGTAGAGTGTTTGCCAATGGTTCGGGAAACCAGGATTCAATCCCAAGTAGAATCATACACAAGACTCGAAAATAGTACTTTATGCCGCTTGGCTTACCACTCAGCATTATAAAATATGTATCAAGGGTAAAGTGGAGCAATCCAGAGAATGGAGTAGCACTCTCCCCTACACCTAAGTGTTGTAGCTACTGAAAAGGGAGCCTTCGAGCCACCCTTGACAAAGGTTGCCAACTTTACTATATATATATATATATATATAACATAGAATGAGATATCTTTATCCTCCAAATATGAGTCTTGAATATATAGCGTACTTTCACCACGTGAGAGTGGGGAGAAAGCGTTTGTGCTAACCAAAATCTCCTGTATATTACCTTCATGCAGAAAAAAAAGCTCTCCATAATAAAATTTTTAATAATGCAATAGCATTGAAATGATTCACAACCCTTTCGTTGTTCCCTGTAAAGCACACATACTAGAGAGACCCTCTTGTGGTGTGAGAAGAAAAAGCGAAACATTATTTTCAAAAACCGGTTATGGGGTTGAAATTAAGAGTCTTCAGGTAGGTTGTCAAAATGAGAAGTCTCTGTTAACTGTTAAAATCTCCCTCAATTAGTTCACTCTTTCCTGGGTGCTGTTCATCTCACTAGACGCATTCTTCATCGGATTTTCAGTGACACACACACACACACTCACTCTCTCTCTCTCTCTTTCTCTCTCTCTCTCTCTCTCTCTCTCTCTCTCTCTCTCTCTATCTATCTATCAATCTATTACGTGGAGCCTATACTTATTACTGTTCGGAACAGGACATTTTGCTTACCCTATAAATCCTCTCCAAGTGTCTTCAATACGACTTGCACTTCCTCGACCTGTACCCAACGACATTTCCTCGTCATTACACACTTTTATCAAATGCACAGCTCAGAGATTACTATGAGAGATAAGAAAAATTCAATATCCAGAAACAAGTCATTGACAAAAAGAAAGTATCCAAATTTTTTTTATTAACCTTCTTGGGAGCGGAGAAAAAAAATTGGTTCCAACGGCATGTCAAATTATCTAGGGTTATTTTATGCAAACAGGTTAGGGAATAGCGTACATTTTACGTTTTTATATATACTTATGAGTTGATTCTTAAGTTTTTGCACACACTTGTATGATATCATGTATTTCTATCTAATAGAATAATTTGCAAACAGACATTTCTCCCCCATAGATGGGACCTAACTGGTACTACTACTCTGGATCAAAAGGACCTGGGCGTAATGTCAATGAAATGGTACTCTATAGTCCACAAAGCTCCAGTACTGGAGCCTCACTCTCACATGCAGTTTAGTGCCATACCCAGGACACTCCTTTCTTAGGAGGTCTTAACCCTCTGCTGGGGATACGGTCAGCATATTCTAAGCCCCACTGACAGGGCGAAAAGAATGGTGGGGTGAGAAGACTTCACAAAAGTTGATGACCTATTTACCAACCCCTCTGCTCGGGCAGGATATGACACAAGGTCAATTTTTAAGCGGAGTTTAACAGGTTTGAATTTAGAGTTTTCCTTCTCCTAGACTAATTGCCTCACCAAGGCTGAAGAACACAGTCTGTCCTACTATTTACCCATAGCTGAAGGGAGAATAATTGGATTCATACCTTTCCCAAGGGTATTAGTGCTATGTGAAAATGCAATCAGCCTCGTCCAGGATTTGAACTCGTGTCGCCGTGTCCATTTCCTACGACGATAACCATTACACCACTTTATCATTGCACCAAGTGGACTGCGATCAATTCATAAAAGAAATTGAGATAGTTTTTACAAAATTAAGTCATAGTTTTGGGAGAGTCCCGATGAAATAATACCAAAAGTGCTGGATTGCGTCACCGTAGAAAAGGGAGTTCGAACACTAGACGGGCTATTACGTCCACTTTCGAACTAATAACTTGAGAAAAAGTATGAACCCCCTTATCGTCAACCCCAACCAACTATCGGTTAAATAGTACCAATAGAATTCTTTTACATGGATAGCTTTGAAATTAAATGATCAACGAAGGTTGACGTGCCATCAAACAAAAAAAATCAAGCCAAAGTTTTTTTGCCGAAGCTGGGAGATATCTTTAAACCTTGTTAACTGGGGTAATAATCTAATTTAAGGAACATTTGTATTATAACCGTTTCAAATAAATAAAGAACACACACGAGGGGAAATGAATTGTGTGTAATAATTTTTTAGATAAGCTGAAAGGAATTAAAATGTGAAACTTGTGAATTCGAGTCCCAAAAATAGTCAAAGAGGAGCTTAAGATATAGACATTCTACTTCTTTAAGCACCACTATATATATATATATATATATATATATATATATATATATATGTGTGTGTGTGTGTGTGTGTGTGTGTGTGAACAAGCAAAATATAAAGGAAGTATTTGTTGATACAATTAGAAAATGATAAGACTGCATAATCTCTTTATCCACAAACATTTCAGTAATATATATATATATATATATATATATATATCAGGAAAGTTGGCGACTATAATTGAGGGTGACCCAAAGGCTCTCTTCTCAATAGCTACTACACAGTTGTGTAGGGGAGGGCGCAACTCTTCCCTGGATTGCTCCACTTTACCCTTGATACGTACCTTATAGTACTGAGTGTTAAGCAAGGAAGTATCAAGTATTATTTTTTGATTCTTTGGTATGACTGGAGCTGGGATCGAAATTGGTCTACCGGGTCATTAACGAACACTCTACCCACTAGACCAATAGGGTGGTATATATATATATATATATATATATATATATATATGAATATGCATATACATATATGCATATACATATATACGTATACATATATATATATATATATATATATATGTGTGTGGGCGTATGTGTGTGTGTAGCGTAAATTGCGATCTGGTATATAAGTAGTAAAGTAAAAAGTACCGGGCCACAGGCCTAATGAATAGAGTCTTCGCCTATCGCCCGGGAGACCGAGGTTCAATCCCTGGTCGAGTCATACCAAAGACTCAAAAATGACTTGATGCAGCCTTGCTTAACACTCAACATTATAAGTTAAGGATCAAGGGTAGTGGAGCAATCCTTGAAAATGAGTAGCGCCCTTCTCTGCACCTCGATGTAGTAGCTATTGAAAAGGGAGCCTTCGGGTCATCCTCGACTATGGTCGACGACTATATGAGTAGTTCTCAAGACGTTAAGCTCAAAATTCTGTATTAGACCGATACTTGGTTTATAGATCGACCCCAAAACATATTAAAGGCTACTTGTAGGCTAAAACTTATCAAGTAGGCCTAAATGAGGATGACCTTTGAGAACCTGGAAAAAGGCACATATTAAGTTTATTGGAGTTTAACTTAATAAATATCTAAGAGTAAATACTTATAAAATTACAATGCGGCTTCTTAGAATCAAGATTTTAGTTATCAATGAAATAATCTTCAAGTCATCTTTATTTAATTGTTGTGCTCTACAAGTTCAGTAATGTATTTATATTCAATAAACTACCATTATGTCACATTAAACTCGTTACTCCACAAGAGTTTGGTGTACATATTTTTTCTCTGAAATCAGATTTAGAACAGCTATATATGAAACATTCAAATCTTAGATATTAGAGCTTATATTCAAATGAATTCAGTCTATTGTGCTATCATAAAATTGCGTAGATGAACATGCAATAATTGTCTGGATGGCTGCTTGGGTGCTGCGACGTTCCGGTCAGTATTTACCATCAGTGCACAAGCATTTGGAAACAGAGTATGTAATAGTGTTAATAGAATACTTAATTAGTATTCCAGTTTTTATCATTCTATATTGGTTTCTGTTTTAATTTGTTAAATATATTCACAAAACATGAGTCAACGCTAGAAATGATTGTATCAGGCTGTGGCAGCTTCATTAAGTTATGAACATTGGTTGTTAAGATTACTGTTTCACTGGTTGACTACGGTAGTAAAGGTCTGGATTTTGGCCCAACCGTATGAGTCGATTTTGAAGAGTTTTTTCCAGCTTAAAAGGTCGACTAGAACGACACAATTTAAGGTATACACACACACACACACACACACACACACACATATATATATATATATGTGTGTGTGTGTGTGTGTGTGTGTGTGTGTGTGTGTGTGTATATGAACGAAATTTGTTTAGTGAAACACAGTCTTATGCATGTGCGACACATGTATAAATCTACGTTTAATATGCATACATTCATTACACAAAGATGCGGCATGCTGTTCTGAACAAATCCCAGAAGCAGTATCCCACAAAACAGCTTCTATACGGCCATTTACCTCCCATCTCACAAACCATCAGAGTAAGATGAACAAGACATTCCGGTCACTGCGGGAGAAGAAAGGACAAATTCATAAGCGACTTTCTACTGCGGACTCCTACGCATGGACACACCAGTGTTGGCAAACCAACAAAAATTTACATACATCAGTGCAGTGCGGATACTGGATGTCGCTTAAAGGATCTGCCAAGAGTGATGGCTGATAGGGACGAATGGTAATATAGAGTCAAGAGAATCAATGTTATCGCCACTTGTTAATTATATATATATAATTTTATACACACATATATATATATATTGTCATCACTAACGGAGTTTCATTATTTCACAGCTCATCAGTGTCGCTAAATTCGCAAAATGCTTCAAGCTGGGATCGAAACTCGATTGACTATACGCCAACCGAATATCTTAGCGCACAACCAACATCAAAGACGGCGTAATATATATATAACTTCAATAGACACACAGACACACACATATATATATTTAAATATATATATGATTTGTATACACACAAAATACACACATACACACACACAAACAAATACACAAAACAGGCACACACACACTCACACACACACACACACATATATATATATATATATATATATGATCAAAAGGTATTAAGACCGAAGCATTATTTTTTCATAATTTAAAAAGTAAATTTTGATAAAGATATGCAAATTAATTATATAATAAATTGATGGTATTTTTGTGTTGTTGAGGCAAGTCAGTGCGAGTTTGAAAAACATCCATGATGCTAGGTTTGATAATTTTCGAACGAAATATTTTTTCGCGAAACACCTATTTCTATGTGACTTCATTGTTTTCTAAACTGAATATCAATCCAAACGGTAAGTTTTGTAGACGTGAAGGACGTTAAATAAAACACGAACTGCGCAGCTAAACACCGTACTGAGTAAATGAGTGTGAAGAAGACAGTTTTTTTTTTAACGTTTCATTTATAGTTCATTTTTATCTTGGTAAATGCAACTTCAGTCTTGATACTTTCTGAACAAACCTTGCACACATACACACACACACACACACACACACATATATATATATATATATATATATATATATATATATATATATATATATATAAGAAGCTTTGTTTAATACAATAAACATAAATATTACAAAGGTGTTAATTTATTTTATTTTTTGATCAGTCGATGAACTGATTTCAGTGTTTATTCACATTATCATGTTGCTACAGTTACGATTGTAACAAAAGAGAGCAAAAGTTATAAGTTTAATTTCAAATAATGGGAAAATGCAGCAATAATCAATTGTTATATATATATATATATATATATATATATATATATATATATATATATATATATATATATATATATATATATATATATATGTGTGTGTGTGTGTGTGTGTGTGTGTGTGTGTGTGTGTGTGTGTGTGTGAATAATATAATAAGATTGTATAATCTCCATATCTCATACATACGTAGTAACTTGGTATTAATAAATTTGTTAACATTATCAACGAAACTGAGAATATGCTAATTGTAATCCCTTGCTGATGTGTTGTGTTCGCCAATGACCCGGGAGACCAGGGTTCAGTCCCAGGTCGCGTCATACCAAAGACTTAAAAAATGGTACTTGATACCTCCTTTTTTAACACTCAGCATTATAAGGTACGTATCAAGGGTAAAGTGGAGCAATCTGGGGAAAAGAGGGGCGCTCTCCTCTACACCACTGTGTAGTAGCTATTGAAAAGGAAGCCTTCGGGTCGCCCTCGACTACGGTCGCCAACTTTACTTACATCCCCCTCAAAAGGAGATGCTCTGAGCATGATGCTAAACTAAATCCGATGGTGATGCTCCAGTTCTGGAGAGTAAAGGAATGTGGGTTACCCATTGATTGCACTTTCTCTTAAGTCCACTTTGTGTGGTAGTACCTGTTAGGGTCCCATCTATAAGTCAAATAGAAAGTTATTCGTATTTTATAGGAATATTTGATATCATATAACTGTAAATTATTAGTACCAAAAATAGTTATTTAAAGTTATGGCCCAGTCGGCTAGGGCTGTAGAATACACCGACTTCATCTCTGCAGAGGGATAATACAACTCCCTAACGAGTGTCATGGATATGACACTGAACAATTTGATGGTGAGGTTCCAGTAATCCTGGGGTTTTGAGGAATGCGGAGCACACCTTTATTGCCATTACTCCCAGGTTCACTCTACTCCGGAGTGGTAGCACCCGAAAGGGTCATATCTATGGGTTAAATGGAACTGTTTGACATTTAAACAGAGTGCAAACAAATGACATATGCTAAACTGAATAGCTTGAAATAGAACTGTTTAATTATTTAGCTGTGTGTAAACAAAAGATTGATGTTTAATTGAATTGTTAGTGATACATAGCAATACTTGGAACCATTTAACTTTGTTAACACGCTTAACTGAATTGTTTGAAATAGAGCTGTTTGATCATTTAACTGTGTGTTAACAAATGACTGATGTTTAATTGAAATTTTAGTGTTAAATTGCAATACTTGAAAACATTTAACTGTGTGCAAACAAATGATTATTAGTATTTAAAATTATTCATGTTAGACCGAAAAAGTAAAACCATTTAACTCTTTGCATAAAAAAATTGATCTCTGGCTCATTTGAAAATATTATCAACAAAATGTGTTTAGACATCATAAATTTAATATATATCTATAAAAGAAGATTTAGCATTAAAAAAACCTATCATAGTCGATATGCCTTAAAACCAAACCAATCAAAAACAAACTTGACGCTATAATTGTTTGCTAAAGATTATTATTAGTTGCTTGAAACCATATAACTGTGTGCAAACAAATAACCTTGCCCAGTCGGCGGAGTGGGGCTGTAGAATACATCGACTGCATCTCTGCAGAGGGGTAACGAGTATCCTGGATATGACACTAAACAATCTGATGCTGAGGTTCCAGTAATGCTGGAGCTTTGGTGAATGCGGAGCACCCACTCATTGCCATCGCTCCCAGATCCACTCTGGCCCGGAGTCGTAACACCTGAAAGGGTTCTATCTATGGATCAAATAGAACTAAACTGCGTACTTATGTTAAACTGAATTACTTGAAATAGAACTGTTTTAATATTTAACTGTGGGTGGATCAAAGTTATACTTGCACTAAGCTGAATTGTTTGAATTAGAACTGTTTGACTAAACTGAATAATTTGAAATAGAAATGTTATGGACGATTAAACTGTGTACTTGCATTCAAACTGCGTACTTATGCTAAACTGAATTGTTTGAAATGAAACTGTTTTTGTATGCTAAACAGAATTGTTTGAAATAGAACTGCTTATTTGTATAAAAATGGATTTGGCATTAAATAACCTACGAAGGTTGATATGCCATAAAACCCGACCAACTAAAAAAACAAACAAATAACTATTATTAAGCAGAAATAATTATTTGAAGACATAAAATTATTCGTAGTAGGAATACTTGAAACTATACAACTGTCTGCAAATTTTTTATATTACATAGAAATACTTGATATCATATAACTGTGTGCAAAAAAAAACTCTTGTGAAACAACCATACAATACAAATATAAATGTGCCATGAACACAATTACCTAACCCGAGACGGATTGGTATGCCGTTAAAATCAATTAATCAATCAATCAGTCCACAACCCGATGTTTAAAAGACATTTAAAGAGATGAATACTTATTTTTCACACAGCCTCTTATTCAGCAGATGTGCTTAACTCATAAGTGAATATTATAAAAATGAAAATGGACTTTATAGAGTAAAAATTTCAGACCAATATTCGACTAATAACTACCTATTAGGCTGTGGAATTATTTATTGACTTTCGTATAATATAGATATATATTCACCACAGTTTATCTTCGACTTACATTAAAAGAGACAGACAGACAGATTTTAAGGTTAACTTTGACATTTGGAAAAAATCAATTGAATTTTGGAAATCGATATGATACATAACCCATAAATATTACACCAAACATATATACATATATATATATAAGTATATATATAGATAGATAGATCGATAGATAGAGAGAGAGAGAGAGAGAGAGAGAGAGAGAGAGTGAGTCCCCGTGGTGTAGTGGCTTGCGTGTTGGACTGCGACATTCCAATAAACGAGTTCGACCTCCAGTTGCGCTATTGCATTCACTTTTGGACTAATGACCTTGGGAAAGTTATAAACCCCCTTATCCCCCCCCCTCAGATTTGGTTAGATAGTATCACTGTTTATATTCTGCAAGGATGGCGTTGGCATTGAATATTCCACGAAGGTTGATATGCTATTAAACTACAGAAACCGAACCAAAACTAAATAGCACAACGCTACACGCATAACACCCATGCACACACAAATACAACACATACAAAACATGTACTGCGCTGGATACACACAACATACAATGGACTCGTATGCACACACATACGTGTGCGCTCGCAAAAAAAGCATTAAAAGCAAACATAATAATAAAAAAAAACATGGTAGTCTTGTAAAATTACTGAATAAATAATTCAGTCATTGCAACAATAATTTAATAAAATCAAATTGATGATGGAATGATTGATTGATTGATTGATTGATTGATTTTAACGGCATGTCAACATGTTTGGGGTTATTCTATGCCAAGGTGTTAGGGAACTGCGTACATTGTACGTTTATGTTTGTATTTTTTGTAGATTTTAAGAGTCTGAGTGAACCCGGGAGTAATGATCCCTACAACTGGAGTCTCACCATCATATGCAGCTTAAGAGTCTGAGTGAACCTGGGAGTAATGATCCCTACAACTGGAGTCTCACCATCATATGCAGCTTAAGAGTCTGAGTGAACCTGGGAGTAATGATCCCTACAACTGGAGTCTCACTATCAGAAGCAGTTTAGTGTCATACCCAGGACACCACTTTTGGTGAGTTCTTATTCCTCAACAGGAGATACAGTAAACATACTGCAACCCCCTCCGACTGTGAAAGGTATAAAATGTACAACACAAGATGATAATTAAAACGACTCACATATAATATCGCCCAATTTTTTTTTAATAAAAATTCCTTTCAGGATTTTATTATTTCTTGTGAAATATCGTACAATAAAAACGGATATAATTAGGTATTATTTATAACCAATCTCAGCAGTATTTAAACTCTGTTACCAAAAATAAATTTGCTGCACATCTGTACACAAAAATATAACTGCATGATAATATGCCAACTTTTGACTGTTGTATACTTATATTTTTGTTTTTGTGTTTCAATCCTATTGAATTTGATAATAAATAATAAATAATACTGAATAATATTCTTTTTGTTTGATGGACCCCCACATATGACCGGGCAAAAGCAGGACGACCAGCACGAACATACATTCAGCAGCTATGTGAGGATACGGGATGTAGCCCTGAAGACCTACTAGAGGCGATGAACGATAGGGAGAAGTGGCGAGAGAGAGTCGGGGATATCCGGGCTAGTGGCACGACATCATGATGATGATGATGTTTGTATAATGTTCCGCTAGAAATATTAAAATTTTGGTATCGCTGATTTCGAAGTAAATTAATTTTTTATTTTAAAAAATGGATGGGATGTAGTTATATATGGACAATAAGATAGATAGATGTACGTGTGTGTGTGTGTGTGTGTGTGTGTGTGTGTGTGTGTGTGTGTGTGTGTGTGAACTAAGATTGTAAAATAATATCTTATAATACACAACCTTAAAATACATATGATAATATCCGTTTAGTTTGTTTAATATTTTGTTAGAAGTAATAAAATCTTGGCAAATTTGATTTAGAATTAAAGTAACTTTTTATTTGAAAAAATTAGAAAGGAAATTCCAATTTATGGGCGATACGCCACCTTGCTAGCTAGCTAGCAAGCTAGCTTATCGTTCATAAATTGATTTGATAGATAGATAGATAGATAGATTTGAGCGCTCAAAGATATGGATGCAGATAGATAGACAGATTGATTGAAAAGAAAAGAAGATTAAATACAAATATCAAAAACAGATTCAAGTAAGGCTGTAAACATCGGTTTCCACTTGACAACCGAAGTTAAGCTGTGGTAAACCTTTTCAGTGCTTGAATGAGTGACCTATAGAAACAACATACACTGTTTGGGTAGACTTAATGGAGTGATCTCCCTTGTCCCATTGTTTGGGGAACTCTCCGACGTCACGAGTTATTTGTAGTCATGTGACAAGGCGAATCGGGAAATCCACCTCTTTGTGTATTTTGCAGACCCAGCTGACTGGTCCACTCGTTCGGGGAGTCTTACCCTTCTATAGAGATGCAGTCGGTGTATTTTGCTGCCCCAGCCGACTGGGCAACTCGTTGGGGGAGTCTTACTCCGCTGCAGAGACGCAGTCGGTGTATTCTGCAGCCCCAGCCGACTCGGCCAACGTATCAGATAGGAATATTTGAACCGATGTAACTTGGTACAAATTGTTTTTATTTGATAAAAATACTCGATGAAAGTACTCACAAATTACATAACTGCGTGAAAAAAAACTCTTGAGAAACAGTAACACAAAAAGTATTAATATGAACGTACAATGAACGCAATTCTCAAACCTCTTGACATAAGATAACGGTAGACGTGTTGATACGCTGTTAAAATCACTCAATCATAGATGGGAACTGAACAGATACTACCACCCGGGTCAAAGTGAACTTGGGAGTAATGACAACGAAGGGGTACTCCACTCTGATCCAGAACTTGAGCCTCACAATCAGATACAGTTTAGTGTCATATCAAGGAAAGTTATTTTAACTTTATATTGAGTTTTAATAAAAGGGGTTTTACTTACAATGCCATAAAACCCAAACAAACCAAATTATATATATTTAATATATATGCATAAAAATAACCAACAATGGTTGACATGCCATAAAACCTAACTAAACTAAATCATATATGTTTAATATATAAGTATAAAGAGAACTTGGCATCAAATAACCTACAATGGTTGATATGCCATAAAACCTAAGTAAACCAAGCCAGTTAAATGTTTATTTTAACATTAAACATCATATTAGCATTAACATAAAAAAAAATTAATCAGGGTTGTTTTTGCTATATCTTTATGAAAATTAGAACAACAAAAATAACTTTCCTAATAAGTTGCTTTAAGTTTTTTTATGAATTCATTATTCCTTCTCTACCAGCAGGATGTGACTCAAGGTAAATTTTTTTAGCATGGTCTTAAATTTTGAATTTATAGTTTCCCTTCCCCAAGACGAGTTGCCATAACAAGGTTAAAGAGTCTAGTCTGCCCGATAATTTATCCAAGGCTGGAGAGAGAGAGTAATGTAAATAGCCTCGTCCTGGATTTGAGCTCGTGTAGTGATATTTAAAATGATTTTTTTTTTAAAGACAATAACATAAAAAATGAAATAAATGCAGAAGTAACAGTTTCCCATGATGCCTCTGATACAAGCGAAATCGGTGCATGCCTAAAAGAGAGGCTTCCTGGTGCCAAAGGAAAACTCAACTATATACCTCGAAACGCCTTGACTGGACGGACCTTTTTCTCTCGACTGCTAGTAGGGAACACACATTCTGGTTGGGTCCCGGGGCCTAGCTGTGCGTTGCGTCTAAATTTCCTATTGCGACTTTTTAAATGAATAAATGAAAATGAAAAATTTACCCTTTCACGTTTATTTACTTATCTATTTTTCTTTTAAATTTTAATTTAGAATAAATTCATAAAACCTTTTACATAGATACCTTTATTGAAATCATTTTTAACTACAAAGAATTTAAGTAAACACCAGTAATTTTATTACATTTGCTTGAAGTGAGGATAATACATTTGGTAAAAATTTCATCTTATTCATAAGTGTCTGTATTCAAATCAAGATTAACTATAGAAAATTTAAATTTACAAACGTCAGAATTTCCCAACTAAACCAACAATTAACCACACAGCGACACGAGTTCAAATCCTGGACGAGACTGATTGCATTTCACATAGCACTAATATCCTTGGGAAAGGAATGAATCCAATTATTCTCCCTTCAGCTATGGGTAAATAGTAGGACAGACTGGTTCTTCAGCCGTGGTGAGGCAACTAGTCTAAAAATTGACCTCGTGTCATATCCTGCCCGAGCGGAGGGGTTGGGTAAATATGATAACAATTTTCTAAATAAATAAATGAAAACTAAAAATCTATTCATCAAAGTTTATTTACTTGTTTATTTAATTTTTTTTTAACTTGTAAGTTGCATACGATTAGTTTCCAGACTTTTTTCGTATGGGCATTTAAAATTGTCGTAGACTCTTGAAAATTCACTATGTTATTGCTATACATCTAATGAGATGACTGACCAATTTTTATGATTTCAGGTGCAAATGAACAGCTACTGCAGAAATTGGAATACACCCTACTAAAGCCTGATTGTCACAGCTGGTGAATTTCAAAAATGCAATCTAGATGTGAGGACACTTTAGAAGAATGATATGCAATAAAACTGTGTTTTAAACTTGGAAAAATGCCACAGAAACGTATGGAATGCTACAGACTGCTTTTGGAACATCTTCCATGAATTGAGCATCAGTTTTTGAGTGGCATAAGAAATTCAATGAAGGCAGGGAGTCTGTGAGGGATGATGTCTGGAAACTTATCGTATGCACCTCGTAAAACTAATTCGTAAAACTTTTTACATAGACACCTTTATTCAAATCAAGATCGACTGTGGAGAATTTAAGTCAACTCTAGTCATTTTATTACATTTACTTGAAGTGTGATTGAAGTGTGAGTAATACATTTAGTAAAATGATGATGTCTAGACGTGTAGACTCCAATCTGGACGTCGAGACGAGTCACCAATTATCAAGAAAAAATTACGAAACCAGTCTTGGCATTTTCTGAACAGCAGAGTTTTAGATGTAACATAGGATAAGGCAAATGTCGGTCTAAGTTTGTATAACATTTACTTGTTTCCTGGAATGAAAATTTGTTGCAACAGAAAAATATGCATATTTGAGGATATTAAAAGAGAAAAGATGGCGCAGATCGATATCATATAAAAGGAGGGGTTTCAAAGGTGCTTCAACCAGTGAAAAACTCGCTGGAATTAGGGATATTTAAAAATAGTATTTCATTCATTGTTCCTTTCGTGTGCGTTTGTGTGTGTGTATATATATATATATATATATATATATACGAGGATCATTAAATAAGTTTCCAGACTTTTTTCGTATGCGCATTTTATTGATAGTACACACATGCAACTCTAGTCCCCTTCGAAGTAATCTCCTCCAGCTGCAATGCACTTGTTGTACTGTTCCAACAACTTCTGGAAGACCCCATGGAAGTCCTCTTGTGTGAGCGTGCCAATGACCTTCGTCACAGCCTCTTTCATCTCCTCCGTTGTCTCATAACGACAGCCTCTGAGCTTAGGGAATAACCAAAAATCACAGGGAGTAAGATCTCGACTATAGGGAGGGTGAGGAACTGTCTTGATGCCCATCTTGCTCAAATAGTCTGTGACAAGGATGGAGTTGTGGACTGATGTATTGTCCTGGTGGAAATGCCATTGACCCGATTTGCTGGCCTCTTCCGACGGAATCTCTTCCTGAATTCACTTAACCCTAGCCCTAACCGTTTGGCCAATCAACTGTGGTGTATTGACTTCCTTACTCCTCCCACACTTCTCATCATCCCTCACAGACTCCCTTCCTTCTTTGAATCTCTTATGCCACTCAAAAAACTGATGCTCGATTCATGCAAGATGGTCGAAAAGCAGTCTGAAGCATTCCATACGTTTCTGTGGCCTTTTTTC
>OY757931.1:10693776-10758776 GCA_963585895.1 Sepioteuthis lessoniana | reverse complement strand
TATTTCAAACAATTCAGTTTAGCATGAGTACAGTTTAATTGTCAAAAGCATTTCTATTTAAAGCTATTCAGTTTTGTCAAACTGTTCTGCTAATTCAGTTTAGTATTAGTACAGATTTTATTAACACACAGTTAAATGTCAAAACAGTTCTATATTAAACAATTTAATTTAGTGAAAGTAGAGTTTCAATGTCAAGAACAGTTCCATTTCAAACAATTCAGTTTAGCATAAGCATGCAGTTTAAATGTAAGTACATAGTTTAATTGTCAAAAACATTTCTATTTAAAGCTATTCAGTTTAGTAAAACAGTTCTACTTCAAACAATTCAGTTTAGCATAAGTATGCAGCTAGTTCTATTTAACCCATAGATAGGGCCCTATCAGGTGCTACCATTCCGGGTCAGAGTAGACCTGGGAGCAATGGCAATGAAAGGGTGCTCCGCATTCCCCAAAGCTCCAGCATCACTGAATCCGAATTATCAGATTGTTTAGTGCCATATCTCGGACACTCGTCGGCGGTGGGAAGGGTCTTACCCCTCTGCAGAGAAGCAGTCAGTGTATTCTACAGCCCCACGCGACTGGGTCACAGAACACTCATAGGCGGAGTCTTACCCCTCTGCAGAGAAGCAGTCAGTGTATTCTACAGCCCCACGCGACTGGGTCACAGAACACTCATTGGCGGAGTCTTACCCCTCTGCAGAGAAGCAGTCAGTGTATTCTACAGCCCCACGCGACTGGGTCACAGAACACTCATTGGCGGAGTCTTACCCCTCTGCAGAGAAGCAGTCAGTGTATTCTACAGCCCCAGCTGACTGGGCGACTCGTCAACGTTACTTAAAAATTATTAGATTTTGTGCACTCTACCCACCCTCAAAAGTTCCTCTTATAATATACCCCGACCCTAAGATTTGAAAAAAATACCTTAATAATAAGAAAACTTTAGTAAAACAATATTTTTAGAAGTGTCTGTGTGTCAGAAAATCTCTTATAAATACACTTTTACGATATATTTTCCTTTCAAAGTGGCATAATTTGATAGATCTTTGATTCAAATTGAGTTACTTCTGTATTTTATATCTTAGCGTTTTTTGTTTTTTTTTTAATTTTATAGTCAAAAGTGCATTCCAACTATAAAATTTGTTGCAAAATGTGCCGCACCAAAAGAGTTAAGAGCATTAAAAAAAACTTCGCTTTATAGTCAAGAAAATCAATATTTATCAAGCTGTATAAAATTGCTCTGGTTTGTATCAAATAAACTTATCTTCATGCAATCATATCTGTTTTAACTTTAACAAGTTATCTGAGGAAGTCTATAAAGTGTTCACATTAGTCTAATTCATATAATTAAGATAAGAAACATATGAAAGTACATTATTATCTATTATTAAAACAAATTCTTTATTATGATAAAGCTAATAATATCTTAATGAATATCATCTCAATAATATAAAATTCTTTTAAAATCAAGTTTTACAAAGACAAGTTTTTGACATACGTCAAACATAACAGGAGGATTTTTTAGAATCTTAACTTTCTTATGGGAGCATCTTTTTGATATAATTTCAAAAAAATCTCTGCATATTCAGCATCTCTGTCACTCTGGGAATCTCCGTTGGTTGATTAAAGAAAATGTTTAAATTTCTAAGGGAGTATCTTTATAAGAAAAGCTGAACTGGTATTACAGAGATCCCCAGGGAAAGATTCCAATAATGTGTTTACAGGGATATTGGAGACTTTAATATCATAAAAGAACTCATAGAAATTTTAAAATTTTATTAAACACTCAATATTTATTTAAACAAAGACAAATATTTTGTGTTCTGTATTGTCCAATATTATTTACTCGTGGTGAATTTAATGTTTCCCGCATTTTTTATCAACAAAGTAATACGCTTATACATCGTTGCAGAACAATGATTAAGTTTTTTTTTTTACCTGGATGAGAAGCCATGTGCGGTAATAAAAATGTCGGAACAGTTTTATGTAGTTAAATGACTTTAAAAGAATTATTACACAATATAGACAAAATGAAAGTTTGAAATGTATTTTGATTGATTGATTGATTGATTGATTGATTTTAACAACATGGCAATCAATACGTGGTTATTTAATGCCGAGAGGTTAGGGAATCACATTCAGTGTACGTTCATATTCTCATTTTTTGTGTAGTTGTTGCTTAAGAATTTTTATTTCAGTTATTTACTGCACATGGCCATATCGAATTTTTTAACTGCTATTTTACTACTTTGAGTCATAGTGGAACTGGGAGTAATAGCAATGAAAAAGTTCTCCACACATCCCTAATGTATTCCTTGCAGAAGAGTAAGACTCTCCCAAAAAAGGTGTGTCTTAGTTATGACAGTAAACTGCATCTGATGGTGAATCTCCCGTCCTGAAGATCTGAGGAGTATTGAATACTTCTTTATTGCCATTACTCCCAGGTCCACACTGATCCGAAGTGGTAGTATTTGTTAGAGTCCCATCTATGGGTCTAATAATTTTTTTTTTAAATTCTAAAAAAAGCTCCTTAAAGATAATTACATAAAAATGTAAATATGATGAGAGTACAGTGAATGGGATTCCTTAACCTATAGACATACAATAACTCTTAACAGGTTGACAGAGCATTAAAATCAATCAATAAGCGTTCCTCATAATAATTGTGAATTTTCGGTAGCGTTAACCACTCTTGAATGAATTGATATGATTAACCCTTGCTGAAGTTTATTATCGTATTTAATCATTCATTGAATAATATCGAAAATAATGCAGTCAAAAACTATTTTACAAACAATATTTTAGAATAACAAGTTTTCATATTATTTCACAACGAATAAGAAATTAAAATATTAATAATTATAATTACCTTTGTATTTAGGTATTTTTTTTTTATCTGGAGAGAAAGTTTCAATCTTTTTCTGAAGAAGAAATATGCTTCTTTAACAGTCGTCCGATTTTCTTACTATCCATGAAGGCTAACTCTTTAAACTAGTAATGTTTAAACACTGAACTATACAAAAATATTTACTTTAACATTTTATTGCCGCCATACATCATAGCAAAATACTGATTCTCATAAAAGAGAAACGACTGAGCTATTAACTGCCATTTTTATGCGTAACTTGACAAGATGTACTCTTTTCTTTACAATTTACAAACACACAATGAAACCCTTAAGCTTATGCACACTCGTCTGTTCTGTCCAATTTGTAACTTTTTTTTTTCTTATTTTAGTCTATCATATTATTTTTTTTTTTCATTATTATTTATTTTGTTATAGGTTACTTTTGGGACCCAAACGTTTCTATAGTAACATGCAAGTTTTCTTAAAGCCGACATTTTTATGCAGTGTTTGTGTCCGGCGTAAAACTGATTTTGTTCTTGTTTGTTAGTTTTCTATTCGAAAAAAGTGCATTCTTTTATGTCAACTAGTATGTATAAAAATCGGTCTTTATTTGTATGAATGGCGAGCAAATTCAACATTCACCGACATGTGCACAGAATTCTTTTCTTGATATAACCATACGACAACGATTAACATTTATTTATATGGTAGCATGAAAGTGGCTTTTTCACTCTTTTCTTTCTGTCATTCGACCACTCACTCTCTCTCTCTCTCTCTCTCTCTCTCTCTCTATCTATCTATCTATCTATCTATCTATCTTTCTCTCTCTCTCTCCCACTCATAAATAATAAAAGATTAGTAAATACTAGAGGCTTTATTACAGCTATATTAACATTTGCAGAGGCGCTTGTAGTGTAACGGTTATTGTCGTAGGAAATGGAACCAGCGACCCGAGTTCACAACCTGCAGGAGGCTGTTTGCATTTCATATAGCGCTAATACCCTTAGGAAAGCTATGCATACAACTATTCTCCCGCCTCCAATGAGTAAAAAGTAGGATAGACTAAGCTCTTTAACCTTGGTATGGTAAACTGTCTAAGAGAAGGAAAACTCTGAATCCAAACCCGTTAAACTCCGCTAAAAAATAACCTTGTGTCGCATTCTGCTCGTGCGAAGGGGATGGGTAAATGCTTTTTCAACATTTGCCCGGGGATATTTATTCATACACTAGCTGAAATAGCCGTTTCACTTGGTAATAGGCCATCATTCTAATCACAACAAAACAATGTCGATTTTATAATCTTTCGTTGGTTGATTGATTGATTGATATTAATGGCACGCCAACTTCTTTGGGGTTGTTTTATATGGTCGTATCGAATAGGATGGTTTAGGGAACAATGTCCAAAAGACTGTGATATGACAATAAGGAATAGATCGCTAATCTAATTACATAATTAATAAAATGTTCTTTTAATATTTTAAATAATAGATCACTAGTCTGATTATATAATTAATAAAATGTGGTTTTAATATTCTAATGAATGAATCACCAGTCTGATTACATAATTAATAAATTATTATTTTAATATTTCAATTAATGGATCACCTGTCTGATTACATAATCATTAAATTTTTATTATGATATTTTAATTAATGGATCACCAGTCTGATTACATAATTGATAAATTGTTGTTTTAATATTTTAAATAATGGATTACCAGTCTGATTAAATCAATTATAAAATGTTCTTTTAATATTTTTGTTCCAATGTTCCTTATTTCTGTTCTCCTGATAACGACATGACGACCCATTTAGGGTTATTTTATGCCTTGAAGTTAGGGAATTACGTTCATTGTGCCTACGTATTTACATTTTTTCTGTTATTGCTCCTGGACATTTTTACACACGTTTACGAGAGGTCAAGTACTTCCATCAAATACAAATAATTTGTAAGGTTAAGTTCGGTTGATTGGTTTAATGGATTATCAACCATTGTGGGTTATTTATGGCCAAGTCCTGTTTACGTTCACACACACACACACACTGTCTCTCTCGTTCTCTCTCTCTCTCTATATATATATATATCATCATCATCATCATGTCGTGCCGCTTGCACGGATATCCTTGACACTCTCTCGCCTCTTCTCCCTATCGTTCATCGCCTCCGGCAGGTCTTCAAAGCTACATCCCATATCCCCACAGAGCTGCTGTATGTATGTTGTAGCTGGTCGTCCTGCTTTTGCTCGGCCATATGTGGGGTCCATAGGAGTACATCACTTATGAGGTCGTCTCTGCTTCTCCAGCAGTGTCCTGCGTGTCTGGTTCGTCTAACTTGGATAGTTTTCGTGATGGGAGGGAGGTGGCCGTATTGTTGGTGCTTTGTGGGGTGTTGTCACCTGGACTTGTTCAATATTGCTCGCAACATTCTTGTGTAATTGCCGTCTAGCTTCTTCTCCAGCCGTTTTGTTAGCGTCCAAGTGGTGCATCCATACAGCAGTATCGACACGACCGCTGCCTGGAAGAAACTGCGTTTCATTTTATCGATCAGGTTTGATTTCCATATATATATATATATATATATATATATATATATATATATACCCCTGGAAAAAAACATGAGACCTCCATCAAAAATGAAGAAAAACATATTGTTTACAATTTTTGAATTATGAAAATCAGATATATGAAAGATCAGGCATAAAGACAATTAAGTTTAAAATATGAAGACATTTCAATTCATTTTTATATGTATATTAGCATTCATGCTTAATCTTAAAATTTTGTTAGATATAAGACCAATGAGCAGAACTGTAGAATATAAAGGCAATTTTTTATTTAATATTTTGTAGACCCGCCGTTAGATTTGATGACCTCAAAAATTCGGCTAGGCATACTTTCAACTAGTTTCTGAATTTAAACCGAACGTATTTTTCCTATTCGTTTAACATTGCGTTTTTGAGTTCAAAAATTGCTGAGTACCGTCGACTTTCTTCATAAACTTTGGCAACAATCAATCCCCACAAATCTTCTATAGGATCGAAGTCTGGAAAGCACACTGGTTGGTCGGGAAGTCTTATTTTTTTGTTCAAGCAAGTACTTCTTTGTTATTGATGGATTGTGGATAGCAGCATTATCTTGCTGAAAAATCCATTCTTCTCCACATAGACGACGCCTTTCTTGTGCGAGAGGTAAATCATTTAGCATCTTCACATAATCTGCTGCTTTTTGTCGACCACTGACAAATTGTAGCTTAAGTTTTCCTGAAGATGGGAAGGCCCCTGAGATCATAAGAGATCTTCCTCCACTATGTCTTGTAGAGTAATTCTCTTCCCGAAAACCTTTTGCATGCCAGTACCTCTAAAAGCCATCTGGACCGTCTAAATTAAATTTCTTTTCATCCGAGAAAACAACTTTTCGCCATTCCTTAGCACTCATGGTTTGATATTGAAAGCGATGGACTGCAGAATCGTAGTAAGCGAGTTTGAACTCCATTTGAGCTGTTACGTTCACTTTCTGGCAAATACCCTTGGTAAAGTTATGAACCCCTCTTATACGGCCAGCTGTGGGTTAAACAATACCAATAGTGTTCTTCAAAGGTTGATATGCCATTAAACAAAAGAAACCAAACCTAATTTGAATACAGTTGTGTGATTTCTTAATGATGATAATCCCCAGTAAATAGATAATTGACCTAAAATGGGACCGAAAAAGAGTGTCAGAGTGGACCTGGGAGTAATGACAATTAAGAGGTACTCTACAATCCCCATATCTCCAGAACTAGGTCGTCACCATCAGATGTAGATTAGTATCATACCAAGGACACCCACTCTTTTTTTGGGTGGGGTTGCCCTCTGATGGGGATACGTCAGCATATTCTGAGTACAACCGCCAGGACGTTTACAATCTTTGTTGTCTATCAAAATCTATGCCAAACAGCATAAAACAGACAAACAGTCAAACAAATAAACAAACAATAAATAAATAAATTTACCATTTATGTTTTTATGTTATCATATCAAATTAATTCTTTCCCATGAAAATTTTCACGGAATTCCATGGCAATAGTTTATTTTTTTGATTTAAGTGATTGACGTTTAAGAGACTTATTCATTCGAATATTCATTTTCCTTGCCAAACAATAATCAAAGTGTGCTAACAACATGGATTCTCTCTCTCTCTCTCTCTCTCTCTCTCTCTCTCTCTCTCTCTCTCTCTCTCTCTCTCTCTCTCTCTGTCGGCCATCACTCTTTGTAAGTCCTCTAGACGATATCCAGTGACTGTTTTTACTTGTCGGTCAACACTGGTGTGTCCTTGCATTGGAGTCCATCGGAGAATCTCACTAATGAATTCGTCCCAACTTCTGCAACCCCCCGCATGTCTTGTTCGTCTTACTAGCATTTGTCGAAAACACTAGGCAGCATCCACGATCAGTTTCCATTCATCCTTTTCTCCCGGCATTTCGTAAAAGTCCGAGCGTCTACATCTTTGGAGAATTCCCATTTTATTTTATAAGAGAGATCGGATTTTCATATGGTTGTTAATCTGTTGATAGCTAACTATGCTTTACCTAAGCGTAATTTATCATTGCATTCAGTAGAGGATATATTGCTACCAAGGTATATGATTTGGTTTAGTTTGGTTTGGTTTTATGTCATATCATCCATTGTAGGTTATTTAATGCCAAATCTATTTTATACATATAAACAGCTCTATTTAAAACAATTCAGTTAAGCATAAGTACACAGTTTAAATGTCAAGAACAGTTCTATTTCAAGCTATTCAGTTTAGTCAACAAAATTAGATGGTTCCAAGTATTATTATGTATCACTAATAACTCAGTTAAACATCAGCTATTTATTTGCAGACAGTTAAATGTCAAAACAGTTTTATTTCACACAATTCACAGCACACAGTTTAGTTCTATTTGACCCAGGTGCTACCACTCCGAGCCAGAGTGAACCTGGGAGCGATGGCAATAAAGGGCTACTCTGCACCCTGAAAAGCTCAAGCATTGCAGGAGCCTCATCATCAAATTGTTTAGTTTCATATACAGGATACTCGTTGGGGTAGTCTTACCCCTCTACAGAGATGCAGTCAGTGTATTCTACAGCCCGTGGTGTAATGGTTATCGTCGTAGGAAATGGAAACGGCGACACGAGTTCAAATCCAGGACGAGACTGATTGCATTTCACGTAGCACTAATACCCTTGGGAAAGGTATGAATCCAATTATTCTCCCTTCCAGCTATGGGTAAATAGTAGGACAGACTGAATTTTTCAGCCTTGGTGAGGCAACTAGTCTAGGGGAAGGAAAACTCTGAATTCAAACCTGTAAACTCCACTTTAAAAATTGACCTTGTGTCATATCCTGCCCGAACGGAGGGGTTGGTAAATAGGGTATTCTACAGCCCCAGCTGACTGGGCCACAGGACACTCGTTGGAGGAGTCTTACTTCTCTGCAGAGATGCAGTCAGTGTATTCTACAGCCTCAGCCGACTGGGCCACAGGATACTCGTTGGGGTAGTCTTACCCTTCTGCAGAGATGCTGTCGGTGTATTCTACAGCCCCAGCCGACTGGGACAACCAAGATATATGAACTGGTTTACTAAAGAATGCTTAATTTAATGTGAATAATTATTTTCATAAATTGAAAGGGACCTGATTCAAGAACTTCAAGCAAAAGACAAGCAAGAATACATCTAAGATGTGAACCAGGGGTAAACCGAATTTTTGCTCATAAAAATACTATGATACTCTAAAAAGCAGTATTTCGGGCAAAAGGTACAAATTTTGATTATTTTATTAACTGGTCAAGGTAATGTAATGTAGCATTTATCGAACACAGTCAATTTGAAATGGAACGTTATATTTGAAAAACGCTTAGAAATATTTCATTTCTACATTTGAAAATATTTCTCAAATGTAGCATTTACTATATTACGCCCTGATGATGGTTTGTGTAAACAAAACAAAAAACGAAACGTGAGCACATTATCAATTAGAAATACATCTTCTGAATTTTTTTTTTTTTTTTCGTATTTTCTTATATCTACATACTGTCAGATTTATTTCCATTTTCTCTATAGATAGATAGATCTCAAAGGGAATGATCCAGCCATAAACGAATTAGTTGTCTACTTAGACAACCATTACTTATTCCATCCCCTTCAAAGTATTTCCTTCCCATTCTTCCTTATACCAAGTCTTCTTTACGAATCACGTTCACCTTAATCTTGTTCACGGTCTGAAATTGTGTTATTTGGTAAAAGCCAGGAATTTAAATCTCTGATTTCCTTTGATTGCAGTTTTCTCAGTTTATTGAAAGTTTCTTCGAACTGTAAGTGCTTTAATGGAAGCCCCACTTATTATTGATGAAGCGTCGATAATATCGTTTTAATTTGGGCTTCACTCATTAAAACATCCTCAGATTTGTCTTTTTAATCATTTCGAAGATGAACATGTAAATTTCAAACAAAACTTGATCCATATTCACAGTGGATACAAAGATTGCACGGTAGGCAAGTTAATTCAACAGTATGTGACAGCCAACTGAGATACTCCATTGAAGACTGTCCTATCGGCAAAGCCTGGAATATGCTGATTGTATCCTCTGCACTTTTTTATGGGGGGAGGGGTCCTCTGTATAATAGTCTGGCTTGGAGTGGTAGTACATATTAGATTGGGTGGCTGAGTTTTATGGTATATCAACCATTGTTGGTTATTTAATGCCAAATCCTCTTTATACATATATATCAAATATATATCATTTGGCTTGGTTAGGGTTTATGGCATATCAACTATTGTCGGTTATATAATGCCAAATCCTGTTTATATATATATATTAAATATATATGATTTAGTTTGGTTGGGTTTTATGGCATATCAATCTTTGTAGGTTATTTACGTATTGCCAAATCCTCGTTATACATACATAGTAAATTTATATGATTTGGTTTAGTTTGGTTTTATGGCATATCAACCATTGTAGGTTATTTAATGCCAAATCCCCTTTATGCATATGTATTAAATAGGATTTGTAAACACATTTTAAATGAGTTAGAACAAATTTGTTTGCATGCTAGTACGGCTGTTGTTTCTTCAGCTAAACGGTTCCAATTATTGCTATTTACCACTATAAATTCTATTCAACATCTCTCATTTGTTAGCACACTGTTAAATGATCAAACAGTTCTACTTCTAACAATTCGATTTCACATAAATCATTTATTTGCACACAGTTTAAATATCAAACATTTCTATTTGAATCATAGATAGGACCCTTTCAGGTTCTACCACTCCGGGCCAGAGTGCACCTAAGACCAATATCAATGAAGAGTTACTCCACATTCCCCAAAGCTCCATCGTTTCTGGAGCTTCACAATCAGATTGTTTGTGTCATATCTAGGACACTCATCGGGGGAGTTTTATCCTTCTGCAGGGATACAGTCGGGGTATTCTACACCCTCAGCTGACTGGGCTGTACCTGTTAGGGTCCAATGTATGGATCAAATGGATCTATTTAAAAATTATTTACATTCACTCGGATCACGTGAAAAAACTCTTAAAAAACAACTACACAAAAAATGTAAATATGAAAATCTAATGAATGCGATTCCCTCTCATCTAGGCATAAATTGACTCTGACAGGTTGGCATGCCTTTAAAATCAATCAATCAATCTCCATGCTCTAGGCATAAAATAAAACTAAACAGGTTGACATACTGTTAAACTTAAACAAACAAATATATATATATATATATATATATATATATATATATATATACGAAAGTCATTCAATGAATACGGTGAATTTTGCCTCATGAGTAGTCAATAGGAAGCACTGTTCATAGTTCACACCTTTTTCAAGGAAACAAATTGTGATGGCTCCTTTCATGTCCCAGAAAACTGTCAGCATAACCTTATTTACTGACCACTGTTCCCGGAACATTTTTTTACCTGACAGTTACTGTGTTTCCACTTCATGGACTGTCTTTTGGAAGCACGGGGAGAGTCTTACGGGTTTTACTTGTCTTTGATCCTATTTACCAACCCCTCCGCTCGGGCAGGATATGACACAAGGTCAAATTTTAAGCGGAGTTTAACAGGTTTTAATTCAGAGTTTTCCTTCTCCTAGACTAGTTGCCTAACCAAGGCTGAAGAACCTAGTCTGCCCTACTATTTACCCATAGCTGGAGGGAGATAAGGGGGTTCATACTTTTCCCAAGAGTATTTGCCCGAAAGTGAACGTAATAACGCGACTGGAGTACGAACTCGCGTACTACGATTCCGCAGTCCATCGCTTTAACCAGTACACCACGACGACACCCCCTATATTACTTATTTACTTGTCTTTGATGGTTTGCGAGACTGGAAGTTAACAACTGTTCAAGGTTATGCAGCAGACATTCAACTTGAGTAGAAGTATTTGCCAGAAGTGCTAGATCATTTTCGTAGTCTGCATTCGTGATATTTTTGTCGGATATCGACTGCTTCTTTCTTTTTTAGTGTGAGACCATTTTCTTTTATTAGATATACCGGCATTCTCAGTACGTGATGTAAAGAGGCTATAAATAGATATGGGGCTAATGTATCTCCATCTAAGACTCCAACGACAATCTCAACGAAGTTGATGTGACCATCGGGGGAATAACCGTTGCTTTCAATTATCTTTGGTTATTTTCAAAAACGATGGGACTCCTGTGTTGTGGTGTGCTGGATTTAAAATGCACGTAGTCAGGCTATATTAACAGAGACTTAGGACAGTTTTTAAACTGCGTACAAACACAGATGCCACATCTCGAACACCGGCAAGAAAAGATGAATAAAAATACTAATTTCTTGTCGATTATTTTCAATAGAATATGCTTACAATATATATATATATATATATATATATATATATATATATATATATAAGAATCAGAAACTACCTTTTAGGTATATATATATATATATATATATATATAATACCTAAAAGGTAGTTTCTGATTCTTTTAGCCATCCTATCTTTGCTCTTCTTAGTGTATCGAGTACTATTACGTATTAGCTTAGATAACTTTGTCGGGGTATTGGTTGATTAGATATTAGATTGATATTAGATAACTTTGTGCGGTATTGGCTGATTATTTTCGAGCGGTACGGATATTTTTAGTCTTTTCATTTTTCATTAATTTTTTTCTTGATATCGGTTCGTAACATATTTCTTATTTAGAAATTGCATAATCTGTTGTTTCTTTTCCCACTACCAGAGTTATCAAAATAGCTATTAAAAAAATTATATATATATATATACCTGGGGAAATGGGAATAAATCTGACGGTATGTAAATTTAGAAATATAAAAAATACAGGGTGTTCAGACAGAAAATTATTTTATTTGGGGTTATATTATTTGCCAACGCTTAACGCTTTGGTTTTTGGGTTAAACCTGTATCAGGGCGTTGAAACATGTGATGTTGTATCTTCAAAATTTTATTAAGATTCATTTTTTTTTAATGTTTTAAATAGAACGGAAAAATGAAAACGTTTTAAACATTTTTATTTCTGTTTGGGTCGTTCGGTTTCAAAACTGCGTGATGTAATTAGAATTAGAAATTAATTCTAAAAACGTTACGTATTTCCTAAATGCATATATATATATATATATATATTCTTTTTATTTTAAGGAGGAAAGTCTAATGTCTTTTCCTCCTAATAACTTCACTTCAGGTAGAGGCTGAAAATTAACATTACGTGGTGAGTATTCAAGTAACTTCATTTGTATATACTATTATGAAATGTTTAATTTTGCTTATTTTTCTCTTTATACACATAGGGTCTTGCACAGCTTACCTACAAACCATTGTACACTAAGTGAATAGGAATATATTTAGAAAGTTTAGCTAAAAAAAAACGACAAAATCCACAATAGTGAAACACAAAGTATGAGTCGAACAGATTTGCAATCTTTCCTAAAGAAAGAAAGAAAGAAAACTAGCGATCACTATATGACAGGAGATTTCAATAGGAATATAGAAGCACATGTCAGTCCTTATTTACTTATATACTCAAGTGGTAACCAAGGTAACATCTTTATATCGTTTCTCGGCTATTCATGCCACGTGTAATTGTCAGCCATTTTTTGACTCTCCCCATCGGCAAAAATATCAAGGATTGGTTACTTTCGAATGGAGTCTATTTATTATTAACCACTTCCATGTTTAATGTATTTTCCTCAGGTTTTTTTAAGCCTCAACTTTAGGATATTTAAAAATTTCCCTCTTAAAATTTGGGTTGGGGATCCTCCATTGATGTACAAACTCTATTGCCTTTTCATTATGTGACAGATTGTTTTATTCTTGTTAATTAAAATTGGTCTGTTCTTCTGGTCTGAACGGAATGATCCGTTTGTATCTCAGTCTTAGAAAATTTATGCATCTCATTGTTTGAGGTATATAGCATTTGTCAGTCGGGTGAAATTTCAGTTTCTTGCACAATTCCTAGTGGATCACCTTTCCCACCCAGTCGAGCCAGTTCTTGTTTTCTTTCCATCTACTTTGCTGCATTCATTTGTCATGTAATTAACTGTTTCATCTCTTTCATCACATAACCCACACTAGTTATTCTTCTGTGTTTTATTATTATTCTCTTGCAAGAGTTTTTCACATCAGTGTCAAATGATAGTCTTTTACAGGAGTTTGAGTGAGAGCAAGTTTCCTCTAGTCTCCAGGACTCTTCTCAGTATTTACCAAAACTCCTCCGCACGGTGTCAATTCTTAAACGGAGTTTAACAGGTTTCACTTCAGAGTTTTCCTTCTCCTAGACCGGTCGCCTAACCAAGAGTGAAGAATCTAGTCTACCCTACTATTTACCCATAGCGGGAGGGAGAATAATTGAATTCATTCTTTTCCTCAGGATATAAGTGTTATGTGACATACAATCAGTTTCATCCAGAATTTGAACTTGCGTCGCTGCGCCAAATTCCTACGACGATACACAGCAGACACCTCTTTCAAAGTTTTCCAGTTCCTTTACCAATTTTGGGGGGATTGTTCCATGTGCACCAATTACTATTGGTATCACCGCCACTTTCATGTTCCATCATATTTTAGTTCAGTAGCATGGTCCAGATATTTATCTCTCTTTTCATCTTCTTTTGATTTTACACTGTCCTCTACCGGAACGGCAAAGTCCACAATTCGGCAGCTTCTTTCTTTTCTTTTCTTTTTATTTTGACTATTACTAGGTTTGGTCGTCTGGCGGAGATTAGGTGATCCGTTTGTATCGCGAAATCCCTGAGAAGTTTGTGCGTCTCATTCTCCAGGGCAAATTCCAGATTGTGCATGGACTACTTGTTCGTGGGGTCAAATTTAAATTTGGATCACTTTCCCCACCCAGTTGTGTCTAGTCTTATGCTCTTTTTGTGTGCTAATTTACTGCATTCGTTTCTTATATGATTGATAGTTTCATTTCTCTCGCCACATAACCTACATTTGCTATTTTGTTGCGTATTATCTATTTTTGCTTTAACGTAGTTGGTCCTTATGACGTTGTTTTGTGCTGCTATTTGCAGAGATTCAATTTCTCTCTTCAGGTTTCCTTTTCTTAGCTATATCCAAGTCTTCTCGTGTGAGATTTCGTTTGTTTGTTGCTTGAAATATTCATACAGTTGTTTTTCTTCTCATTTTTTTCTAACTATTGTTGTTCTGTTGATCCTTGTGTTGTTTGTGTTGTTTCTGTCGCTGTAATTAGCCTTTCTTTGTTCTTTTTTTTATGTAGTCTTCAAGTTGCCTTATCGATGTATTAACACTATCTTTAATGCTCGCGAGTCCTCGTTCTCCTTCTTTACATGACACATATAGCCTGTATATGTCATCTCTGGGATGTAAGGCATTATTATCATTATCATTGTCATTATTATTATACTCTTTTGAGTTTTTCTCACCAGCTTTATCTGGCAGTCTTTTACTAATAGATAGTGACAGCAAGTCTTCACAGGTTTCCAGGACTCTTTTAGTATGCAAACCGATCGTAACGGTACTGTAGTCTGTATTCTTACTCCGATCTCCTGTTCACCCAATCTTTTTCCAGGCATTTGGGGACCTTTCAAGGGCACAGATTACAAATGGTGTCAATGTCATCATCATCACCATTTTATTATTATTATTATTATTATTGTTGTTGTTGCTGTTGTCATTGTTGTTATTATTATACTCCTTGCGAGCTTTTCACACAAGTGTTAGCTGGAGGTCTTTCATTAAAGTCTAAATGATTGCAAGTCAACAGGACTCTCCTCAGTATTTTAACCGATCTAAACAATTCTGTGGTCTTGATGGTCTCAATTCTTCCTCTGATTTACTGTTCCTCTGATATTTTCTAACCGTTTGAGAACCGTTCCAAGTGCTCCAACTACATTTGGTATCACCGTCACATTTCATGTTCCACACCTTTTTTTCAGTTCTCTATCACGGTTCAAGTATTTGTTTAAGTTTTCGCTTTCCTTCATTTTCACTTTGTGGTTCGCCGAAACGGCAAAAATTCCACTAGATGACAAGATTTATTTTCTCTGGTGAATCAATATTAGGTTAAAAGCTAGACGGCAATTACACAAGAATGCTGCGAGCAATATTGAACAGGTCCTGGAGGCAACACCCCACAAAGCACCAACTATACGGCTACCAGTCTCCCATCACAAAATCTATCCAAGTTAGACGAACCAGACATGCTGGAAAAGCAGAGACGCACTCATAAATGATGTACTCCTGTGGACCCCCACATATGGCCGAGCAAAAGCAGGACGACCAGCTCGAACATACATACAGCAGCTCTGTGAGGATACGGGGTGTAGCCCTGAAGACCTGCCAGAGGTGATGAACGATAGGGAGAAGTGGCGAGGGAGGGTCAGGGATATCTGTACTGGCGGCACATGATGATGATGATGATGATGATGTCTGGTCTTCTGATTGAGATAAAGTGATCCCTTTGTATTTCAAAATCCTATGGAATTTTATGCGTCTCATTCTCTTGGACAGATTCAAGTTTGTGCATATACTATTTGGTAGTATGGTTAAAATTTAATCTCTTGCACAATTCCCAGTGGATCACCTTTCCCACCCAATCATGCCTAGTCTTGTATTGCTTTTATGTTTGTTTGTTTTTTATTTGTTCTTGTCTTGCTATTGTTGTTACTGGCAAGTTGTCTTTCTTTTATCTTTTTAATATTCTTATTGAGACACGAAATTGTCAATAATGGCGAGTTGTCTTCCTCTCTCTTTTCTTGACGCATATAATCCGTCTCTCCGACGGAATGCCGAAAATGTATTGTCATTATTTTCTTTGTTCTTTCGTTCATTTGTCTTAGTTCCTCCTATGTCCATTTTAAGAATGGTCGAGAGTATTTTATAGAGGTGGGGTTGTTCAAGTATTCATTCCGTTGATGAGATTTTTGCTGCAGAGTAAGGCTTCGAGAAGTTTTCTTGTTCTCCTCCTGATAGACCCTTTTCTTATTTTGTTTTATATCCGTTTGCTTGCGGGTTTCCGCTTCTAATATTCCCAGATATTTGTAGTTTTCCTTTTTTCCAAGTTGTGGGAGTTATCTCCCTTGTCCTCTATGAATATGCTGATAACTAAGCTGCATAAGTTAACAATAAATGATATTTCTTGCCGAAGCGATTGTAAGTCTAGTATTATCTCTATCTAGTATCATCTCTATATGGCGCTATGAACCAGATTTTATTGGTTTGTAACAAATCTATAAACACTTTTCAGCAATTTGGAACCTTATAAGGGTGCCTGTGGTGTTATGGAGGTGCCCGTGGTGTAATGGTTATCTTCGTAGGAAATGGACACGGCGACACGAGTTCAAAACCTGAACGAGGCTAATAGCATTTCACATAGCACTAATACCCTTGAGAAAGGTATGAATCCAATTATTCTCCCTCCAGCTATGGGTAATTAGTAGGACAGACTAGGTTCTTCAGCCTTGGTGAGGCAACTAGTCTAGGAGAAGGAAATCTCTGAATTCAAACCTGTTAAATTCCGCTTAAAAATTGACCGTGTGCTATATCCTGCCCGAACGGAGGGTTTGGTAAATATGATAAGGGCCACACTAACGTACCCTCGACACTCACAACTCATGCCAACAAATATCCCTCTAACTCTGTCCAGGTTATTCACACATGACATGGTGGGCCTTAAAGAGCTGTCCACTCCTTATAAAGCCCTGCCTGCTCACAAGGGAGGGAGAGATATGCTGGAGTCACCTCTTTGTCTTCGATAAATATACTGATAACAGCTGTAGAACAAACTCTAGCAGAGGTAAAATCCAAATCTGCCACAGAAATCTAATTCAAGAAATAAATACCTGGAAAGTATCCTTTGTGAGATGCTCGGGACCCCCTATAAACTGGATTCGAAAAGTCACTAATAGGGAAATTGATAATGAGAGATAACATCGATAGACTCTATGCAACAATAAATGAAGTAGTAAAAGGATTTGCAAGCATTAAAAAATGTGTAGATGGAGCAATACAAGGACTCGAAGAATATATAAAGATGAAAGAGAGTTTATTACAGCAGACAGAAACTGTCTGCTATAATATTAGGTAAAATGGTAAAACACCAAGCGAACAGGAAAATAAAAAGAAAAAATCTAGAAAAGAAAAAATTGTGAGAAAAACGATTTTAAACGACAAACCTTCGAGATTTCCCATTGAACATTGACCAAAACATGGTTACGAAGAGAAAACCTCAAAAGAGAAACTGAATCTTTATTAATAGCAGCACAAAATAAAATAATGAGGATTAATTATATGAAATCAAAATTTGATAATACGGAACGGAATAGCAATTGTTTGTTATATTGTGATAAAGATTAAACATTATTTGTCAAAATTTCTAAGGGGAAGCTTGATAATTATTATTACTTATTATATTCGAACTGTTGACCTCGTCTTTTTTTATAATCACATTTCGGCTTATATGTCCTTCGACCTTCTTTTGCGGGATTCCACTCAGAACGTCAAACTGAACCCTTCATTTGAACCATAGGGGTTCAGTTCGAGATTCTGTATGGACTCTCGAGTTCCATATAAAACACCAAAAGGTGGCCGAAGGACATATCAGCCGAAACGTTGCGATTATAACAATAAAGATGAGGTCAGTAGTCCAATATTCTAAGTGATAATAAAGATGAAATAGTTAATCACAAAAAAAGCAAATGCTACAAATACAAAAGGAACACAAGAAAAGGCGCGACTGGATAAGAAAATTGATCGACTGAGAACTGTTAAAAAAACGGAAATTTTACCATTTTACCAAATGATATATGCACAAACCAGAAGCTGTCTTTGATGCATGAAATTCTCAGGGACTTCGAAATACAAACAGATCCTACAGAAGACCAGACTTAGTTGTAATTAACAAGACGACTTGTCATATAGTGAATTTTGTTGTACTATTAGACAACAGTGAAAGAAGGCGAGAATCAGAACCAATTCCCGGAGCTTGCCAGAGAATTGAAAAAAAAAAGACTGTGGACACATGAAGGTGACAGCGATGTCATTTTTAGCTGTGTCCTTTGGAACAGTCCCCCAAGAACTGTAAAAGAGATTCGATGAACTGGAGATTATATTATTTTTTGTTGCTTTCTTTTTGTTTTGCTTTTTTTTTATTCAATGACATATCAACCTTCACGGGTTATTCAATGCCAAAACTATCTTTGTAAAACAGTAGTGGTACAATTTAACTCATAGCTGGGATCACAAGAGTTGGGATCATGCCTTTTTAAGGGCATTAGTCCAAAAGTAAACGTAATAGTGCGACTGGAATTCAAACTCTTTCGAAAAGCACGTTAGTCAATACATGACATTGAATTCCTCAGAAGAATCGAAACCATTCAGACCACAGCACTACTAAAATCGGCTAGGATACTTATACGAGTCTTAGAGACGTACAATGAAAACTCGTCAGTTAAAACTCATGGGAAAAATTACTAGAGGAATAATAATAATACTAATAATTAGAGTAAATTTGGCGAGAGTGACCCGAAGGCTCCCTTTTTGATATCTGTTACACTGAGGTGTAGGAGAGGGCGCTACTCAATTGCTCCACTTTACCCTTGATCCTTATCTCATAATGCTGAGCGTTAAGTAAGGTGGCATCGGTTACCATTTTTTGAGTATTTGGGATGACTCGACCTGAAATTGAACCCCGGTCTCCCGGACCATTGGCAAACACTCTACTCACTGGGCCAATTGTCTAGCAATAATAATAATAATAAAAGAGAACTTGCAAAATTCTCGACTTTTCTGTCGCAGCTGACCACAGAATAAAACTGAAAGAATGTGAAAAGAAGGATAAGTACCTTGACCTTGCTAGGGAATTGAAAAAACTGTGGAACATGAAGGTGACATTTATACCAATTGTAATTGGTGCGTTTGGAACGGTAACTAAAGAATTACAAAAGAGACTGGAGGACTTGGGTGTTGGCGGACGAGTGGAGACCATCCAAACTAATACATTGAGAAAGGCCAGAATACTGGGAAGAGTCCTGGAGACTTGAGGAGACGTGCTGTCACTCAAACTCCAGTGAAAGACCATCAGCTAACGCTGATGTGAAAAACTCTAATGAGTAAATAATAAAACATAATCGGGAAGAAGAACAACTGTATAGATATTTCAAGCGACAAACTGACGAGATTGCACACAGGAAGAGCTGGATATGACGAAGAAAGGAAAATCTTAAAAAAGAATCTGAGTATCTTCTAATAACAACAAAAAAACAATGACATAAAGTTCAATTTACGCAAAAGAATTGCAAGTATAGTTTATGCGGAAAAAGAAATGAAACATTTAAACACATAATAAACAAAAGCAGCAAACAAGCACAAAAGGAGTACAAGATTAAGCACCACCGGACGGGAAAGGTAATCCACATGAAACTGTGCAAGAGATTAAATTTTGACCATACTACAAAATACGAGGTGCATATGATAAGTTTCCAGACTTTTTTCGTATGAGCACTTTTATTGATTGTATACACATGAAACTCTAGTCCCCTTCGAAGTAATCTCCTCCGGCTGCAATGCCACTGACCCGATTTGAAGAGTGCTGATCTCTTCCGACGGAATCTCTTCCTGAACTCCCTTAAAACCTCAACATAGTAACCCTAACCTTAACCCTTTGGCCAATCAACTCTGGTGTATTGAATTCTTTACTCCTCCCACACCTCTCATCATCCCTCTTAGACTCCCTGCCTTCCTTGAATCTCTTACGCCACTCAAAAACTGATGCTCGATTTATGCAAGATGGTCGAAAAGCAGTCTGAAGCATTCCATACGTTTCTGTGGCGTTTTTTCCAAGTTTAAAACACAATTTTATTGCATATCGTTCTTCTAAAGTGTCACATTGTATTTTTTGAAATTCACCAGCTGTGACAATCAGCCTTTAGTAGGGTGTATTCCAATTGCTGCTGTAGCTGTTAATTTGAACCTGAATTCATAAAAATAGGTCAGTCAGCTCATAAGATGTATAGCAATAACATAGTGAATTTTCAAGAGTCTACAACAATTTTAAATGCCCGTACAAAAAAAGTTTGGAAACTTATCGTATGCGCCTCGTAGTATATGCACAAGCCAGAATCCGTCCAAGAGAATAAAACGCGTAAAATTCTCTGGGATTTTAAAATGCAAACGATTAACTCAATTCCGGCCAGATGACCAATTCTCGTATTAATTAACAAAAAAAATAAAGAAAGAACTTGCTATCTAATGGACTTACCGTTCCGACAGACTACAAAGTGAAAATAAAAGAAAACAAAAAGATAGACAAGTATTTAGACCATGCAAAAGAACAAAAAAAAAGCTGTGGAATTGGAAGTTGATGGGAATATCAATGGAAGTTGGTGTGCTTGGTGCGGTTACCAAAGGTTTGGAGAAAAGACTTGAGGAATTGGAAATCAGAGAAAGAATCGAAACTCTGAAAACCATGGTTAGTTGAGATCAGCTAGAATACTGAGAAGAGTCCTGGAGACCAGAGGAGACTTGCTGTCACTTAAACTCTAGCGAAGGATCACGAGTTAACGCTGGGGTGAAAAAATTGCAAGGAGTATAAAAATAATAATACCTAAGAAAATTGCCAATTTAGGCTATGGGAAGAGTGAGAGAGGGGGAAAAGGGGGGAAGGAAATTGTAAATCAAATAATAAGTGAATACAACAAGTTGGCCCAAAAGGAGTGTAAAAGTAAGCAAGAATGGGTTGAGAAGGTGACCTTCGGAAAATTGTGCAAGCGATTAGAATTTGACCATTTAGACAAATGATATATGTACAAACCTGAATGATATATGATGACCTGAAAAATGTGACTCGAAATTCATTAGTTTTTCTTTAAATAAAAACAGATTACTCAATCTTAGTCATAAGACGAGACACAATTTTAATCATCAAGAAGAAGAAAAGTATGTGAAAACAAAGAGTGTGCGTTGTTCTCACGGATTAAGAAGTTAAAATAAAGGAAGGTGAAACATTAGATAAATTGCTGGACCTTGTCAGAAACCTTAAAAAGCGCAGAACCCGAAGATGACAGTAATACCAATCATACTTAGAGCACTAGGAAGAATCGCGAAGAACTTGTAAAAAAGACTGAGGGAACTAGAAATTGGAGGAAGAATTGAGACTGTTCAAATCACAGCACTGCTGATATTGGTTAGAAGAGTCCTGCAGCACCGAGGAGATCTGCTGTCACATAGACTCTTATGAAAACTACTGCTGGTGTAAAAAAAAAAACTTGCGGGGAGAAGGGTAACGATGATTAGCCGTAGTGGAGTATACGCTTGTGAATCAGACCGAAAACATAATAAATTTCATGTAGGGCCGGCATGCTTTGAAATTAGCATTTTATTTTGTAATTTTTCGTCTATAAATAATCGAAACCCTCTATAATGACTACCAAGAATAGACTTATAAATACTTATGGATTGTTCTTGTCTCTGATCATGAGTTCTAATGAGGGAACTAAATGATGACAGTTCCAATGATGTCTCGGATTGCAAAAGCATTTGCGGGAATTCATGTGTTTGCACTGTTCATGAGAATAGTAAAAAGCTTTTTGTTTAGATGTGGCAAAAGGCTATATGAATGGAGCACCCAATGAAGCTAAAACTCACTCGGGAAGTTCGTTGGTTGGGTTTTATGGCATATCAACCTTTGTAGGTTATTTATGGCCAAATTCTGTTTATATGTATATACGTTCAACCAAAGATTTCTGAATGAATACTTAGGTAGAATTTTTGATAAGCAGGATTTTATTTGTTTGCACACGATTAACCGATTTCAGTTTATATTTTTTAGTATAACCCTGTCTCTCGCAAAAAAGACAGAACATCATCTAATTTTGAGGTTCTCGTACAGATCGATTAAGCTATTCACTTTGAAAAATCGCGTACACATTACTTCACTTGTGAAGGTTTACTAGTCGTGAGTGTTGATACTGCGAGCCAGTTGAACACAAGAATGTAATGATCCAATAACAGATATTAATGCTTGCATATACATCTAACTCGCTTGCAAATTCTCTTAGTTATATATATATATCCTTCAATCAGTTAATACCTATCTATCTATCTATCTATCTCTATATATATATTTCACTTAGCTCATATTTATCTATCTATCTATCTATCTATCTATCTATTTCTTTTGCTAAGCTCATATCTATCTATCTATCTGTCTGTTTCTATTTCCCTATCGATCGATCGATCGATCTCTCTCAGTCTGTTCATATCTATCTATCTATCTATCTATTAGTCTCTTCATATCTATCTATTTATCTATCTGTCTCAGTCTGTTCACATCGATCAATCTATCTCTTTTATTCGGTTCATATCTCTCTCTCTCTCTCTCTCTCTCTCTCTCTCTCTCTCTCTCTCTCTCTGGGTATATATATATATATATATATATATTTCACTTAGTTCATATCTATCTATCTATCTCTTTTGCTTAGCTCTTATCTATTTATCTATCTATCTCCTAGCTTTTTAATGTATATCTCCTTGGTTGGCTATTTTAAACGGTTCATAATTGTCTCAGTCTGAACATAATCCTTTTGGAGAGGTAAGCTGATATAGTTAGCCCACAAATTAAATTTAATTTAGAATGACCATAACATTAGTAAAATTCTTAGATAAATTCAGTCTAGAGAGAACTAGAATAATTAATCAACTCCTAAAAAAAGAAAACAAAATATTAATATTTACAAATCTAGTTGTGCTCCTTTCTTATTGAGACTGACTTTTTGGGTGAGGCTTAGAATGTGCAGATACTATTGCCTGCAGAGGGGTAAGATCCTTCACACACACACACAAAATACTGTGTCCAATGAATGACACTAAAATGCAGCTAATGGTAAGGCTCTAGTTCTAAAGATCTGGAGAGTGTAGAGTACGCCTTTATTGCCATTACTCCCAAGTCCACTTTGACTCGGGGTATTAAGAAAAGTTACTTAAAGCTATCGCTATAGCTTAGTAAGGATTATTAGGAATTACTTGAAACCATATAATTGAGTACAAACAACTATTTTAAAAATAGAAAAACTTATGTGAAACTATATAATTATTAATGTTTGATAGGAATACTTGAAACCATACAGCTATGTGCAAATTATTTGTATTTGATAGAAATACCTTATATCATGTGCAAAAAAAGTGATTAAAGACAAATAACTGTAATTCTAAAAGTAGAAAAAAAAAGAAGAAATATTACTATGGAACATTGAAAATATAGTTGTGATAATTGTCTACCATTTATAAATGAATCAAATTCTGGCATTAAATAATCTATAAGGAATTGATATGCCGCTAAATAAATAAACCGAACCAAACCTTTACAAATTAATCAAATTCCGGCATTAGATAACCCAGGAGGAACTGATATGCCTCTACTGCAATATTACCAACATTCATCAATGACCTTGTAAGCAAAATGGAAGGCTCTTATGGTGTAATGGTTATCATCGTTGAACTTTGTAACCCGAGTTCAAATCCTGAACGAGGCGGTTTGCATTTACCATATTGTAATCCTCTTGGGAAAGGTGTGAATCCACCTCTTCTATGCACCCCATCAGCTATGGTTGAAATAGTAAGGCAAACTGGACTTTTTTACTTTAGTGTGACAACTAATCTGGGAGAAGGAAGATTCCGAATTCAAACCAGCTGTACTCCCTGTCGAAGGAGTTAGATGAATACATAAGATAGGGGACATAGCTTTTGAAGCCATGTCATCTGAGCATGGTATAAGGTTTATCACAGGTAAAAATGCACTGTGAAAAAATAGTATTTTGTAGCTGAAATCTGCTCTATCCAACGATGTTATTGTGTTTCGGAGTATCCATCGTGTATTGATACTAAGTGGTAGCTATCAAATAACGATTGGAAAGAAACTTCTATTTTTTATTGGGACATTTAAACTTGCTCTATCTAACAGAGTTATTGTGTTCCGTTTATCAGTTGAAATTTTGGAGGAAATGAATAAGAGGCATTACTTTCAGAGCCTTTGTTGTGTATTGCGCCGATAAAATAACGATTTATGTTGGGGACATTTAAACTTGCTCTATCAAATAGTGTTAATGTGTTCTCTTTATCTTTTTCAGTTTCGGGAGAAATGAGGTATTATTTTCGGAGTCTTTGTCGTTTATTACGTCGATCAAATAACGATTTGAAAGAAATTGATAATTTGCGTTAAGGACATTTAAACCACTGAGAACAATGTTACTTGTTGATAATGGTAGATTTCAATCGTCTATTCTACAAAAATAACAATATAATTATTAATTATGAATAGCCAGATTGTATAATGAATTGTCCTATTAAGAGAAAGGTGAAAGTCCCAGGGGAAAAAAAACTATACACGACTTTATTTACGTATTGATTAAAATCGGAAATCCTTTTTAACATGTCTGGATGGTAGTTAACAGTTTGACTGACACAAGTGATAAATTGGTTGAAAGATATCAACAGTTCATGGGTAGATTATCAAGATTAGTAAGGGCAGGGATTGGGCTAGTCAACAGCTGTCTCACACACCCACACACACACACACACACACACACACATTATTATTATTATTATTATTATTTGCACTTTGTTCATTCTGGTGGGGTTGTAAAGCTTCTGTGTTTAAAAATGACATTTTGACGCAGCTTAAACTTTTCCTCTTATAAATAATACAAGAGATTTCAAACGAGAATGTTTAGGACACTTGAACCACTTCTTGATATTACGTTCTTTCAAATCTGTCTGTAAATTATTTCTCTTCGATAGGAATACTTGATGCCATATAACTGTGTAAATTATTTGTATTAAGAATGTTTACTTAAAGCTGTGGTTGTTTACTAAGGATTGTCATTATTAGTTACTTGAAACCATATAACTGTGTACAAATAGTTGACCATTATTAAATAGAAATAATTACTTGAAATCATATCATTATTAGTATTAGATCAGAATGCTTGAAACTATATAACTGTGTACAAACAATCGACCATTATTAAATAGAAATAATTACTTGAAATCATATCATTATTAGTATTAGATCAGAATACTTGAAACCATATAACTGTGTACAAACAATCGACCATTATTAAATAGAAATAATTACTTGAAATCATATCATTATTAGTATTAGATCAGAATACTTGAAACTATATAAATGTGTACAAACAATCGACCATTATTAAATAGAAATAATTACTTGAAATCATATTATTAGTAGTATTAGATCAGAATACTTAAATCTATATAACAGTGTACAAATTACTTGTATTACATAGGAATACTTTATATACAACTATGAATTATTTGTACAAAGAATAGTAACTTAATCTATAACTATAAGTAAAAACAAACTCTTTAGAAACAACTGCATAAAAAACTAGATATAAACTTACAATGAACGTGATTCCCGAACCAATAGGCATGAAATAAACCTAAACGATTTGACATGCCCTTTGAACCAATCAATCAATCAATCAATCACCGCGGTATTCTTGTTAACACGTTTCGGGGATCCATTCTTTTTTCCTTTCGTCGTTATTTACTAACATTAGCTTAATTGTGGCACAAGGCCAGAAATATGTGAAATCCAAACACAATCGACCGCACAAGAGATGTTCCTTTAGTTTAGCTCGTTGACCATTACATCATGCGAGTCTCAGTTCTATTTGGAATCGTTTTATTATTTTACAAACATTTACCTCAAAGCTTTTCACTGTTTGCATCTGAAGACTATGATTCCATTAATTATTACTTACTCATTAGAGTTTTTCACATGGAGTTTGAGTGACAAGTCTCCTCAAGTCTCCAGGACTCTTCTCAGTATTCTGACCGTTCTCAATAATGTAGTTGTTTGGATGGTCTCCACTTGTCCGCCAACTTCCAAGTCCTCCAGTCCCTTTAATAATCCTTTAGTTACAGTTCCAAACGCACCAATGATGATTGGTATAATGGTCACCTGCATGTTCCATAGTTTTTTCAATTCCCTAGCAAGATCGAGGTACTTATCCTTCTTTTCACATTCTTTCAGTTTTATTCTGTGGCCAGCTGCTACTGAAAAGTCGACAATTTTGAAAGTTCTCTTTTTTTTTTTTTTTTTTTTTTGTTGTTGATTATTATTAGGTCTGGTCTTCTGGCCGAGATTAGGTGATCCGTTTGTATGTCAAAGTCCCATAGGAATTTATGTGTGTTATTTTCTAGGACAGGTGCTGGGTTGTGCATATACCATTTGTTCGTTTGGTCAAATTTAAATTTCTTGCACATTTCCCAGAGGATCCCCTTACCGATCCAGTCTTATATTCCTTCTGTGCTAATTTACTGCATTCGGTTATTATTATTATTATTATTATTATTGCTTACATCAAAATTATTTTCGTTTACATATATATATATATATATATATATATATGTGTGTGTGTGTGTGTGTGTGTGTGCGGATTGAATTAATTAATCTGATAGTGAACGTAGTAGCACGACCGGAATTCGAACTCATTAACGACGTTCTGCTATGGACTCCGACACATAAACATACCAGTATTGACCGACCTGCAAAAACTTACATTCACCAACTCTGTGTGGAAATTAGGTGCCGTCTAGAGAACGGACTACGCGAGACCGATAGCTGATAGGGACGGATGTAGAGAAAAAGAGAAAGAGAGTCAAGGAAATCCATGCAGTCAGTGTAGTAATAAAAAGACCACAACGTGGTACAATTCCCTCGTTTCCAAAGAATAATACATCGCAGAAATATTAGCAGATGATGTACTTGAATAACGCTTTGCAATTTCAATTTCATTAGTCGGAGCGAGAACGCAGTTAAGTCCATTCTGTATTTTGATTGGTTCATAATCGTAAGTCTCTTTATATAACTAATCCTTATACGACTTTATTTAGACTTTGCTAAAATATTTAATGATACTTAATTATTACATTTTTTTCTCAGGTGTAAGAAGAAAAGATTTCGTTCTAGAAAATTTTAAACAATTCGATCATAACTGACTTTGTGATTCTCTTGTAATATCTGATATTTTGGTTGGCTCAAAAGACGAAAGCAAAAGAAATCTTTGTTAATAACAATCGAACCGAAACAATGTTCTGTTAGATTGTTTAATAAGGAGATAGACCAGTCAGTGGTACTTAGAATATGCTGGTTGTATCCCCAGCAGAAGAATAAGACCTATAGCCCCACCCCATAAAAAAGTGTGTTCTGGCTGTAAAGCCTCAGTTTTGGAGATCTGAGGAATGTCGAGTCCTGCTTCATACCGTCAAAATCAATCAATAAAAATAATGATCAAGAGAGTGTGAAGTAACCTTTCCTTGCAGTTACTCCCAAGTCCTCTCCGTACCTGAGAGGTAGTATCTTTTAGGGTCTCATCTATGGGTCAAATAGAGCTGTTTAAAGATATTCGTATGTTGCATATTGACCCTTGATCGAACCGTCAATCAGAGATGCACCTGTGTAAGTAAGCGGAAGCAATCAAGTAATCTATCGGAAGTTGTACGTGTTATGAAATAATATATGCAGATGCCTGCTTGTCTGTTGGAGTTTGTCGGAGTCGGTGAAGGTCTGAGTCAGAGCCAGCTTGTAGTCACGGAGAGCGCCCTGCTGGGAGCGGTGGTCCGAAGGACCTCCGGTTAAGTAACTCCAGCCAAGAAGCAGAAGTGCTAAGTGGGGTCTTGAAGATAACACAGTGTGTATGGTCAAGAGAAGAAGTCAATATAGCAGTCTATATCCGTCTGTCCCTATCTCCGTCCATCTCTCACTCTGACCCACTGAAGCTTTGACTCCAAGAAGAATAAAGACAGAGTCGTGGTTCTACCTTCAACCACTATACAACACGTATTCGATTGGAAAGTGCGCAAAAAAAACTTAAGAAATAACTACACAGAAAATATAAATGTAATAGTACACTGAATACAATTCCCTAACCTCTAAGTATAAAATTAGCCTAGACGGGTTGACATGCTGTTAAAATCAATCACTTAACTGATTGATAAAAAGAATAAGTAGGGATTAATTAAGTGTATGGTTTGATCTCGATTTTTAATTTTGACAAATTGATAGAATCTTCTAAAAAGGAAGCTGAATATTTTATGGTCTATATCAAACCGACAAAATGGTTTGGAAAGAAATAAAAACTGTTGACAAGCCTACATTCAAGCGCTTAGCGTGACGGTTATCGACGGTGAACTGAGTTCAAAACCTAGACGAGGCTTTTTGCCTTTCATATAGGTTGGTTCTGGAGGTGCCCGTGGTGTAATGGTTATCGTTGCAGGAAGTGGACACGGCGACACGAGTTCAAAACCTGGACGAGACTGATTGCATTTCACATAGCACTAATACTCTTAGGAAAGGTATGAATCCAATTATTCTCCCTCCAGCTATGGGTAAATTGTAGGGCAGACTAGGTTCTTCAGCCTTGGTGAGGCAACTAGTCTAGGAGAAGGAAAACTCTGAATTCAAACCTGTTAAACTCCGCTTAAAAATTGACTTTGTGCCATATCCTGCCCGAGCGGTGGGGTTGGTAAATATGATATAGGTTGGTTGATTGGTTGGTTGGTTTGTTAATGGCATATCAACCCTTTTCGGGTCATTTAACGCCGAATTAAATTTCAAACAATTCAGTTTAGCATAAGTACGCAGTTTAAATGTTAAAACAGTCCTTTTTCAAGCAATTTAGTATAGCATAAGTACACAGTTTTGTTCAATTTAACCCCTAGATAGGACCCTATCAGGTGCTACCACTCCGGGCCAGAGTGGAACTGGGAGCGATGGCAACGATTGGCTACTCCACATCCCCAAAGCCTCCACCTTGCTGGAACCTTACAATCAGATTGTTTAGTGTCATATGCAGGACACTCGTTGTAGGAGTTTTACCCCTCTGCAGAGATGCAGTCGGTGTATTCTGCCGCCCTACTTTCATAGAGAGCTCATACCCTAGGGAAAGATATACTTACCTGACTGGAGAGTTCTCATGTGATGCGTGATAGAAGAAAGCTAATGGCTGGATTCCATCGGCCCTTCCTTGCTGGCAGCATCTGATTACTCGCCTAAAAAGATAAGGTGGGGGTTATTACCCGGTGCCAGATGCTCCCCGAAAAGGGAATGCAAACAGAATCTTGACAATTTGTAAACCTAGTGCAACGGAGGCTTATTTCCGGCGTGGCACCACATAATATAAAATAACCTTTGTCTATTTTCGATAGGTGGGAAGCTAAAGGAATATAGAAAGGCATAAAACCGACTATTCTCGTGTTTTTGCCGAGTTACGATTATATAAAAACAAAATGAGAATATCAGTAATTTGAATAAGATATAATTTTAATGACACTGATCTTATAAAATTTTAATGCAATTTCAACTTGGACAGGAAATTACTTTTATCTCAAACTTAATAAATTAAAGCATTTTCAATGGACCCCCACATATGGCCGAGCAAAATCAGGACGACCAGTTCGAACATACATACAGCAGCTCTGTGAGGATACGGGATGTAGCCCTGAAAACCTGCCAGAGGCGATGAACCATAGGGAGAAGTGGCGAGAGAGGGTCAGGGATATCCGTGCTGGCGGCACGACATGATGATGATGATGATGAAATATAATAAAAATGACCGTAGGATGTGCTGCTTTAATTAGGTTACGATTAAAGACAGAAATAAAGAGTATATTAGAAAAACACACACACATCAAGTCGCGCTGCTCACACGGATTTCCCTGACTCTCTCACTCTCTATTCGTCCCCATCATCCATTGTTCCCGGCAGGTCTTCCAAACTACATCCTGCGTCCGCACAGAGTTGTTGTGGGTAAGTTCTTGTTGGTTGGCCAACACTGACACGTCCATATGAAGAGGCCTATTGTAGAACGTCACTTATAAGTTCGTCCTTGCTTCTCCAACAGTATCTCGCATGTCTTTTTCATCTTATTCGGATGGTTTTAGAGATGGGAGGTAAGTGACCGTACAACTGTTGTTTCGTGGGGTGTTGCTTCCAGGATTTGTTCAATATAGATCGTAGTATTCTTGTACAGATCCAATCGAGCTTTTTCTCGATAGGTTTTGTCAGCGTCCACGAGGTGCATCCATACAGTCGAATTTTTATTTATACATAACAATACTTGGAACCATTTAACTTTGACTTATGCTAAATTGAATTGTAAGAAATAGAACTGTTTGATCATTTAACTGTGTGTAAACAAATGACTGATGTTTAATTGAATTGTTAGTGATACATAGCAATACTTGGAACTATTTATGTTAACAAATTATATATATCTAATACATATGAATAAACCGGATTTGGCATTAAATAACCTACAAAGGTTGATACGTCTTAAAACCAAATGTCATAAAACCAATGTTTGCAGTAAACCATTTAGGATGTTTATAAGGGTTACAAGTAAACCATGTTTAGATGTTCACTGCTTTCACAAAGCAACCCCCATCTTTTAATCGAGTGGACAGGCAAACAAAGTCCGTACAATTAAGTGCGATATTTGCTGCCAGCAAAGTAACGTCACAAAAAATAAATAAATAAATAAAGTTCACGTATGTTGTAGAGTGATTCCGTTTCGTAAGTGATATACTCCTATGGACCCCCACATATGGCCAAGCAAAAGCAGGACGACCAGCTCGAACTTACACACAGCAGCTATGTGAAGACACAGGATGTAACCTTGAAGACCTGCCGGAGGCAATGAATGATAGGGAGAAGTGGCGAGAGATGGCGGCACGACATGACGACGATGATGATGTAGAGACATTACCAACAGAAATAGCAAGGGAAATTCTAGACTTGTTAAATAATGTCCCGGATACCAATCTATACGAAGTACTGAGAAATATCATTTTGCTGAGAACTGGTGAATCTGAAGAGAAAAAAACTAACAAACCTCTTTAGTAAAGTATGCATTGAAAACAAAACTATGTCACAATTTCTTCGAGGCATGAAGAGACTCTTGAAACCGCACACTTCACCCGAAAATATCCTCTGTCATCTATAGCTCGATCATAGAGGCCCAAATATTGACACTTTGTTCTGAAAATGCCAACCTCAATAAATTGATAGGGAAGGCTGATGAAATTTTCATAAGCACACAAATACAATAGGTCAACGCCGTATAAAAACCTTTCAACTCGCAACAAAACCAAATAGTGTTTAGTAACAAGACAAATTTTGGTTGTCGGGCCCTGTTACATTAAGAAAGGACGTAAAACAAATAAGTAGACGATAATACTGATAAGTTCCAAAAACTTTAATGCCAGCTTGAGAGATAAGTCTGTACTGTGAGTCGTACAAAGGGAAGAAAGCAGTTGCAGAAGTTAGAGCAGGAGTAAAGCATCCAACTTGAAGCTTCGAGGACCAGTTGATCAAGAAGGAATGAATAAATAATAAAGGAATGATCTTCTAAAGAAAACAATGGTCCAAAAACTGGATGCACTCTCCTATTCAAAGTTGGTCTGTTCTGCAGCTAGAATGAATGAGGAAGAGAGCGAGAGAGCGTTTGCGCGGCCTTTTATACTACCCGGGAAAGTCATCTGAGTAGAATGGCTTAAATCAACCTCATTGGACGAAAATATAAATCGAAACCTCAACGGCCAAAATAATTCCCGTGCTAAAGAATAAATTTGAAATTATTTCTTTCTGCTACGAGTGCAACTATAGTTTGTTATAGACAGATTCATCGAGAGGGTGGAAAACATATCTATACAGCGTAAACCGAGGAGGTAGGATTTCGTATAACATATGTGGAGGTTAAAAAAAAGAAATAAAAAAGATAAATTCAAAAGTAGCAGTTCCCAGGAGGCTTCTGACTGGAAGTGAAATCCACGCATGCTTAAAAAGAGAGGCTTCCTGGCGCCAAAAGAAAAAAATTATCTCATTAAGCTCTTATCACTGCCATTGAAAGGACCTTTTCCCTTCGGCTACTAGCAAAGTAGCACACGTGCTCACCAATTCACGGGCTTGGTGCCACCCGTGTCTCCTGCAAGCAGCCGCCTTGGCTGAACATACCTACTAGACACACAACAGACCTTCAAACTCACAACTCACCAAAAATGACTAATATTTTTCAACGGCTTGACTGGGAGACGTGACTATTTCTGCTGGTTCAGGAAAACATTCACCCCGCAGAATGGTCAAGCACACAAAATAAAGTTTGAGTATAAAAGTATCCTTGTCCCTTTCCTTCCGTCCTAAATTCTCTTTGAGCTTCCACAAACAAAAGAAGACAACAAGTTAATGAGGTCAGAAAAAGAAAAAGGATACTGTTGTGGTCTTCAGATAAGACCGGTGGAAGAACAACTCAAACAACGGGTGATAGGTGAACGTTATTAGCCGTTCTCGGATTGTCAAATGTCTCGTAAGAAACGAGATGTTTTCTCTGAGCGAGCTAAGCTCGGCGAATATATTTAGGTTGGACGAGTCCATCTTTGGGGTATGGTAGGATATGTCCCCATAACAGATACAAAAACTCTGAATCATCCCAACAGAACCCAAAAATCACCGTCACCGACGACCTACACCACAAATAGCAAAATCTTCTCTGCTACCCCCCGCGCCCAACGCATACACAGAACTTTCATGAAAGAAATATTTCCTTTTTATTAACATATACATCACCATGTCGTTTTTTATTGGTCTCATAGAGGACTTTCTCCCTTTTATTGCATTCATTCAAATTTATTCTCTCTTTAGTTGTCCACATTCCTATAAATGAATTCTAATAAGTTTTTCATTATGTTTACTTCACTTTCAATATATATATAGGACCTATGTGACTGCTGATAACTCTACTAATAATCCTATTTACCCAACCCCTCCGCTCGGGCAGGATATGACACTAGGTCAATTCTTAAGCGGGGTTTAACAGGTTTGAATTCAAGGTTTTCCTTCTCCTAGACTAGTTGCCACACCAAGGCTGAAGAACCTAGTCTGCCCTACTATTTACCCATAGCTGAAGGGAGAATAATTGGATTCATACCTTTCCAAAGGGTATTAGTGCTATGTGAAATGCAATCAGTCTCGTCCAGGATTTGAACTCGTGTCGCCGTGTCCATTTCCTACGATGATAACCATTACACCACGAGCACATCCTTAATAAGAATGTAGAGTTCGTTTTTGTTTTAGATTTGAAAATAGTATACTGTATCAACTATTAATCCTCGATCACAATGCCTTCGACAAGAGAGGATAAATATTTTACGTTACGACTTATCCGGAGACAAAATCATTCAGAACTCTCTCAAAATAGATGTAACCCATCCATATGATAATGATTTATTAATGAGATAAAAAAAAACTCAAAAAAAATTGCATGTCCTGGAAGCTGATAGAATAACAATAAAAAAAAACATTGATTTAATATCTCTTGCTCAAAGGACCCATTTCTTACTGGACGGGTTCCAAATGACCACCATTGTGCTTGTCACGGTAATAAATCAGTATCATATTAATGGTTTGCATCTATTTTGAGACACTCTGTATTATCCACAACTGTTAAAGAGATCACTCAATAAAAATGGATATCCATTTCCCGAACCTCTGGTTACGGAATCATCTTCAAGAGTAATGGAACTAATAGAAATTCAAGACGACCTCGGTTTAAAGATGTTCCATAAAAAAGCTGCTTACAACTTAGTTTTGGATATAAGTGTTCGAAATAAAATATTCTGAACTAAAGAAAACTACAATGCATCATCTCAATTTTCAGCACAACGTACGGTTATTGTATACCGAAAAGTGGCGACAATAACACTTGTTTATAAAAACATAAGCTTCTTGTTTATTTATCTCGAAACGTCGAAATGGTTGCGTGAGAGAGAGAGAGAGTCGGACAGGGACTGCCAAGATATACACCATATCTTCGGGTTTACACTTCGTTCTGATACATCTCCAGAAATCCTTGCTTCTTCGTGCTTCTTTCACGGGAGCCTGGTACAGAGCAGCCTTTCAACCCGGGTGCCTAAAACAGCGTGATTCTGCTAACTGACTGCTTTCTCTGCTGAGGGACCACCGACTTTTCGGAGTTGAAAAATTCCCTCATTATATATTTTTCGGACGTTTACACATTCTTTCTTCAGTCGCCCCACCTACGCAGTTCACGTGGCGTTTCTTGTTTACTCCAAGAGAAAGCTGCATATCCTGTTTTGAAATCCCCAAACTAACTGGTCTGTCAAAGGTCAATATATAGCACTGTTCTGCATCACTGTACTCTTTAATAAAGTTTATAAAGTCGAAGGATAGTACAATATTTACAAACCAGCAACTGAAGAGCTAAATCGTACAGCTCTGAAAACTTATCAGCCAGATTTTAAACAACTTACAGCCAAGATGGAGACACGCTGGACTACTAATATCAGTAAATGCCGTTTTAAATATTCTGATATTAGTAGCATAGTATTTTTGTTATGAAAACATTACAATGATAAGTTAGAAAACTTTTAAAACGAAGCAGTAGATTCGGAGGAAAAACCACTTTGGATTTGAGAACAAATCTCAAATTAACAGCAGGGAAACAACAGCTGGAGGATCTTTTAATTTGCTCAAAAAAAAAAAAAAAAACGTGTGGGGTCATGGCCCAACCCGGCGAATTGGTTGCATATATTTCGGATGGTAATTGAAACTATAGATAGTCAAGCTTTTCATTGGAAATTATGAGGAGAAATTATTTGAACCAACACCCAAACCTAAACACCATATCCCATAGGTTGACGACACATTCGCTGTTTTTACATAGATCTGAAAACAGACGATTTTCCCATCTACTTAACCAATTATGGTGTAAGGGAGGTGCCCGTGGTGTAATGATTATCGTTGTAGGAAATGGACACGACGACACGAGTTCAAATCCTGGACAAGAGTGATTGCATTTCACATAGCACTAATACTCTTGGGAAAGGTATGAATCCAATTATTCTCCCTCCAGCTATGGGTAAATAGTAGGACAGACTAGGTTCTTCAGCCTTGGTGAGGCAACTAGTCTAGGAGAAGGAAAACTCTGAATTTAAACCTGTTAAACTCCACTTAAAAATTGACCTTGTGTCATATCCTGCCCGCGTGGAGGGGTTGGTAAATATGTACTTAACTAATTATACCCTGCCATAAATCTCACTTGTGAATATGAAACCAACAGATGTCTTCGATTTCTTGAAGGTTTGGTCGAATGTTTATATCCATTATATATATATTTATTTATTTTTATATCGCTATTGGTAAACTGTATGAGACAAGCTCGATGCTTTTCAGGAAATATCTGAAAGACATACCCTGAATGACGAGTATAAAAACTCGGTTAAAGCCCATATAGAAGCAGCGTTCGAGTGTGTGCCAATCGAGCCAAGAGCTAAATATAGAGTTCCATGGGAGGCAGTAATAATTAGAAAAAACGAGATAACATAAGTCATCTTTACTTAATAAAAGAAACCCAACAAATGCCAATGTGTACCTATATACATATATATATCTTCACGGACAATTAAGGGGGTGTCCTCGTGGTGTAATGGTTAAAGCGATGGACTGCGGAATCGTAGTAAGCGAGTTCGTACTCTAGTCGTGCTATTACGTTCACTTTCGGGCAAATACCCTTGGGAAAGGTATGAACCCCCTTATCCTCCCAGCTATGGGTTAAATAGTACCACTACTGTTCTTTTTGAAGAATAGGTTTGGCTTTAAATAACCTACAAAGGTTGATATGCTATTAAACAATGAAACCAAACCAAACTATCACGGACAATTAACTCCAATAGGACATTCACAGACTCAAATCCTGGAATTGGAAAAAAAAACACGCCCCAAATCAAAACAATCTCCACAATTAAGGCAAGGCCCAAGATCTATCTTTGCCATTTTCAATCTCCAAAAGAAGATCAAGACACTTAAAACTTAAATACTAAATTTAAAATCATTTGTGGGCCTATTCATTTAAAAATATTTACTTTTCTCTAGTTGGGCTTATAAATATATTTTAATATACATACAAAAAGGAGAGAATGCATCGAAAGGAAAAAATGATCATGGAAGAAATACTTGCGACCTTAAAACGCACAAAAGAAAAATAGGGACTTCTCAAAGAAATAAAAATAAATCAATACAGAAATAGACATCATCTCTTACCACCTAACAACTCACCTAGGAGAGCCCATGTTGTGTACCTAGAATGAAGGAACGACAATACTAGTGTGTATATATATATATATATATATATATATATATATATATATATATATATATATCTTCTTTATTGTCTGAAAGGGTCGAATAGCTGTGAGTGAGAGAGAGACAGGGAGACCAAGACTGATGGACGACTGCTATCATTGACACCTAGTTGAGGACGTATATTCGGTTGGTTGTTTGGGTTTTAAGGCATACCAACCTTTGTAGGTTATTTAACGCCTAATCCATTTTTATGCGAATAGTCTGCTGTATTTCAACAAATTCAGTTTAGCATGAGTAAACAGTTTAATTGTCAAAAACATTTCTATTTCAATAAACTGAATAGCTTCAGTTTATTTAAACAGTTCTAATTCAGTTAATTCAGTTTAATATAAGTACAGATTTTGTTTACACGCAGTTAGATGTCAAAACAATTCAGTTTATTGTAAGTACGGTTTTAATGTCAAAAACAGTTGCATTTCAAACAATTCAGTTTAACATAGGTACGCAGTTTAAATGCAAGTAATAGTCAAAAACAGTTCTATTTGAAGCTATTCAGTTTAGTCAAACAGTTCTAATTCAAACAATTGAGTTTAGCATTAGTATACAGTTTAGTTTTATTTGACCCATTGATAGGACCCTATCAGGTGCTACCAGTCCGGACTAGAGTGGATCTGGGAGCGAAGGCATTGAAGGAGTATTCTGCATTCCCAAAAGCTCCAGCATTACTAGAACCTCACCATCAGATTGTTTAGTGTCATATCCAGGACACTCGTTGGGGGGTCTTACTCCTCGGCAGATAAGCGGTCGGTGTATTCTACAGCCCCAGCCGACTGGGCAAAGGACATATATTAATATTTACACCACGTTGTGAGAGATATATATTCAGAGTCCCATTTTGTACTTCTGCTTCTCTGCCGTTGGTTGGGGGGGTGTCTGCCCCACTCTGGGCTCTCGTTGACTGCTCTCCGAATCTGTGCGTATTTCTCTGTTGACTGCGAATCTCTTATCATTATATAATATTATATTCTTAACACCCACTCATTTTTCTTCCGGTTTCCCCTTCACCTAATTCATTTCCACTGTCCCCTTGTTTATCCTAATACACAGGCGTGATATCCTGTTTAGAAATGCATAACTAACATGCTATCAAAAGCCAATATGTAACACCCAACCGGAGCGATACAGAGTCTCTACTTTGAAAGAAATTATAGTTACTTACAAAACATAGGAGAAATCCACACAAAACAGGAACCCTACAAAGCGAAAAATCAAAAACTCAGAATGTGGGGGAACCTGAAAAATCAAAGGAAAGTCGCATTCTTTAATATTATTAAAAGCAAAGAAACTTCAATAACTTACGAGATTTCAAAGAAATATGTGAAATCCTCATTCCGAGAAAATTTAAGGAAAAACTCACATCACAAGACATAGGGGAACAAAAAAAAAATTAAAACAAAAGTAAACCTTATGAAATTAAAAGCTCAGATAGAAATATTCAAAGACAGAGCTAAACATTATACAAGAAAAACCTGGAAATAGTCGAGGTGATTTTGACAGATATCAAAGAACGTTGCCCAACAACAGCACAATTATTCCTATCGACACAACAGGAAAGAAATTGTAAAAGGGAGGAAGAAATCTTTTTTTAAATCCTGGACAAAAAAAAAAACTACATGGCTGGAGAATCTACGCCCACAAAGAAGAAGAAAAAGAGAAAGAAAAAAATTACCGAAAAAAAGGATGAAAAACTTAAATAAAAAAAACAAACACACACAAAAAAAAAAAAAAAATTGCAAATGCAAACAAAAAAAAAAAACAAAATAAAGCCGCTGAACAACAACGACACACGCCATTATCACCCACAAGAAAACCATACAATAGAAAAACTACCAAAATACATATCACCGCACACATAAATCTCCCCCCAAAGAGATGGAATTATCAAAACAAACATTAACACACACAAACTACCCCATACAAAGAAAAAAATCAATCCCCATAGATACCATCAAACACAAAAGAATTGGCCTAACTACCCTAAAAACAGCAGCCGTTCAGGAGGAAAGCACATTTTAGGCAAAAATAAAAAATAAAATCAATCCTTATATGTACCATCACACACAAGAAAAGTGAACCCAACAACCATACTTACCCACAAATGCAGAATGGGTTTTAAAAAAACATGCACAATGATGCCCCCCCCATAACGGGAGAAGAAATCACACTGACAACCCTAGAGATACCAAAAATAAGGTAAGAAACCTTTTCTGAGGCATCAAAGAAATAATAACGCAACAAGACACCATTTTTAAGGCAACACGAGCTGAACAAAAAGACTAGTCGAAGTAACATATCTAACAAAAACAACAACATAAAACCTAAAATAATCAATCTATCAGCATAATTAGACAAAAATTGCAGTGAATAGAAAGATGAAAATAAACTCCTAGAAGCCGCTGACAGGAAGTATGGGTGACGCATGCATAAAGAAAAGGAACCGTCTCGGCAAAAAGAAAGTGACGGTTGGGTTGAAAACACCTATATGTTTCTTGCTGGTGGAAAGCCACGTGTCCAGTTTATGCGGTACGCTGATTAACCTTTCCACTATTTGCTGCCGTCTCTGTTACAAGAAATCCACGACTAAAAATACCAAACAATGGACTTATCAAACCATGACTAAAAACATCGAATTTAGACATATCAATCCCGAAAACGACTAGTTAATTTCAACGCCTTATTTAGGAAAAAAGAAGATCCTCAAAAAGTCCAGGAAGACATTTCCTCTCTACAGAGTTCGTACGAAAATATCCAAATGAAATAAAGATATCTTGGCCTCCTTTCTTCTTTTTTCAGTCATTCTTTTATAGCTTTCATAGACCAGAAAACCCAGCAAATTAACATGGGGTGGGTAATCAAACAAAATGGAGTCAGATATAATAGCACCAAAATTCAAACCATACGAACAACGACCAAAATATCACCTAGCCCCATAGATTTATTAAAACTTGGTCTAAAACATTGCCCTACCCCAAAAAAGCAATTTAGGAGCAATTTAGGAGAATGAAAAAGAGACCTCAAAGAATTTGAACGAAAATTTAGATTATTAAAGAAATTTGATAACAAAGAATATACAAACGACTCACAAGTAACAACTAAATCCAAATTTTTCACGGGGTATCCTCTTAGCGTAATGGTTAAAGCGGTAGACAGCGGAATCGTAGTAAGCGAGTTCGAACTCTAGTCGCGCTAATACGCTGGTTTTCGGACAAATACCCTTGGGAAAGGTATGCGACTGTTCTTCTAGAAGAATGGCTTTGGCATTAAATAACCAACGAAGGTTGATATGCCATTAAACAAAGAAATCGAACCAAATTTTTCCCAGACAAAAATAATAACAGTGAATTAAATACATTTTTCGAAAAGCTCTGTAGCATTAATCTAAATGAAAAATAAAAACCGCAAAGACAAGCCTTAAAAGTCTACCAGAAAACAAAGACATAACTATGAAAGAAGCAGACAAAAGAGGTGCCATGCTCATTGGTCTAGTCGGTAGAGTGTTTGCCAATGGTCCGGAAGACCTGGGTTCAATCCCAGGTCGCGTCATATTAAAGACTTTAGAAATGGTACTTGATACCTGCTTGCTTAACATTCAGCAATACAAGGTACGTAACAAGGTTAAAGTGAAGCCACCCAGGGAAAAGAGTAGCGCCCTCCCCAACACCACAGTATAGTAGCTACTGAAAAGAACAGAAATCCAGGAAATATTTATAGATGAAACTAATTATAAATTAATCAATACAAACATAGACCATGATATTCAAAATTAAAAAGTCCTGCGCAATATACAAAGAAACATTAACTAAAAAAAGAACTTCTTAACTAACTATATTTCTAAAACTAGCAACTTTTACGTATTACCAAAAATTCACAAGTCTGAGGAAATAACTGTAAAAACATAAAAATTAGAATTCAAAGAATTTCAGGATTTGAGGCGATGAATGTTCCATTGGAGTATATATAAAAGCATGTATAAAAACATCTGCAGAAATCAGAGATCTTCACGGACAATTAACTCCAATACTGAAAACTGTACATATATATATATATTAAACATTTAAAAAATAAGTATATAAAAAATAAAAAATGCTCTGGCAAAGGAACCCAGAAAAAGGGTGTCCCATAGTCGACCCAACTTTATATATATATATATCATCATCATCATCACTAATGAGCTCGTCCCTGCTTTTCCAGCAGTATTCTGCATGGACCCCCACATATGCCCGAGCAAAAGCAGGACGGCCAGCTCGAACATACATACAGCAGCTCTGTGAGGACACGGGATGTAGCCATGAAGACCTGCCAGAGGCGATGAACCATAGGGAGAAGTGGCAAGTGAGGCTCAGGGATATCCGTGCTGGCGGCACGACATGATGATGAATATATATATATATATATATATATATATATATATATATATATATATATATATATATATATATATATATATATATATATATATATATACTGTTTTCACACTCAAATTAAGCCTGTATGTCATATGAAGAGACAAAGATTGTATTCTTCACCGAAATAAATTCCTTATGACAATTTAACCCTGGTTGAGTTTTCTTCCAGTTACAGCATATATATACGCTCAGTATGTGAGTTTTCTTATATAAACCGGAAAAGAAATATATAACAATGGCCATACGTCGATCACTCCTATGGATTTATATGAAATCCCTCATATATTCTGTGCACGAATAATCCACACCCATAGTCTTCGGAAACCGACTGGATATTACTGATTATATATATATATATATATATATATATATATATATATATATTGCACACACACACACACACGCACAGATAGATAGATAGATAGATAGATAGATAGATAGATAGATAGATAGATAGATAGATAGATAGATAGATAATTTATATCTAATACACACACACACAGATAGATAGATAGATAGATAGATAGATAGATAGATTACAGATATATGTATATGTATATTAGCCACACAGACACACATACATATACGTGAACACACGCACGTACCCAGAGGCACACACACACTCATTATATTTGTTTGCACACACACACACACACATATATATATATATATATATATGTATATTACACACACCCCTTATTTTCGTTTGCACTGCATAAAATAGTTTGACGTAATTATTCATATGGAGAAATGTTTTCGGTGGAAACATCCCTGTTTCTTAAAGTTTATCAAGAGAGCTTACAATAATCGGAGGAAAACTCAATACGTGACATCATTGAATATGACATTACTGTCATGAATGATATACGATATTCTAATTCTCTTGAGATTAAAAAAATTATCCTTCATTTAATTCTTGGTTATTTTTTTTTATCCTTTGCAAGCTTCGATTGTTACACATCTTACACCATTAAACTCGAAAACAACCTTTTGCGATCATTATATATATATATATATATATATATATATATATATATATATATATATATATATATATATAGATTGATTTTGACCATTGCGCTGGACTACACTTACATAGAGAGACGTACACATGTCTTTCAGTTTTACTCATATGGCCCTCCTGAAGTGTAGCTCAAATACCAGCGGTCGTTTGATGTCGCCCTGAACAATTTTTTGATAAACGAGCTCCTTTCTTCCTGCTCTTTCGTTGACAGGGTAAGGGTTAGAAATTTAGTACCAAACGTGGTTATCGCTACTTGTTTGATCTTATCACTTCATTCAATAGTGTCTCTTCCTTTTATTGAAAGTCTTCTTTAACTTTTCATCTCAACTGGTTATGCCTTATTAACGAGTTAAGGAATTTCACCGGCCTTTCCTTTTTAAATCTATTTTTTCTGGCGTCTCCTGACGCCCGCTGGTCAGTTTTTATTTTTTATTTTTTTCATTTGTTGTTTTTTTGTTGGGAGTCGGGGTTAAGTATAAAACCACTATTTGCGGCATGCTTATTTGATATTGACTTTATAATATGTTATCTTTTAAAAATAATCTGATAGAAACATGATGCTAATGTTCCGCTTATATCTTTTCGTCTACTTGCAACCTTTCAGCATGGGCAGGGAGCACAATCGTAAGAGAAAACACACTTTGCTCAGCAGTTTTTCCTTCGGAAGATTTTAATTGAAAAACGGGGGGGAAAAATTCTTAGTTTTATGGCATATCAACTTTCGTGGATTATCTAATGCCAAAGCTATCCTTCTGGAAGAGCAGCAGTGATTTTATTTAAATCATTGCCAGTGGAAAGATTAGTAAAGGTAAAAGTCCGAATGCGAACGTAATAGCGCGAATGGAGTTCGAACTCGCTTACTACGATGTCTCAGTCCAGAACGTTAACCACAACATCACAGGACTCTTCACGCTAGAATAAAGATAAATAAATAAATAAAACTTTATCACTATAAATTATGGTTCCTAAAAATGAAAAGCTGAAAAAATTAATTTGGTATTTGGGCAATTTTGTTTAGCGTGGTGTCTACGATTGAGTGGGTTTCCACTCCATCACACACACATACACACACACATACGCATATACAGGGTGTGATGAGTAAACTTTCGTCTAAATTACGCAAAAATCAAAACTAAACTAACATTTCTTTTTATCAGATATATATTTACCAAATATCGGACAGTGGCATAATGGTTAGAGTGTTCGCCAATAGCCCGGGAAACCTGGGTTCAATCCCAGGTCTAGTCGTACCAAAGACTCAAAAATGGTACTTGATGCCTCCTTGCTTAACACTCAGCATTATAAGGTACGGATCAAGGGTAAAGTAGAGCAATCCAGGGAAATGTGACACCCTCCCCTACACCTTGGTGTAGTAAATATCTAAAAAGGAGCCTTCGAGTCGCCCTCGACTAAGGTCGCCAACTTTACTTATATTTATTCAAAGAACTCGCCATCAACTTCAACTACGGCCTCCAAACAACTTTTGAATCTCTGGCAAGACTTTCCGACTGTCTCTTTGTTTAAATTGGTAAATGCTGCCGTTATCTTTGCCTTCAGTTCATCTTTGGTGTTGCACGGAATTTTGTTGGTCCCTCACCCAACCACTTTGCACACAAAATAATCGAGAGGATTGCAATCTAGGGAATTAGGCAGCGAAATGTTAGGGGTGATGTGGTCGCAGAAATTTTCTTACAGCCAACATTGTGTTCTCTTGCTTGTGTGGTATGGTGCAGAGTCCTGTTGTCAGATTTAGGGTCTTCCAGCAGCCACCTTTTTGATCCAGAGCAGAAGTATCTCCATCAGGCACTTGATGTAGGACTCCGTGTTAAGTCTGAGGCCATGTGGGAAGATGAACGGAAGCATAACGACACTATCACGAGTGACCAATCCGAACACTCTGATGTGGCCTGAGTATTTGCTTTCCATCGATCACTATCGATACATTTGCGATCAGAGCAAGCCAACAGTTGCTCTGAGAGTTCACCAACATTTGATCCTGGCTGTAATTTTTCTCATCTGATAAAAACCAAAGCATGTTCGGTTGGAGTGGGTGCTTGAGTTTGTTCAAAAGATTTGCTACACGATCTTTCTTGTCCTTCATGGCCTGTGAGAAAAATTAGCCAATTGAGCACACGGAATAGTTCTCAAATTTTTGTCCAGTAATTTTTTTTCGCATATCTTATCTTTATGATCAACCAAAAGAATACCTTTTCAATGTTTATTTGAATTAATCAATAAAAAAAACTTAAAATGTTCACTTGTTTTTTGATAAACTGCATTTTCTAATTAAATGTAAATGTTTCGCAAATATATTTCGATTAAAGTAACAGCATTTCATATTTTTTAACCTTTAATATCTGGTCTAAAGATTTTGACCATGAGTGTGTGATATTGTGTAATGTTTAAAAATTATTCGTATCCGATAGGACCATGTGCATAAACAAATATTTTAAGAAACACCAACATAAAAAATGTAAATATAATTGCAATTCCCTAACCTCTCAGCATAAAAGCATCCTAGGTGGGTTGACAGACCGTTAAAATCAATCAATTGAATTTTTTTCGTCATAAATAATGTAGTTATTGACTTAAACAGCGGCACTTCAGATTGTATGTCTGTTCGAAGTAAAGATATCAGTTGTGTCGATAATTTGATTGATTTTAACGGCATGTAAAATCATCAAGAGTTATTCTATGCCAAGAGGTTAGAGAATCACGCTCATGGTACATTTAGTTTTAAATTTACATTTTTTATGCATTTGTTCCTTTGAAGTTATTATTCCTTTTAAAGATATTTAAAATCTTCTTGGATTGTTTTCTAATTGCTTTGTAAAGAATTTGTCAAGTTTATAATTTTTGTTATCATTTAATTTCTCTCAAGAAGAACAAAATGACATCCATGTTGACATTTTAAAATTAGTTTTTCATATCATTTGCGTTGCAAAAACGTTGTCAAATGAAAACGCACGCTCAGTATTCTATAATAAAATGTTGAACAGTGTATAAACTGTGTGATTATTGTCTTTGTTTGAATATAAAGGAGTGCGTAAGTCTTATGTGACTAATGCGATATCGGGATATAGTGACTTGTTTCTTTCTGGACTCTCAGAAAATTGATTCCATTCTTTTAGCGTGGGTTTTATCAGGAAGATTTTATTATGTATATTTTCCTGATAAGAGTCTTTTTCATCATAATTGATTTGGTTTGGTTTGGTTTTATGGCAATTCAACCAGATAGATAGATAGAGAGTGAGTGAGTGAGTGAGTGAGGAATAAAAGAATGAGATAGATAGATAGATAGATAGTGAGTGAGTGAGCGAGTGGTTTAGTTTGGTTTGATTTGGTTTTATGGCAATTCAACCAGATAGAGAGTGAGTGAGTGAGTGAGTGAGTGAGTGAAGAATAAAAGAATGAGATAGATAGATAGATAGATAGATATTGAAGTAGAGCGAGATAGATAGATAGATGAATAGATAGATAGAACGTGAGTGAGTGAGTGGTTTAGTTTGGTTTGGTTTAGTTTTATGGCAATTCAACCATTGAGGGTCATTAGGCCAAATCCATTTTTATACATATAAACAGTTTTATTTCAAACAATTCAGTTTAGCATAAGTACTCAGTTTAAATGATAAAACAGTCCTATTTCAAGCAGTTCAGTTTAGCATAAGTACGCAGTTTAGTTCTATTTGACGCATAGATAGGACCCTATCAGGTGCTTCCACTCCGGGTCAGAGTGAACCTGGGAGCGATGACAATGAAAGGGTACTTCGCATTCTCCAAAGCTCCATCATTACTGGAACCTCACCATCAAATTATTTAGTGTCATATGCAGGACACTCGTTGGGAAGGGGGTCTTACACCTCGGCAGCGATGCAGTCGGTGTATTCTACAGCTGTTTTTTATCATGAGGTACACAGTTTGTTTGTTTGTTTGTTTGTTTGTTTTTACGGGAGAACTCTCCAGCACATTTCAAAAGTATTCATTCAAACTTTGCTATCTTAAAATCAAGTCGTCTGCCCGTCGACAGAGGACGAACACTCCGGTATTTTCTAAAATTTGAAGAAGTTTTATTTTGTTAAGTCAAAATCTTCTTGAATCATTTTTTTATAGTTACTTTGTCAGATATAAATACTGTTTATATTTGTAAATGAAAGAAAACGGTTTCATGCTGACAAAAGAAAGAAGCAGACGGTACCCCGCACAAACAATTACGGACGCCTACTCCACCGATGACATAGCGTTTCCGGCAAATACACCTGCCCAAGCCGAAAGCCTGCTACATAGTTTGGAACGAACAGCTGCTGGCATAGACCTCCATCTCAATGCACACAAGACGGAATATATGTACGTGCTTTAATTAAAGAGACGACATCTTCACACTAAACGGTAGCTCTCTGAAACTAGTAGACAAGTTCACCTACCTTGGAAGCAGTGTCTCATCAACCGAGGCAGACATCAACACGCGACTAGCAAAGGCTATCGATAGGCTATCGGTCATATGGAAGTCAGACCTGACCGATAAAATGAAACGCAGTTTTTTCCAAGCAGCAGTCGTGTCGATACTGCTGTATGGATGCACTATATGGACGCTAACTAAACGTATGGAGAAAACGCTTGACAGTAACTACACAAGAATGTTGCGAGCAATATTGAACAAGTCCGGGAGGCAGCACCCTACAAAGCAGCAGCTGTACGGCCAACTATCACCAATCACGAAAACTATCCAAGTAAAACGAACCAGATATGCAGGACGCTGCTGGAGAAGTAGAGATGAACTCATAAGTGACATACTCCTGTGGACCCCTTCACATAGACGAGAAAAGGCAGGACAACCAGCTAGAACTTACATACAGCAGCTCTGTGCCGATACGGGATGTATTCCTGAAGACCTGCCGGAAGCGATGGACGATAGAGAAGGGTGGCGAGAGAGGGTCAGGGATATTCGTGTTGATAACGTGACATGATGGTGAGGTTTATAGATTTTGATACAATTTTATTTCTCGTGAGAAGGACAAAATGTCATTTATATCTACATTTTCAAAAAGTTCTTTATTTACAAACTGTCTATATTTCTGAGATGAGGTATTATGTACATTATTTACATTTTTCGGACTATTGTCCTCATCTTTGTCGCCATGTTTATTACAACGTTTCGGCCGTTGTACACTCCGGTCTTCTGGTTGCTGAAGACATTAGGTTTATAATACCCAGAAATTCATATACAGATGTCCTTTATCAGGCATTGGTTAGATCCAGTGACATACCCAAAGAGTGTGAGTTCAATACCCGGTGATGGCATTTGAGAATTTTCAGAGGGGAAATAGAACAGGAAATAACTGATAACTGACATCCATTAAACATAGCTCGTGGAACTAGAACAGTCTATCCCGGTAAGCGAAATAAAGGGTTAAGTTCGACATTCCAACCACCTGAAGAAGGCCGGTGCGTACAAGGGCCGAAACGTCGTGATAAATATGGCGACAAAGATGACGACAATAGTCTGAAAAATGTAAATAATGTTCTTTATTTGCATTGGAGAAATATTATCTAATAAGAGCCAAATATACGCATGTGAAATTGTTTAACAGTGTAGGATGTTTAACATGCTATATACTGTGGTTGTTCCTCTTGTTTGAGTTGAAAGGAGTGCGTAAGTCTTGAATGACTTGTTCCCTTATGGATTTTTATTTTTATTTTTGAAAGCTCGTTTCCCTTCTCCTTGCGCGCGTTTTATCAAGAAGCGTTTATGACTTTTGTTATGTTTTAATTAACCCAAGAGAATTTTGTCGTACTTTGCAAGTAAAGTTTTTTTGTTACTGGGAATTTTGTCAGCATTCAATAGGCACGCGTACATATCTCTCGACTTCTCATATAAAAAATGTTTTACTCTCCCCACCCCTACTCGAAATTGACAAATAACATTCTATTCACCGTTGAATAATTGAATCTTACCTGACATTTAACTTATTTCCACATCTTGAGAAGAATACATCACACAATGTCTCTTGTTACCATAACAACTGGATTTCATTTTATTCCGGAGTGGGACTCAGTTGCAAATTGATTTGGATTGATTGATTGAATTTAACCGTGGTCTAGAGGTTAGAGAATCATGTTCATTGTATCATCATATTGGCATTTTTTGTGTAGTGCTTTCTTAAGAGTTTTTTTTTTTTTTTTTTTGTTTTTTGCTAACACTTATATGATATCTAGTATTCCTATCTCATACTAATAATTTTATGGTTTCAAGTAACTAATAATAATAATCCTTAATAAACAATTATAACTTCAAGCAACTATTCTTAATACAAGTAATTTACAGTTATATGATATCAAGTATTCCTATCTAATACTAATAATCCTATGGTTTCAAGTATTTATTTCTATTGAATAATAATTATTTGTTTGCACACAGTTATATTGTTTTAAGTAAACAACGATAATCGGCAGTAAACAATTTCAGATACAAGTAACTATTCTTAATTCAAATAATTTGCCGTTATATGATTATCAAGTATTCCTATCTATTACAAATAATTGGCGCACAGTTGTATACTTTCAAGTATTCCAATCTCATACTACACGATTATAGGGATTTTTTTAGAAACGGTCCCATCGAATATGAATCATTTTTAAACATGCCTTCATAGATAAGACTCTAACATGCATAACCACTCCGGATCAGAGTGAACCTAAGAATAAGGAAACAATACTCCATATTCCTAAAACTCCAAGACTGAAGCCTTATCATCAGATGTAGTTTAATGTCATAACCAAGACCCTAAATGGTTTCAAGTATTGCTATTAAACACTAGTAATTCTCTTTAACACTGTCAATTCGCATGCAAACAATTAAATGGTTTCAATATAAAGAATTGAATAGTTCTACTTGATACATAGATGGGATTCTAGCAGATACGATGACTCCGGATCAGAATGGACCTGGAAGTAATAGCAATGAAGGGGAACTCCATATTCTTAAGACTCCAGAGCTGGAACCTCACCATCAGATAGTTTACTGTCATATCTAGGACACTTGTTGATGAAGTCTTACTCTTCTGCAAAGGTGCAGTTGACATATTCTACAGACCCCTGCGGAACAAATAATGAAAATTTATAAATGACAACAGTCTGATCGATCCAATAAAATAAAACAGGATTTCTTCCAAGCTGTGGGTGTATTCATACTACTGTATGGATGCACCACATAGACGCTGACAAAACACATAGAGAAAAGAATAGATGGTCTCTTTTCAAGAATGCTGCGTGTTGTCTTTAGCAAAACCTGGAAACAACACCTCCACAAAACGACAGCTGTACGGCCACGAATCTCCTATCTCATAAACCATCCAAGTAAGACAAACAAGACGTGCAGGGCAATGCTGGAGAAGTTAGGATAAACTCATCAAGGAAACACAGCCCAGTGGGCTGGGGCTGTAGAATACACCGACTGCACTCTGCAGAGGGGTAAGACGGCACCCAACGAGTGTCCTGGATATGATACTAAACAATCTCATAGTGAGGCTCCAATAATGCTGGATCTTTGGGGAATGCGGAGTACCCCTTCATTGCTATCCCTCCCAGGTCCACTCTGGCTGGGAGTGGTAGCACCTGTTAGGGTCCAATCAATGGGTCAAATAGAACTGTATGACATTTAAACGGAGTCCAAATAATTGACTTATGCTAAATTGGATTGCTTGAAGTAGAACTGTTTGATCATTTAACGGTGTGTAAACAAATGACTGATGTTTAATTGAATTGTTCTTGATACATAGCAATATTTGGAATTATTTAACTTTGTTGACTTATGTTTACAAATCGTATATATTTAATATATATGAATAAACCGGATTTGGCATTAAATAACCAACAATGGGTGATGTGCCATAAAACCCAATTAAACCAATGAACAGTGACGTTCTCCGACGAACTCATACACTTGGACGCGCCAATGTTAGCCGACCAACAAAAACTTATGTACATCAGCTCTGTCGGACACTGGATACATTTGGAAAGACTTTCCGGGGGGTGGATAATAGGGATGGATGGCGAGAGAGAATGAGAGAAATCTGTGCTGTCAGTACAACTTGAACGACTTGAATGTATATATAATGAATATACATATATATATATACATATATACATATGCAGTGTGTGTGTGTGTGTGTGTGTGTGTGTGTGTGTGTGTGTGTGTGTGTGTGTGTGTGTGTGTGTGTGTTTTAGGAAATGAACTTGACTTTCGCGTTCAGATTATTGCCGAAACTGCATTCCAATTCGAGTTAATGCTCATCTCAAAAGTGGGGCAAAATGGTCTTTATTGACTTGTCATGGCAACCGCCCTTGAAGGAAAATTGAATTCAAACCAGCTGTACTCCGCTAAAATTGACCTTGTCTACGGTGTTTGTGGTGGTCGGTTGAGCAAATATATCTGAGTTAGGAAATCTGTCTGTTTGGCTTCCACATAAAGATCTATTGCCAAAACCTGTCAAAATAATTTGCTTTGCTTTCTTTTTATAATGGTATATCAATTCTTGTGGGTTATTTAATGCCAGAGATATCTTTGTAGAAGAACAATAGGGGTACTTTTTAACCCCTCTCAAAAAGATTTCTGAGTAGCCTGTAATCTAATATGACAAATGTAGTGGGGTTTTTTTCTTATGATATTAATTCATTTGCAATTTTTGCTTAAAAATTCGCTGACAAAAAGAGAAAACGGGTTCTTTGAAAAAATAGGAATGATATTGAAAAAGTTTTTAGTATCTAATTTCAATCTTAGTTTGGTTTGGCTTCTTTGTTTAATGGCATATAAATGTTCATAGGTTATTTAAAGCCAAAGCCTTTCTTGTAGAGCAGTCATGGTGTTATCTAACACATAGTTGAAGCGATAAGGGATTCGTACTTTTCCCAAAGACTAAAAGTGAACGTAAAGCCACGATTGTTGTTCGAACTTGCTTACAATGATGTCACAGTCCAGTAAGTTAGCCACTACACCATGGCGACTTCCCTCTCAATCTTATTTTGCTTATTAACGTTAAAATGAAAATAGAAATTTAAAAAATTCATGTTAGAATATTATCAATAGTTCAAGTTTGTGTAATTATTTCAAATGTATACCGTGAAATATCCACGGGTGTTGTTAATATATGTATATATATATATATATATAGTCATCCACAGACAGACTGTTTCGTTAAATCACTACTCTTCAGTGTGGCTAGACACGTAGAACGCTTGAAGCTTGGATCGAAACCCGTCCAACTTTACGTTAGACCCAGTACCAGACCGCTCGGCCAACAAGCGTACCACGTTGGCTAAGGTATTATGTAGCAACAGCAGCAGTAGCGTTCCTTTGTTTACATTTTATACCTTACCAGATATCAGAGTGCTCAATTCGTTCGACGAGCTTTGCATAATGCGAGTGGCAGCCGAAAATTCCTTCCAACCTTTCTACCACGGGAAGGATGGGACACATGGTTAATTTTTCAACGAAGTACAAATGGTTTGAATTCAGAGTTTTCCTTCTTCTAGACCAATTGCTGCGACAAGGCTAGAGTTCAGTCTGACCAACAATTCAATAATAGCTGGGATATGGAGGGGGCGGTGAATAGATGGATTCATGCCTTTCGTAAGAGCATTACCACGAAGTGAAATGCAAATAACCTCCACAAGGATTTGAACTCGGTTTGACGATAACCCCTACATCACAGGCCCCTTATATGTGTAAGTATGTATGTATGTATATATATTTATATGTATTTATGTATGTATGTATATTTGTATGCATTTTAGTATGTATGTATGTTGTTGTTGGGGTTTTATGGCATATCAACCTTTGTAGATTATTTAATACCAAATCCACTTTTATACAAATAATCAGTTCTATTTCAAACAATTCAGTTTAGCATGAGTACACAGTTTGATTATGAAAACATTTCTTTTTCAAGCTATTCAGTTTAGTCCAACAGTTCTATTTCAAACAATTCAATTTAGCATAAATACGTAGTTTATTTCTAATTAACTCATAGATAGGACCCTAAATTCATTTCTTGTTTCATCTGAAGAAGACCTGTTAATATTTTAGAGCATTGATTTATATCAATGCTTTTAACAGGATGGAAATAAATTTATTATCATAATGTGACCGATTTTTTAAGAGAATATATATATATATATTGTCATCCACAGACGGACTGTTTCGTTATATCACAAATCTTCAATGTGGCTAGACTCGCAGGACACTTCAAGCTGGGATCGAAACCCACCTAACTTTACGCTAGACTTAGTATCTTACCGCTCAGCCATTTAGACAACCCACAACTGCTCGAAAATTATAACGCATTTTGTATTAGCTTTCGTTTGTTTACATTTTTACGCTATATATATATATATATATTTCTTTAACCCTTCCGCAAGAGCAGGTTGCAATACTTGGTCAGTTTGTTAAGCTGAGTTTAATAGGATTAAATTCGTAATTTTCCTTCTAGACCAATTGTTATACAAAAGTTAAAGAGTACAGTCTGCCCTACTATTTACCCATAGCTGAAGGGAGAATAGTTGGCTTTATAACGTTCTCACAGGTATTATTTGTAGTATCTGTGATGCAAACTGTCTTTTATATACTCTTGTATGGGTTAAATTTCGAAGGCCTAACCGTTAGGCAAAAGGTTGATGTCGAACTCTGAATAACAATTTGGTAAGGTTGAGATTCAAATATTGAAAAAGAACATTGGCTTTAAAAGTAATTCCATGACTCAATAATTTCACTACCATTAATCAAAGGGTTGGCCAACACATATACATTAGCCGGGAAATAAAAAAAAGTTGAATTTTATGGGATCTTTTTTGTTTTAATTTTAGATCCAAATTACCTATTTTAGAAAAGATTAAATATACTTACTTAAAAAAAAAGAGTCGAAATATCTCCATGTATCAGAGATGGGGAATATTATCATGTTACTTCTGGGAAAGTAATAAATCTAGACTCAATTATTTGTTATGTTCAATGATGTAAGGAAAACAGAATTTATATATTTAGTTTACATGGAATAAAAATATTATAGATACATTTATGCATGGTTCTAAATTAGAGCAACGAAAGAAGACCTTCATTGACTGCATTTGGCCAGGTTACTTCTCTCTCTCTCTCTCTCTATATATATATATATAGGTGTGTGTGTGTGTGTGTGTGTGTGTGTGTGTGTGTGTGTGTGTGTGTGTGTGTGTGTGTGTGTGTGACATGCAGAATACGTCCAGACGTGTGAAAGTACATGCGATACCCTGTCCTCATCAGCCGCCAACCAGGGGTGATAACACAGTTTCGGTAGCTCAAGGCGGTACTGCCACTCCTGGCGCTACCAAGCAGCTTTTGCCACCGGACAGGGTATTAAGAGAATTATATATATATATATATATATACGCCAGGTCAATTAAGAGCAGAGACTACATTGGACGTTAATCTTCATTTTTCGTATGCAGTTTGTGATTTAAAGAAAAAAAAACGCGTTTACTTTCGGACGTTAATGTTATTACGCGTTTACAGTAACCGTTTCTTACATAATCACACGGGAATGTTGTTTCCGCGTGTATTTCCTTCATGTTGTAAACTTCTCGCTTTCGACCAAATCCAACTAGCATATTATATATATTTATATATATATATCATAATAGATATAACACATAATACATATATGAAATATATAGTATATTTGAAAAAGCATTATATATATATAACTATATACATATATATATATATATATATAGATAGATAGATAGATAGATATAAAATACATAATATAAATATAATGTATAATATATATGTACATAACATCTAAAAAAATTTGAAATAAGTATATTAAGTACATAATATAAATAAAACGTTAAGTATGCACTCTGAAAATGAAGATTAACGTCCAATGTAGTCTCTGCTCTTGACCTGGTATATATATATATATATATATATATATATATATATATATATATATATATATATATATAATTCTCTTAATACCCTGTATATATATATATTGTCATCCATAGACAGACTGATTCGTTTTATCACAACAATATATATATATGAGAAAAATAACTGGAAAAATTGATAAAGCAAACACTGAAAATGGATTCAATGTTGATATTTCATCTTTACTTTAAGAGAACTCCTAAGAATGACATTTTCTGAAGTTCACCAAAGTCGGAAAAAGATAAATAAAAATAAAAATAAATAAAAGGATGCATAATGCACCATATAAAATCATATTATATTAGAATGAATGTATGTCATGAATGTAACATAAAATATGAATAGATAGGTAGATAGATGTGGAAGAATATTGATTATATCTATAATATAATATAATATAATATAACATATATATATATCAGTAAAAAAAAATAACGTTGGTGACTGTAGTCTAGGGTGATCTGAAGGCTCCATTTTCGATAGCTCCACTTTACCCTTGATCCCAACCTTATAATCCTGAGTATTAAGCAGGAGGCATCAAGTACCATTGAATCCAGGTCTCCCGGGCCATTAACGTACATTCTAACCATCATGCCAAAAAATATATAAATGAATATATTTCACTGATATAAAATACGTATTACTAATCATAAACTCAATATACATATAAATATGGGGGTTGAGCACTCTGGCGAAAGAATTGTCGGCCGCCCCTAGCGTAATGCAAAGCTCTTCGTAAGAATTGAGCACTCTGGTAGCCGATAGGGTATTAAAAAAAAAAAATGTAAACAAAGGCTGCTGCTGCTGTTGCTAAAAATAAATACCTTAAAATTACCTTAGCCAACGTAGTCCGCTTGTAGCCGTGTGGTCTGAAACCTTAGTCTATCGTAAAGTTGGACGGGTTTCGATCGAGCGTCCTGCGGGTCTAGCCACACTGAAGAGTTCTGATAGAACGAAACAGTCTGTCTGTGGATGACAATATATATATATATATACATATATATTACGATATGTATCATCATCATCATCATCATATCGTGCTGGCAGCACGGATATCCCTGACCCTCTCTCGCCACTCCTCCCTATCGTTCATCGCCCTAGGCAGGTCTTCAGGACAACAACCTGTATCCTCACATAGCTGCTGAATGTACGTTCGTGCTGGTCGTCCTGCTTTTGCGCGGCCGTGTGTGGGGATCCATAAGAGTACATCTCTTATGAGTTCATCTCTGCTTCTCCAGCAATGTCCTGCATGTCTGGTTCGCCTAACTTGAATAGTTTTCGTGATAGGGGGCAGGTGGCTGTACAGTTGGTGTCTTGTGGGGTGTTGCTGCCAGGACTTGTTGAGGATTGCACGCAGCATTCTTGTGTAATTGCCATCTAGTTTCTTCTCCAGCCGTTTTGTTAGCGTCCATGTAGTGCATCCATATAGCAGTATCGATGTGACCGCTGCCTGGAAGAAACTGCGTTTCATTTTATCGGTTAGGTCTGATTTCCATATAGTCGATAGCCTATTGATAGCTGTCCATGCTTTCGTTAACCTCGTTTCGATGTCCTTTTCGGTTGATTCGACGCTGCTTCCTAGGTACGTGAATTTGTCTACTAGTTTAAGAGGGGTTCCTTCTAGAGTGGAGATGTCCCCCGTTTGGTTATAGCACATATATTCCGTTTTGTGTGCATTAACATGGAGGCCTATGCTTGCTGCTGCTCGTTCCAAACTACGCAGAAGTGTTTCGGCTTGGTCAGGTGTATTTGCCAGTATCGCTATGTCATCGGCGTAGTCGGCGTCGGTAATTGTTGTTGCGGGGTATCTTCTGCTTCTTTTCTTCGTCAGTTCGAAGCCATTCTCTTTGATTTTGTCAATCGATGTTCTAAGTACGTAGTCTAGACAAATGATAAAGAGATACGGAGCCAGCGTGTCCCCTTGTAGTACTCCTGCTACAATGTCGAAGTATTCTGTGTCTCCATCTGGTGATCGTACTTTTACTTTAGTGTTTCTATAGAGAATCGTTATTGCCGTTACGGTTTCTTTAGGTATGCCGTACGCTAGTAGGATTTGTTCCATCTTTCCTCTGTGAATGGAGTCGAAAGCCTTGGTAAAGTCGACAAATATTAATGTCGCTTGTAGGTTCTTTGCCCGTACACCTTCAAGGATTCTGCGGATGGTTAATATTTGTGAGGTCGTAGATCTATTTCTTCGGAAGCCATTTTGGTTTTTTCTAAGTATGTTGTCGATTTTGGGTTCTATTCGGTTTCGTAGTAGGGCATTGTAGATTTTGGCAGCTATGGATGTAAGTGTTATGCCTCGGTAGTTTTTGGCTAATCCGAGGTCCCCCTTTTTAGGGAAGGGGAGTATGCATCCCTTCGTCCATCTATCTATCGGATTTTGATTGTATACTGCGTTGCAGTGTCGGAGCAGTATGTCGTCGAATTGTCTGGTCTTCCATACTTCCGGGGGAATTTCGTCCAGCCCTGCAGCTTTCCTATTTTTAATTTTTCTGAGAACCGAGTCGAGTTCTTCTTGTGTGAACGGTCCAAGTTTAATGTCTAATTGTTTGCTAACTTTCTGGTGATTGGTTCATGCGTTATTTTTGGTGGGTTTCCAAGTAAGTTTTCGAAGTGCTGTTTCCACAGTTTTATTCTTTCTTGTTGGTTTGCTGCTTTAAGTTTTGCTTTGGTTGTGTTCTTTCTTCTGCTCACTTCGTTTATTGTTTGCCAGGCAATTCTAGATTGTCTATCTTCCACCGAGTCTCTAATCTTATCTATCTGATTTTGAATGTATTCTGTCTGTTCCTTTATATATATGCCTGCTAATTGATATTGTGCCGTTTTTAGTTTTAAGGCATTTGTGTTTGTTGGGTTTTTTCGATAGTTTTTGGAGGCTGTTTTCACTAGTGCACGTTTTTCTCTCACCGCTAAAGTTTCCCATGGGACTCTATATTTAGTTTTAATTTTTGTTGGAATGTATTTTGCTGCTGCCACAAGGTGTGCATTGACGAAATTTTCGTATTCGTCGTTTGGTGTACTTTTTTCCGTCTTTTCTTGTAGTGTTTTGAATCTGTTTCTTAATTCTAATACGTATTTATCTCTGACATCTTTGTTGTTTAATAGGGCCCAGTTATAGTGTTTGGTGGTCGCTGTTCGTTTGTCGTTTTTTCGTAGGCTTAACCGTATTTTCGCTGTGACTATTCGGTGATCGGTGGACACACCCTCAAAAGAGGAGTATGCCTCGCAATTCAATGCACTATTCTTCCATTTCTTGTTTATAAGGACGTAGTCTATCTGAGCTTTAGTATTGTTTGCGTACGTGTATGTCCATAGTTTGCCCTCTCTTTTTTGGTAGTTTGTATTGAGGCATGCTAATCTATTTTCTATCATGAAATCTGTTAGATGTTGCCCATTCCTATTTGACGTGTTGTGGAGGCTGTATTTGTTGTTTCCGTTTTTCCCGATTTGTGCATTCATGTCTCCTCCAATGACTAACATGTTGTGTTTCGGGATGCTACGCACTAATGAGGATAACTCATCGTAGAAGGTGACTATTTCATTTTCTTCACTAACATTGGTGGGGCTGTAGCATGAGACGATTGTTGCTCTGGGGTTTCCGTTAAATGTAGCTACCATCATTCTAGGTTGTATTTTCTCTATGCTATTAAGCGTTTTTAGTGCTCTAGGTCCTATAAGCAATCCTACCCCTCCCACTGCGGCGTTGACAGAGTTTTTCCATGCGGATACAGTGGCGAGCGACCATCCATTGCCAGTTTTGTGATATTTGATATCTTCTGTGTGCGTGTATCTGTGTTCTTGTATGCATATTATGTCTATTTTATGTTCTTCGGCCGATGCGATTAGCTCTGGGAGTTGTCCTATTCTATTTAAGGTTCTTACGTTAAATGTGGCTATTTGTAGTGTTTGCTTGCATTTTAGTAGTTTTGATTGTTTGAGCTCAGTAGCTGATTTTTAGAACACCGAGGCCAGGGCTCCAACCTCAGCAGGACGCGCCCCTTTTTTACCCGCGCGAAGAGCGATGCGGTTTATGTAAGTGGTTTGAGTGTGGGTCATGGTTATCTTTCGATGGCTGTTTTATTCTCTTCTATAGAAGCCACTCTTATAGAGGAGCAACAGTAGTTCCCCGATCGAACTGTCGATCCTGAGCGAAAAGTCGTCAAACTCACGTCCAGGACCCATTTGGGTATTGAGTTTGGTCGTCCATTGGTTTATTCAAATACCTTAACGTCCATCATGCAATATTGACATATTTTTTTTTTTTTTTTTTTACTCATATTGATTGAGCATCTTGCAGTTTCTTATTAAGAGGAACATTGCTGTATGGAGCCACCTTACTATTCACTTGATATGTAAATATGAACGCAATATATATATATTCATATATATGTATGACCACAATATATGTATATACGCCACACTCATGTAAATACATAATATATACACGCAATAATATTTTAAGAAATATTGCACAATATTGTTTACAATATATATATTATAGAAGATATGTATACGCATATACAATATATATATACATATGATATATAATGATTATTTATTATTTATAAAACATACGATTATATAACGTAAAACATGCAAAAATTATATGATATAAAATGATTACGTAAGAAAAAATACTGAATTAGCATATAATGTGTGAATAGAAAAATAATAATTATAGAATAAAATATATTAATATATCAATGTATATATATATGTATATTTATATCTATATTCATTTTACATAGTTGAATATAAATATATGTATATGTATATATATTTTCATTTGTATATATATATATATATACATATATATATATATATATATATATAAATGTATGTATACATATATATATGCATTTATATATATACATATATATATATATACTAGCTGTACCCGGCCACGCGTTTCTGTGGCTCAGTTTGTTTAAATAGGAAAAAAAAAAAAGAAATGCATGTTTCTAATATGTTTAATTTTCCAATACTTGTGGATACACAATATTCTTGGTAGTTCCATTTTCTGTGTAGATAAAGAGATTGTCTGGATTGCCAACTCTGGAATAGGCAACATATAATTGGCCATGTGAGAAGCAATCAGTATGTAAATATAAGCCACACATTTCTAAAGATTGTCCCTGTGCTTTGTTGATCGTGATTGCAAATGCCAATCGAATTGGGAATTGCAATCTTTTAAATTGAAATGAAATATCTTTTGGAATAATAGGAATTCATGGATTGAGGACATCTTCACCTTTGAAAGGCCCTGTCAAATTTTTTGCTTCAATTAATTTTTTTTTACTGAAAGACATGTGCCATTACAAAGCTTTGGCTGGTTAATATTTCACAACATGATCAAATATTTATTAAACAACAAAATAAATGGGATATCAATAATGAAGAAATATAAAGCAGGAAAAAAAAACCACGTGTAAAATTCTTGGAAAAGGGAAGTAATGTTTACCTTCATAATTCGCATTCGGCTTTTCTCGGAGAAAAACGACTTATTAAAAATATTTTTTTCAATTATTGGAAATATTTTTAGATAATAAGTATATAAAAACACTCTTGAATTCGAATAAAATACTCTCAAAAATTTTTAAACCAATTAGTGGTATAAAACTGGAGATTATTGGTTAGTAATAAACATTTACATTTTTATATAGATGTATATATATATATATGCATTTATATGCATATATATATGCATTTATATATATATATATATATATGCATTTATATATATACATATATATATGCATTTATACATATATATTTATATGCATTTATATATATATGCATTTACATATACATATATATATATATGCATTTATATATATATTTGCATCTATATATATATATATATATATATAATTTTACCAACCCCGGCACAAAAAGAATATCTGGCTGTATGTCAATTTTAATATAATTTTTTTAATATAATATGATGTATTGAAAACCTTTATACGAGATCATAAAATATTTTATTCGTACAACAATACATTAGATATATACTATATATAATTACACGTAAACATCATATGTCTACAATACATATATAAACTTGTATATATATGTATGTGTGTGTATATATGTATGTGTGTGTGTGTGTGTGTGTGTGTGTGTGTGTGTGTGTGTGTGTGTGTGTGTGTGATTGGTTATATATATATATATAAATATAATGATACATACAATATGTATGTAATATTCATTTATGTAATTTATTTTTTGTAAGGATAATAGGTGTATATACCATATATATATCTTATATATATAATTTATATTATATATATAATAAAAACTATATAAATATTATATATATGTAACTATTGAGATATTTAATATATATAATGTACATATGATGAACATATACATAGTAACTATATATATACATACATATATATATATATATATATATATATATATACGCACACTCACTCACTCACACACACACACACACACACACACACACTCACATATATATATATATATATATATATATATATATATATATTGTAGATATACGTGGTGCCTTCAATAAGTTTCCAGACCTTTTTGTACAGCCTTTTAAAATTGTCGTAGACTCTTGAAAATTCAGTATGTTATTTATATACATCGTATGAGATGACTAACCAATTTTTATGATTTCAGGTTCAAATGAACAGCTACAGCAGCAATTGGAATAAACCCTACTAAAGCCTGATTGTCACAGCTGGTGAATTTCAAAAATCCAATCTGGACGTGATTTCAGTTTAGAAGAACGATATGCAATAAAATTCTGTTTTAAACTTGGAAAACATGCCACAGAAATATATGGAATGCTTCAGACTGTTTTTCGACCATCTTGCATGAAATCGAGCATCAGTTGTTGTGTGGCATAAGAGATTCAAGAAAGCCAGGGAGCCTGTGAGGGGTGATGAGGGGTGTGGGAGGAGTAAGGAAGTCAATACACCAAAGTTGATTGGCCAAACGGTTAGGGTTAGGGTTACTATGTTGAGGTTTTAAGGGAGTTCAGGAAGAGATTCCGTCGGTAGAGGCCAGCACTCTTCAAATCGGGTCAGTGGCATTTCCACCAGGACAATGCACCAGTCCACAACTCCATCGTTGTCACCAACTATTTGACCGGGATGAGCATCAAGACAGTTCCTCACCCTCCCTATAGTCCAGACCTTGCTCCCTGTGACTTTTGGTTATTCCCTAAGCTCAGAGTCGGTCGTTATGAGACAATTGAGGAGATAAAAGAGGCTGTGACGAAGGTCATTGACACGCTCACACAAGAGGACTTTCATGGAGCCTTCCAGAAGTTGTTGGAACGGTACAACAAGTGCATTGCAGCCGGAGGAGATTACTTCGAAGGGGACTAGAATTTCATGTGTATACTATCAATAAAAGTGCCTATGCAAAAAAAGTCTGGAAACTTATTTAATGATCCTCGTACATGATGAACGTATATATAATATATACAATATTCAAATATATATGAGGGTATCCTTGTTCATGCCTCCTATACCAACGGATCCTCGAAGCTTCAAAATGGATGTTTAATTCCCACTTCTTACATCAGCAACTCTTTCCTTCTTCTACTTGTTCGACTCACAGCACAAGGGATTTCGTCTCAAGCTGACATTAAAGAATTTGAAAATCAATCGATATTTTCGTCGACTCTTTTGTTTTCTTCCTTCTCTTAATATAACAAAGGCAACAGGACTGATCAACCTCGTGTACTACTGTTATAAAAGCATTCATAGCTTATCAGCTATCTAGACTGACATTTATATCATTAAGTTCATATCTACCAATTCAATGAAATATCAATCAGTTTTCTTCATTGATAATCTTCTTTCTATCTATCTTTGATTCAACTATCTTTTTTTTTCTATCTATCTATCTATCACACTACTCCTATCTATCTATCTATCTATCTATCTATCACACTAATCTATCTATCTATCTATCTATCTATCACACTACTCCTATCAATCTATCTATATATATATATATATATATATGTATATTTATATATATATCACACTACTCTATCTATCTGTCTCACTACTACATTTATCTATCTATCTATCAATCAATCTATCTATCTAAACACTACTCTTATCTATCTATCTATCTATCACCAAATATATATATATATAATTTAATATATGAAGCCAAATTACTTTAAATAAGGTAGTTAGTTACTTTTCGGCTGTTAATCGAGTTCAAATCCTAGACGAGGCTGATTGCATTTCACATAGCACTAACACCCTTGGAAAAGGTATGAATACAATTATTCTCCCTCCAGCTATGGGTAAATAGTAGGGCAGACTGGGTTCTTCAGCCTTGGTGAGGTCACAAGTCAAGGAGAAGGAAAACTTTGAATTAAAACCTGTTAAACTCCGCTTAAAATTGACCTTGTGTCATATCCTGCCCGGGCGGAGGGGTTGGTAAATACAAATCGCAGTCATTAATAAAGGTTTGTTCAAACATTATTTAGAAACTAATTGCAATTTCAATTGTAAAGATTCCAAAATGTTTGTTTAGATACAAAATTTTAAAAAATCACCGGAAAATCAAGAATCATTTCAAACGACAATATCATCAAACAGAAACTCGATTTTTCAATTTGTCTCTCCTTGTTCGGTCAGTTTGGTGATATAAGGAAACAAATGTTAAGATAATTCGCCTTCATCGTTTATCCATCGTAATAAATATTTACAGACACAGAATAAAACTATACAAAGATAAAAAGAAGGTTCCCTTAACTAATTCGAGGGTTTGGATGTAATTTTTATTGTCAAAAAAGAATTGGTTATTATTTAAGATTAATTCAGTACCATAAACTAAAAACTTTTTCTTAAGCATTGAATAAAAGGTTTTTTTTGTAATTTTAAAATCCTAAACAAAATGGTATGGTTTCCTAATGAATGGGATATATATATATATATATATATATATATATATATATATATATATATATATATATATTGTAATATCCCCCATTAATTAGGAAATTAGGATTTTAAAAATTATATATATATATATATATGCTTATGCATACGTATATATCATGAATATAATAAATACGTGTTACGTATAATATTTGCATGTCATAATGTACATATATATGTGTTACAGGTAATATGTATAACAAATCAATTTAACAAAAATGTATGAATAGATATATATATACATATATATATGTATGCATATATTCATAAAAAAAACATAAAATGTTTTATATATATATATATATACATGCATTATATATGAATAATGTACGTATATGATACATAAAATTTAAAAAAAAACATCAATATATAAGATGTATATATATGTAAAGTCTGTCCTAAAAGCAATCATCTTGAAAACTACAAAGTCTAGCTCATTGAAAATGAACAGTTTAGATGTTGAACATAAGTTTAGTCTAGGACCAATTTCATAAGTTTTCAGTATATGCACCGCCTGTGACACGGCACAGGTCAAGTCAATAGCTAAGCTCTTGCCAAACACGCTGTAACATGTCTCCGGTAATATTATCCGGTACGGAAGTAATTCTCTGATTGAGTTCATCAAAGCTAGTAGGAAGAGGGAGGACATAGACCTGTCCTTTCACATATTCCCATAAAAGAAATCACACAAGGATAGGGTCCGTTGACCATGTCGGCAATTTCATTAGAAAACTGTCTTCATCTCCGCTACGCCCGATCTATCACTTTCGTTGATTCACATTAAGATAAGTACGTACCGTCCCTCCTACATTAAATAGAAAATTTTGATCTGTTCCTATAAAATATGTGAAAATTGAAGTTATTTCAACAAGAATTGCCAAAATTATTAGCCTGCGAAATGATGTCAAGATTTTGGGGACATCCTGTATAATATATATATATATATATATATATATATATATATATATATATATATATATATATATTAAGGTAGGAAAGTCCACGAAAAGATTTGTATTTTTTTAATTTATTTATTATTTATTAAATTCATTTATTATCTATCAAAATAAATGAATTCAAAAAATACAAATCTCTTCGTGGACCTTCCTATTTTCAAATATCCTTATTCTTTCTTGGACCTACAACAACCATCTCTTCACCCCTCTTCTATCCCCTCCACTCTTCTGTGTCTATTCTATTTTTTTTATCAAAAAGATCTGAAGAAGTCCAGTTAATTTTTTTCGTGTTTTGGAAATTTCAAAAATGCGTAACAGGATGGAAATAAATTTATAATCCTATGTGACCGGTTTCGTTGTTTTTCTTAAAGAGTATATATATATATATATATAGAGAGAGAGAGAGAGAGACATGTAACTATATCTAAAAGTATATGCGTATAAATATTCGTATAATGTGCATTCAGAAAATATGTATAGACATAATAATAAATCTATTATTTAAATATATATATATATATATATATATATATATATATATATATATATATAAAGTAAGTAAAGTTGGTGACCATTGTCAACAGCAACTCGAAGGCTCCCTTTTCAATACCTACGACACCTAGGTGTAGGGGATGGCGCAACTCCTTTCGCTGGATTGATCCACTTTACCCTTTACCAGTACCTTATAATGCTTACTATTAACCAAGACGATATCTCCCAGGGCATTGGCGAACCCTCAACCTACTAGGGTAATGGACCGTTAGATAAAATAACCGCTCAAACACACACACACACACACACACACACACACACACACACACACACACACACACACACATATATATATATATATATATATATATATGCGTGCGTGTGTGTGCCTGTGTGTATCTATATATATATTTTCATGTATAATATATTATCTTTAATAGATATAATACTCGTAGAATACATGAATGATATAATTAAAAGATATATAATATATCAAATATATACATCATTTATATAATAAGTACTATATATATATATATATATATATATGTGTGTGTGTATATATATATATATATATATACAAGGTAAAAGATATATATAATATATATAATATGTAATATTCGTACAAATATAAAATATATA
>OY757931.1:10581276-10691276 GCA_963585895.1 Sepioteuthis lessoniana | reverse complement strand
TGGATAATATATATACATATGTATACTAACTTTACATGTATTATATATACAGATATGTATAATATATACACATACATGAAAGATATGTACTCATATATATATATATATATATATATATATATATATATATAATAGTATTATTTGGTCCAGTTAAACAGGAGTTGGGAGTAATTCCATCTGGACAAGAAAACTATTCAAGAGTGAACATATATATATATATATATATATATATATATATATATACATTTATATGTATTACTTATGTTTGTATATATTTATGCATAGGCATATATATTATGTATATAAATTTTTGTAAAACATACGTACACATAATTATATGTATAATGGTTTGGTTTGTTTAATGGCATATCAACCTTTGTCGGTTATTTAATGCCAAATCTATTCTGCTAGAAGAACAGTAGTGGTACTATTTAACCATAGCTGGCAGGATAAGGAGGTTCATACCTTTCCCAAGGGTATTTGCCCGAAAGTGAACGTAATAGCGTGACTGGAGAACGAACTCGCGTACTATATTCCGCAGTCCATCGCTTTAACCATTACACCACGAAGACACCCCACATATTTATAATGTACATACACATCAATATATTATACACATTCAGATATATATTATATACATAGATACACAAACCACAAATATATATGTATATACACATATATAATTCATTTGCATGTATATATAATATATCTACACATATATATGTATATATAATATATCTACACATATTTATAATATTTAGATGTATATCATATATGCTGGCACATAAAATATATGGATTTTGGCCCAGCGGTTAGAGTGTTCGCCAATGGCCTGGGAGACCTGGGTTCAATCCCAGGTCGAGTCATACCAAAGACTTTAAAATGGTACTTGATACCACCTTGCTTAACACTCAGCATTATAAGGTACGGTTCAAGGGTAAAGTGGAGCAATCCTGGGAATGGAGTAGCGCCCTCCCCTACACCTTGGTGTAGTAGCTATCGAAAAGGGAGCCTTCGGGTCACCCTCGACTATGGTCGCTAACTTTACTTTTATATAATATAAACATATATAAAAGATATACGTTATATATGTTATATATACATATAAATAATAGATATATTTGTATGTGTACAAATATAAATATTACAAAATATATACATTTTATTCGTACATAAAAGAAATTATATATGCATATATATTATATGTATATCTATGTATTATATTCAGAAAAATGTAGCATATACGAATACACATCATATACATATATAAAATGAATACACATATATAATATAAACATGAATAGTAGTTATATACTATATATCTGTATTCATATTTGAAATATATATAGGATATAGGATACCTACATAAATATAAAATATATTCAATATATGTATACTTGTAAAGTATATATATACATATATGTTTATAATAGGTATAGTATATATACATATATAAAATAAACATATATTCGATATATATTTATATACAATATATTTAACGTATTTGACTTTTGTGGAATATATAAATGTATATACACTGTATATAAACATATATATAGAATAGATTGCTGCCCAGCTGCACATATTGATATATTTTATATACAAATAATACATATGCATATATATATATATATATATATATATATATATATATATATATATATATATATATATATCATATGTGTACATATATATATATATATATATATATATATTGCATAATATGTGCACATATGCATGATATATATATATATATATATATATATATATATATATATATATATATATATATATATATATATCCTTGCGACAAAATGCATTAGAATTTTTTTTAAAACCTGACATGAACAAAGTTGCATTTAACACTTTACCTAAAGTCAGTTTGAACAATGAAGTGCTATCAAAATAAATAATATGTAATATATATAATATATTTAATGAAAATCTCCATATATATTGCATATATTAAATGTAAATATATAGTATATATATTTCGACCAGACATTGGCATAATGGTTAGAGTGTTCGCCAATGGCCCGGGAGGCCTGGGTTCCATCTCAGGTCGAATCATACCGAAGACTTTAAAAATGGTACTTGATGCCTCCTTGCTTAACACTCAGCATTATACGGTACGGATCAAGGGTAGAGTAGAGCAATCCTGGGAAAGGAGTAGCGCCCTTCCCTACACATTGGTGTAGTATCTATCGAAAAGGGAGACTTCGGGTCACCCTCGACTATGGTCGCCAACTTTACTTTTTACTTTTTATGTATATCCCTATGTAAAATATAAATTATATATAAATATTTGTATATTGCATATACATATTATAGTATATGTACATATTTATCTTGTATACAATTTATAGTCGCATATATAGTCGATACAGTTAGCTGGGGATATAGAATACACCGACAGCTTCTCTGCAGAGGGGTAAGACCCCCTAACGAGTGTCCTTGATATGACACTAAACAATCTGATGGTGAGGTTCCAGTAATACTGGAGCTTTGGGGAATGCTGGGTATTTCTTCATTGCAATTGCTCACAGGTCCAACCATGCCCGGAATGGTAGCACCTGATTGTTCAAATTTAGTATAAGATATTAAAAAGTTATATAATACATACATAACATTTATAATATGTATATGAGAGATATCTAATATATCTAATGTATATCATACATTATAAGTAGTTGGTCTTCCGAACTCCAGAGTAATCCGAAGGCTCCTTTTTAAAAAGCTACTACACCGATATATATAACCTATGTATGTATGATATATAACATATATACTATATATTATATACAAATATAAAATATACAAATATAATATAAATATGCAATATATAATAATGCACATTTTATATATACACGTACAGTAGATATAGTATACTTAATACAAAAGATATATAAGTAAAGTTGGCGACAGTAGTCAAGGGCGACTCGAAGGCTCCATTTTCAATAGCTACTACACCGAGCTGGGCCTTTCTCTTGAATGCTGTACTCTACTCTTCATCCGTACCTTATAATGCCGTGAGTAAAGCAAGGAGATATCAAGTACCATTGTTTGAGTCTTTTGGATTGAACCCCGGTGGCCTGAGCCATTGGCGAACACTCAACCCGCTAGGACAATGAACCGACGTAACATATATAATACAAATAATAAAATCAAATACATATGATTTTTTATATATCCATAATGTATATATATATATATATATATAAGTTGAAAAGATAGATTTGTTTTGAATCTGACAGTATGATAGAAATACGTGGAAAGTTAGATAGATCAAAATGTTTGATTTATACAACTTTCCTCATATTTCTATCATTTATATTTATTTATATATGGACCAGACCATTGGCATGATAGTTAGAGTGTTCGCCAATGGTCCGGGAGACCGGGTTCAATCCCAAGAAGAGTCATACCAAAGACTCAAAAATTGGTACTTGATGCTGCCTTGCTTAACACTCAGTATTATAAAGTACGCATCCAGGATAAAGTGGAACAATCCAGGGAACGGAGAAGCGCCCTCCCCTACATCTTGGTGTAGTAGCTATTGAAAGGGGAGCCTTCGAGTCTCCCTCGAAGACGGTCACCAACTTTACTTATAAATATATATATATATATATATATATATATATATATATATATATATAAGAAAAAAAAACAAAGACCGGTTAATTCATGATTATAAATTTATTTCGATCCCGTATTTTCAGTTTCTGGAGTGAACCAAGACTTCTTCAGGCCCAATGAATAATTAATTAAATTTAAATTTAAAACCAGAATAAACATGGTGATATATATATATATATATATATATATATATATATATATATATATATATATATATATATATATATCACCATGTCGAGCTGACAACATATATATATATATATATATTGTCATCCACAGACAGAGCTGCTTAGTTCTATCAGAACTCTTCAGTGTGGCTAGATAGGCTAGATTCCCGAAGCTGGGACCGAAAGCCGGTTGACTCAAACGCCAATCCAAGATTCTACATCTCAGCCACGAAGAAACCAACGTAATCAAAGGAAATTCAAACGCTTATGTATCACAATTGTTTTTGTTTACATATATCCGCTTAACGGCTACCGAGAGCTCGATTCATATGAAGAGCCTTGCATTTACTTCCCTCACTAGAGAGCTCAACCCTACAGGGGTAGGGGAGCATATATATATCTTTGTGTATACTTATATAATTATATGCGTATATTATATATTTACATAAGTATATGTAATGTATATATATATGTATATATATATATATATATATATATATATATATATGTATGTATATATATATTCGTGTAATACATATATGTACTGTATATACTAATGTATGATCGTGAGGCTTACACATATTTGTAAATTGCACCTACACACATATCATATATATATACATATATACGTGTGTGTGTGCTTGTGAAACATATACATCATTATGATATATATACATATATATAAAACACATTTAAAATATAACATATTAAATACATATATAATACAACATATAAAAACATTATCAATATAACATATAAAATACAAATATAAATCAATATATAAAATGCATATATAATTTATATAATATACAAAATACATATATAATTTATAATATATATATATCATTGACTTGTGAGTAGAGTGTTTGCTAATGTTCCAGGAGACCGGGGTTCAATTCCTGGTCGAGTCATAGCAAAGACTTCAAAACTGGCTCAAAAAAGGGTACTTGATGCCACCTTGCTAAATACTCAGCATTATAAGGTACGTATAATGTGTAAAGTGGCACAATCCAGGGAAAGGAGGTGTGCCCTCCCCTCAAACTCAAAGTAGTAACTATTGAAGAGGGAGCTCTCTGGTCGCCCTCGACTACAGTCGCCAACTTTACTTACAATATACAATAAATATACTTTATACAATATATGTCATATATACAATACATAGTATTTATACAAGACGTATAATATATAAGTAAAAGTAAAATAAAGTTGTCTCTCTTAGTCGAGGGTGACTCGAAGGCTCCCTTTTCAATAGCTACTACACCGAGGTGTAGGGGAGGGCGTTACTCCATTCCCTGGATTGCTCCTCTTTACTCTTGATCCTTACCTTATAATGCTGAGTGTCAAGCAAGGTGGCATCAAGTACCATTTTTAGAGTCTTTGGTATGACTCGACCGGGCACTGAACCCCGATCTCACGGACGATTGTCGAGCACTCTATATAATATATATAAAATATATAATACATACAATACATGATAATATATCCAATATATATAATATATATGTAATAAATATAAATGTAAATGCCTAAATATATATAAATGATGTATATATATACCTAATATATACATAATATCTATAAACAATATCATATAATATTTATATATATATATATATATATATTATATGATATACATAATTCGAATATGATATATATGATATATATATAAGGTATACATATATATATATATATATATATATATATATATATATATATTTCATTGAATATAATAGACATTTTCTGTCTACATATTTTCTTCTCGATCCGTTCGTATTGCCGTATTGCTTTTATCGTATTCGGCAGGAATTGATTTATTAATTGTCTATAGTTATATATATCCCTAGTACTTTCTGTCCGACTTTGGGCCATTATCAGGGGAGAATCTATTAAGAAAGTGATGTAACTTTTTGTTTTTGCATATTACTACTGTGTAAGGACGTCTTTACCGTTGAAGAGTATAGCGTTTGCTTTTAAATGGGTTTCCATAAATAGTGGCAGTAGCTAAAGACATTTAAGTACATTAGCTCTACTTATATATAACTATGGACAATACATAAATCAATTCCTGCCGAATACGATAAAAGCAACACGACAATACGAACGGATCCAGAAAAAAATATGTAGACAGAAAATGTCAATTATATTAAATGAAATTTGTATTAACGAAGAAATGGTGTCAAAATATATATATATATATATATAGCAAGTTATCCCACCGTAGTTAAGGGTGACTCAAAGGTTCCCTTATCAATACCTCCTACACTGTGTTGTATGGGAGGGTGCTATTTCTTTTTGGATTGTTCAACTTACCCTTGATTCCTACTTTATAATCCTGAGTGTAGAGCAAGAAGGTATCAAGAACCATTTTTAGTCTCCGGTATGAACCCTGGTCTCCCGGACCATTAGCGAACACTCTAATCATTATAATATATATACATGTGTGTGTGTGTGTGTGTGTGTGTCATTTTCATATTCAACATGCATATGTATATTATATTATGCATATTAAATATATAATATATGAAGTATTTGTAATACATATACAACATATATATAATATATGTTTAACACATGTATCATCATCATCATCATGTCGTGCCGCCAGCACGGATATCCTTGACCGTCTCTCGCCACTTTTCCCTATCGTTCATCGCCTCCGGCAGGTCTTCTGGGTTACATCCTGTGTCCTCACATAGCTGCTGTATGTAAGTTCGGGCTGGTCGTCCTGCTTTTGCTTGGCCATATGTGGGGGTTCATAGTAGTACGTCACTTACGAGCTCGTTTTTGATTCTCCAGCAGTGTCCGGCGTGTCTGACCTGTATAGTTTTCGTGATGGGAGGCAGGTGGCCGTACAGTTGGCGTCTCGTGTGGTGTTGTCGCCAGGACTTGTTCAATATTGCTCTCAACATTCTTGTGTAGTTGCCGTCAAGTATGTATAATATATTTAATATATGTATAATATATTTAATAAAGGCATAACATTTACAACACATTTAATATGTAATATCTTTGATATATTCATATATGAATATGATATATCATGTACATATTGAATAATATAACTATGTATACAATGTATATAATATATATAACAGGTATCATACATAATATATATATATATATATATATATATATATATATATATAAAAGATATTATATACATATATATAGTCTGGATTATAAGGAGGGTGAGGAACTGACTTGATGACCATCTTGGCTAAATAGTCTGTGACAAGGATGGAGTTGTGGATGGAGTTGTTGACTGGTGCATTGTTCTGGTGGAAATGCCATTGACCCGATTTGTGAGTGCTGACCTCTTCCGACGGAATCTCTCCCTGAACTCCCTTAAAATCTCAACATAGTAACCCTAACCCTAACCCTTTGGCCAATCAACTCTGGTGTATTGACTTCCTTACTTCTCCCACACCCCTCATCACCCCTCACAGACTCCCTACCTTCCTTGAATCTCTTATGCCACTCAAAAACTGATACTCGATTCATGCAAGGTGGTCGAAAAGCAGTCTGAAGCATTCCATACGTTTCTGTGACATTTTTTCCAAGTTTAAAACAGAATTTTATTGCATATCGTTCTCCTTAAGTGTCCTTAAGGTCACCTTAATGTCCAGATTTCATTTTTGAAATTCACCAGCTGTGACAATCAGGCTTTAGTAGGGTATATTCCAATTGCTGCTGTAGCTATTCATTTGAAGCTGAAATCGTAAAAATTGGCCAGTCATCTCATAAGATGTATAGCAATAACATACTGAATTTTCAAGAGTCTACGTCAATTTTAAAAGCCTGTACAAAAAAAGTCTCGAAACTTATTGAATTCACCACGTAGCTGCTCTATTGTCTAGTCTTTGTCCGCTTTGGCCCACTAGAACTTCCTCAAAAATGTTCCTTGACAGCAATTCTGCCATACAGGCCAGTTTTCGCCTCACAGTGGATGTTGACACATTTTTTCATGACATTGGTTCAGTTGTGCAATGATGTTTGGAATGATTAGTTTTTTGTCATGCAAGCTAGTTACTTAAGAAATTGTCCTCTGCTCTTTTGGTTTTGTTTTTTTTCTTTTTGCTTTTGGTCTATCAGCCCTACTTTTGGACTTGTTTTGTCCGGTTGCCTAACACTATGATTCACTGTAGTTCTGGGGATTTTTATCATGCTCAGTACTAAAGAAGAAAAACGCCTTCGGATAAAATATTTCAACAGATATCTTATTATACTCAAGTCTAAGTTACTCAGGAAGATTGAATTTAGTTCAACAAATGAAAACATAATTCAGCTTAACTTGCTTCATTAAAAATATCACTTTTAGGATAGGAAATCCAAAATTTTGAGGGTGGACAAATGCTCTTGACTGGTAGTGTTTATGATATATATAATATATACTTAAAATGTAAAAAATTATATATATATATATATATATATATATATATAATATATATATATATATAGCTATTCCAACCTATGAAACACTATAGTTGGTTGACAGCTTGGTTAGAATGCATTGTATATATATATATATATATATATATATATATATATATATATAGAGAGAGAGAGAGAGAGAGTGTTAGGCAAGGCTGCATCAAGTACCATTTTTTGAGTTTTTTGTATGACTCGAGCAGAGATTAAACCCCTATCTACCAAAAACTCAAAAAGTGGTACTTGATGTTGCCTTGCTTAGCACTCAGCATTATAAGGTAAGCATTAAATGTAAAGTGGAGCAATCCAGGGAACGGAATTGCACTCACCCCTACACTTCGATGTTGTAGCTATTGAAAAGAAAGCCTTCAGGTCACTTTCGACTAAGGTCGCCAACTTACTTATATATATATATATATATATATATGATGAATGTTATATGTATATAATTTACATATACATTTCGATTGCATTCCAGCAAATCTATTTACCAACTGCCATTTCATGGGTTGGAATAGCTTTTTGAGGAGAATATTTTATTTCCCTATTTTTTGTCTTGTTTTGTTTAGTTTTTTGTTGTTTTTTTAATGTTGTTTTTTTTTGGGGGGGGGGTATCAGTTGACCCCACCTTCATATATTCATAGGTGTAGTTTTCTTTCTGACCTTTCTGATCTTGACCTTTGACCAATGAGTTTCTTCCGCCCATTTTTATATTCATCAATATAATTACATCATCATCTTTACCGCTCATCTTTTATCTTCATCTTTATTACTTCACATATCTCATGCTGCATCCCATGTTTTCCATTACTATATATTTAGTTGGCTCGCAGAATACTGTCTTCCCTCACAGACTTTTGTCCACCGAAAAGCCGCAATAGAAGATTTGAGTGGTTACATAAGAGAAAACCCTTTTTTTTTTCCCTTCAATTTTTGATTACTTAAATTTCAAGTGTCCTTCTTTGGCCTGATCATATACACTGACTTTATCTGGTTCTAACATCAGTCTTTCACAAAATTATTCTGCGATGGAAAAGTTTTTAATTTTTATTTTACCCATTTGCAAGAGTCTTCATTCTCATTCTTTAAATTGGGCTTTTTAAATGAGTGTAATAGTCGAGCTAACGTGTTGATTATCTGGAAACTTTTTATTTGATTTTCACTCAGAATAAAGAAGTCTATTTTATTCATAAAATGTGATAACATGAGAAAATGCACCTTTACTCAATAAACAAAATCCAGTAAATGTCAATGCGCAGAAACCTACCAAAGCCCAGTTAAAACTAACTCATAGCAACTAGAATATATTTAATGCCAAATCTATAAAATCAGACACTGGGTAGAAGATACAGAACCACGATTTGTATGGTAGACAGTAAATGAACTGAGCAGAAGGAAGAGCACCTCGAGAGCAAAACTAAAGCTGCCAGCCAAGAAGAAAGAATACAGAAGTGGAAAGAACATTTCAAGAATCTATTTAGAAACCCCTCATAAAGTCACTGATAATACTATCCAAAAATTATCAGTAGCCTACTAGAGATCAAACTACGGTAGTTTACGGAGGAAGAATTTGACGTTGTACTGACAAAAATTAAAACAGAAAAACTGCAGACCTCGAAGAAATACCAGCTGAAGTTTGGAAATCAAGGAATGTTTATAACATACTTCTTCGATTATGCGACGCTATCACCAAAATAATAGAGACATAGACGAAAAGCTGCATCCTGCCCTTCACCAAGAATAGTGACCTCAGAGCCACTTAGAACTATATGTCTAACTCCAATGGCTGCTGAGTTTTATAATGCTCTGCCTCTTAACCTTATCAAACTTGAAATCAAGAAAATTCTTAGGAGAAATCAAAACAGTTTTCAAAGAAATCAAGACACTACTTCGCAGATTTTGACTATCCGTCAAATCACCGTAGGAGTGAGTATGTGCCAAAAATCTCGAAGTTACACTCTTATTTGTATATTTCTCCTTAGCATTTGATTCCATATACATAGAAAAGACGGAGGAAATACTTACAGCATATTGTCTCCCCCAAAGAAACTGTTACGGCTTGTATGATGCTCTATAAAAACACTATAACAATCACTCGCTCACCTAACGGTGACACAAACTCCTTCGGCATTGTTGCCGGAGTTTGGCAAGTAGATACATTCACTCTTTTTTATGGGGGGAGTAATATGCCTACACTATGAACGTTGATAGATCTAATAAAAATGGCTTTACACTAAAAAAAAAAGCCCTGAAACAGACAGTATCCTTCAGGAACTATAACAGACGCGGACTATCTAGCGCTTCTCGCAGATACACCTACCCAAGCCAAATTCCTACTGAATAGCCTGGAGCAAGTAACAAGATGCATTGGTCTCTACTTGAACATAAATAAAACTGAGTTCAGGTGTTTTTGGTCATTAAAATTTGTAGACTAGTTCACTTACCTCGGTAGCAATATCTCATCTACTGAAAGTTTTATCAACATGCACCTAGTGAAGGCGTGGACTGCTATCGACAGTTTATCGATCATACAGAAATTTGATCTCTCCGATAAAATAAAACGGGATTTCTCCGAGGCCATGGCTATGTCAATACTACTGTATGGATGGACCTCATCGACGCTTACAAAATGCATAGAAAAAGAGCCAGATAAAAACCAAACGAAAAGTTTACGTTCTGTTTTGTATAAATCCTGGAAGAAACATCCCTGGGATAGTAGCTGCACGAACACTTTCCTCCCATCACACAAGCCATTCAAATAAGATGAACAAACATGCGGGCTACTGTTGGAGAAGTAAAGACTAATTCATAAGCGACATTATATATATATATATATACAAAAAAATAATATATTGCTCATACGATTTTCTATTCTGAAAAATATATATGCATATTTTCCAAACCCCTCCGCTCGGGCAGGATATGACACAAGGTCAGTTTTTTTAAGCGAAGTTTAACAGGTTTTAATTCAGAGTTTTCCTTTTCCTAGACTAGTTGCCTCACCAAGTCTGCCCTACTATTTACCCATAGCTGGAGGGAGAATAATTAGATTCATACCTTTCCCAAGGGTACTAGAGCTTTGTGAAATGCAATTAGTCTTGTCCAGGATTTGAACTCGTGTCGCCGTGTCCATTTCCAACGACGATAACCATTACTCCACGGACATCTCCAAAAGTATATATGAAATAGATAGAGAGACACTAGGTAGTAACAAAATTTCGTCCTTTTTTTACGTTAAGACGAATTAAAAACTAATTTTAGTTATTCAATGTTTAAATTTTGGTTTTATTTGAAAGATATTAACATTATAATTATCAGTAATTAAAGCAAAATTACTTTACTTACCTTATTAATTTTTAATCCATTTGAAAGATTTAAATTCAACTAAAGTTGACGATCTTTCGAATTAGATTTTCGTGAATTAAATAATGCTATCAAAAGAACAAAATATTTTCAAAATATTTTTTGATCAAAATTAATCACAAGAAACTTTTATAAACCGAGTTACATAAAAAAAATCTTACTTAGACGTTGATAACAATATCATTTAGTGTGATATTTCAATCTAAATACACGGTGGAACGATAAAATTGTCGCCCAGAAAAGACATGATAATTCCATTTCCGTTTAATGAAAACCGGTTTTCTTTTTTTGTTGCAGACCATCTACAAGATGGCCAGTTGTGTACAAATCCCAAGAGCGATAGGAGCCTTCTATCATGTCTGAAAGTGACACAATGTTCAACGAGCGAGATCGGAGATGCACCGCTGTACAACTCATGGTCTCTACCGATCCAAGTTATGACAACAGGACCATTGCCAGCAGCCTCAAAATGCAAATCTGGATTGCCACGAATAACAGGGACGTGCCCAGGGTAATGAAAACAAAGTTTCTGGCTACGGTTATGTTCTTTGGTGTGGTTTCAAGTGAGGCCACATCATGCCATCTCACATCTTCGAAGTCGGCTTGAAAGTCAACACCAAAGTGTACCTGAATGTGCTTAAGTGTGGTGATCCCCTGGTGCAATCAGGCGGCCGGTAGCAGACCCTGGGTGAGGCAGCAGGACTCGGCGCCGGCCCACAAGTCCAAAGAGACCCAGGCTTGATATCAGAATCAGTGCTACGACTTTGTACCCTTCTCTCACTGGCCCCCTCCTCCCGTGACCTGAACCCGCTGGACTACTTCGTTTGGTCATACATCGAAAACATCACCAACATGACCTCCCACAACACCAAAGCCAGCCTGATCGCCGCCATCCGCCGAGTAATCGCTGAGCTCCAGCCGGTGCTTGTGGAAAAGACATTTTCCCAGTTCCGGATCCGTATCGAGGCGGTGATTGAGGCTGAAGGCGTCTACATTGAATAGATGTCAGCTCTACTACATAATCAAGTTACCTAAATTGATTTTTTCAATAAAAGTTTTAAAATAAAACTGTAGGTAGTGTTGTTTTCTTTAGGACAACAATTTTATCGTTCCACCCTGTTGTAGATCAAAGTCACTGACCAGAAATTTTCAGTGAAAGTTGCTATGAATGTACGCTTTAATTTCTCGCTAAAAATTATAAGTACGGAAGGCAAACCACGAAAAAAAAATCATACCAGCAAAAGTTTATTTCTTGTATTTAATCTTTAAAAAGAAAGCACGTTAACATGGGTTTCGAATGTATAGGGTATATATCTCTCTCTCTCATATATATGAGAGAGAGAGTGAGTGAGTGAGTGAGAGAATGTTTCAATATACATGGGACCCGTGTGACTGCTAATAACTCTATTAATAATAATGTGTTCTTTTTTGTTTCAAATGTGAAAAGAGTATACTATAACCACTATTAAACCTCGATCGCAATGCCTTGCACAAGAAAGGAAAAAATATTTTGTGTCACAACTTATTTGGAGACAAAATCATTTAAAAAGTTGTTATTTCAAAAGTTAAATCAAATCCATTTTTAAGATTAAATTAACTTCATTTTCTTTTTTGATAAAATCAACTCCATTTTTTTTAGAATAAAACATAAGTTTCAGGATTTCCACTGTAAATATTGCATGTTCCTTTGACGTCAATAAACTAGAATTATTTCATTGAGTTTTCTTAATCGTATAGGGTGTCTCAAATGCAACCCATTCATATGATAATGATTTATTACTAAGTCAAGAAACTAAAAAAAAGATTGCATGTCCTGGAAGCTGATATAATAACAATGAAAAAAACATTGATTTGATATCTCGAGCTCAAAGGATGCATTTTTTACTTGACATGTTCCAAATGACTGCCATTGTGCCTATCTCAGTAATAAATCATTATCACATTAATGGGTTGCATCTATTTTGAGACACTCAGTATAATTAAGAAAACTCAATTAAATAAGTATAATCAATTTATAATTAGAATAGTTGAATATTAATACTTTTTAATTGCCATTTCAATATCTAAAGTTTTACCTGATCGTTCAAATTTTTCATTGTCCCCTAAAACACTAATTTTTACCTGTTTTTAAATTTCCTTTTTTGTAACAAAATTTTGCTTTTTTTTTTTAATTTTCACATAAATATAATTTAACAAGAAACCTGGATACAAGCGACAAAACTAAAAAAAAGGGGGTTACTATAGGTTTCCATACTTAAATAAAAATATTAGAAAAAATCTCTCAATTTCTCGCTTTAAAATTTATAATTTTTTATTAGAAAAATATTCTTTATTTGATAGCATGTTTAGATTTAACTTGTAATGGGAGAAAAGTACGTCAAAATCTAATTTAAGCAGAACAAATATCAATACAGATTTATTTTCTTCATAATCTAAGTAAAAAAGTAAGTAAAGTTGTCTCCCTTTAGTCGAGGGCTACCCGAAAGCTCCCTTTTCAATAGCTACTACAGTGAGGTGTAGGGGAGGGTGCTACTCCTTTCCTTGGATTGCTCCACTTTATCCTTGATACGTACCTAATAATGCTGAGTTTAAGCATGGAGGTATCAAGTAGCATTTTTAAAGTCTTTGGTATAACGCGACCTGGGATTGAACCCAGGTCTCCAGGACCATTGGTGAACACTAAGCTCTCAAAACGTTTTTTTTTTTTATTTAATATTCACATCTGGGGATAGTATTTTCTTCGGACTGCTCCAATCTAATTTTTTTTTTATTTCATGCGTATCTTCAGACTTTTATCGGGCCATTGGCCTAACGAGTAGAGAGTTCGCCAGTTGTTCGGGAGACCGGATGTTCAATCCCAGGTCGAGTCATACCAAAGACTGAAAAAAATGGTACTTGATGCCGCCTTGTTTAACACTAAGCCTTATAAAGTAAGTATCAAGGGTAAAGTGGTGCAATCCAGGGAAAGGAGTAGTGCCCCCCAACACCTCAGTGTAGTAGCTATTGAAAAGGGAGCCTTTGGGTCTACCTCGACTACGGTCGCCATCTTTACTTTTTATATACAGAAAATATATGCCGTATTATATATCCCTACCGATTAAATTGCGCCACACATGGCAGGATAAAATTAAGTAACCCGAAAAAAAAAAAAAAAAAAAAAAAAATGTCTGCAATTTTTTGTTAAAATAACTGATGCATTCTAAGAGTCCTTAAAACCGGATAATTCACCGTTGTTGTTTTTTGTTCTTTTTTTTTTTCTCCCCCAGTCATGAGTGGTGATTTATTTCTGTGTGAAAGGTCCATGGGGGACACGTTAACAGCTACAATAGGCAGACTGACATATAGAGAGAAATAAAATACTCATACTCACCATCCAAAAAAAGAGTTGGTTTTTATTATTTCCTTCGTTATTTTTTTTTTTTTTTTTATGAACATTTTCATTTTTCAAAAAAGCACAACTCGCTACTGCCTACTCTCCCATTGTGTGTGGGTTTTACCGATATATCATTTTGGAGACAAAAAAAATGTAGAAGTGAAACTTAGCAGATGGGGAGTATTATTATCATTTAAGTTTTTCAACATGACTGAACGAATTTCTTCAGCTGGATGGATAATCTCGATAAATACTGTTGCAATTAATATTATATACAAAAACCTGGTCGTTTTCGTTTTTCGGACCAATGGGATACACGGATTTATTCAATGGATAGATAGACAAATAGAAACATTTTCATTAATAAGTATAATCATGTAATTAAAATCTTAATTTCAGTACTTTTAATAAAAGGTTAAACGTAATGATATATGAGCTGACATCAATGAAATATGTTGTCTTAAATGTATTTGTATTGATATGAAATTATTTAGATTAGAATAGAATAAATTATGAATATTTAGATGAAATTGCCTGGTAACAACAGTATGTATGTGTGTGTATATATATATATATATATATATATATATATATATATATATATATATATATATATATGTATGTGTGTGTGTGTATATATATATATATATATATATATATATATATATATATATACACACACACACACATGTAGTGTGTGTGTGTACACACAAAGAAATGCTTCCGCAGATATATAATTCAAGATTTATTTATCGTACGTTATGCAATTAAAGCATAAAACTTAATTTTTGGGTAAATATGTTGTTTCTTTTATTTTTAAAAATTAAGTCAGTTACTTTTTTAAAGATTAAGTTAACTTCATTTTCTTTCTTGATAACAATCAACCCATTTTTTTTTTTTTTTTTTTTAAATAAAACATAATTTTTCAAGATTTCCGCAATAATGACTGCATCTTCCCTTGATGTCAATACATGTCATCACATTCAACTTGGAACTATCTCTTTAAAAGTACCACAGATTCATCGAAATTTTGCTTCTTTGATAATTTTTCATTTTAAAACTTCAATATTAAATGAATTGAGTAAGTTTTTTTTTTTCAGCATGATTCTTTTAAAACTGACTGCAATTATTGGAAATGAAAATAAGTTTTAACAAAGAAATAAATAGTAAAATAAAGTTGGTGACCCGAAGGCTCCCTTTTCAATAGCTACTACACTGAAGTGTAAGGGAGGGCGCTACTCCTTTCCCTGGATTGCTCCACCTGATTACCCTTGACATGTACCCTGTATTGCTGAGTGTTAAGCCAGGAGGTATCAAGTACCATTTTTTCAGTCTTTGGTATGATGCGACCTGGGATTGAACATTGGCGAACACTACCTACTAGGCCAATGAGCCGGTTTAAGAAATAAATATGCTTTATTTATTATTAAGTGATTATGTATTTGCTTTCAAAATCATTTTGAAGAAACATTGACATTGGATTCTCTTAGTGAAATTTAATTAATTATAAATAATACTCTTCTCAGACTTAATATAAACAGTTCTATAATAGCAAACAAAAAAATCCAGCTATCTGAAAATTTAGAACAAGTCCAGACACCCAGATATAAAATACCCCCGTCACAAAGTGCAACGTACAACAAAACTATTTTGGTTATATTAAGTCGTAACAAAAATCTCATTGCAACAGGGTTATTAGGTTTAGGGCTTTATCTTTATTGAAATGTAAAGATTTTTAGTATCCAAATGATATTTTATAGATTTTATGTTAGATAAACAGTTGGTTTATCGATCTGAAAATCATTTCGTGGTGTAATAGTTATCGTCGTCGGAAATGGACACGACGACACGAGTTCAAATCCTGGACGAGACTGATTGCATTTCATATAGCACTAATACTCTTGGGAAAGGTATGAATCCAATTATTCTCCCTCCAGCTATGGGTAAATAGTAGGACAGACTGGGTTCTTCAGCCTTGGTGAGGCAACTAGTCTAGAAGAAGGAATACTCTGAATTCAAACCTGTTAAACTCCGCTTAAAAATTGACTTTGTGTCATATCCTGCCCGAGCGGAGGGGTTGGCAAATATGATAAAAGATATACATCGAAAATTTATTTGAAATTTGATAATTATTGCAATTTTAATGAATGCAATATTTTACACTGAAAAATAAAAATTTACGAATTTTTTTTTTAAATGATAAAAAAAAATAAAAAATAAAATAAAATAAAAAATGGATAAATAAATAAAATAATACGTCTTGTTTCAAAAATATTGATATCATTTTGTAATCGAATAATTTGATCAATTCTCGTTCAAATCTCAAAATCAAATAAACAAAATTGTGAGTTGTTATCACACATGCTGTTAAAATTTAAGATTATTTGAAAAGACAATTTGTCAAGTTATTAGTTTAAGAAATAGTATCAATTTAAATGAAATAATCTGTATTATGATGTTAAAATCCTAGATATAATTTTTCCTGAAATAGTTTTATGGTAGAGGTCGGTTCAACCCCATCCGCTCTTTCTCTCTCTCTGGGCGTTTTGTCAGCCACTTCAATAGTCATAGTTAATTGTAGAAACATTGAGTTTCCTTTGGCTTTCACCTAAAAGCTTTTTTTATGTCCTCTCACACTCGGGGGCTCAATTTTAGATTGTTCTTTTATTTTATTCTTAAACAATAAATTCATACACACACACACACACACATATATATATACATATATATATATATATATATATATATATATATATATATATATATATATATGTGTGTATAAAACAATGGTTATCACTATCACACTTTTTGGTAGACCAAATACGGTATAATTTGGAGAGTGCTCAGTATCTCTGATAGAACTATTATATAATATAATAAACAAATATTAATTTATATATATATATATATATATATATATATATATATAGCATGGAGGCTCATCTGCGACCTTTATACGACAATCATCAGGCATTTTTTTCTGCCGGATGATTGTCATAAAGACAGCATGAATCCAGTGGTCGCAAATAAGCATCCATGCTATTAGATTATATATATATATATATATATATATATATATATATATATATATATATATATATAAATTAATGGGTTTATATATACAGTGTAACCCAGATATAAGAGAGTTATCAAGACCGGAGAATAAGTCATATATCCGGGTTTGGTCTATTTTGTTGAGGTAACACAGGCTCTAATTTGGGACCAGCGGGAATCTCTTATATCCGGGTTACACCAACAGATACATAAATTAATGGGCTTTATATATCACCCAAATCTTTTCAGAGAACCTCAAAATTTTATAAATCAGACCTCAGCATGTAAAAGTCCGCTTAGAATTTATTGAATACCTATCGTAGGGGGGGTGTCCTCGTGGTGTAATGGTTAAAACGATGAACTGCGGAATCGTAGTACGCGAGTTCGTACTCCAGTCGCGCTATTACGTTCACTTTCGGGCAAATACCCTTGGGAAAGGTATGAACCCCCTTATTCTCCCTCCAGCTATGGGTAAATAGTAGGACGGACTAGGTTCTTCAGCCTTGGTGAGGCAACTAGTCTAGGAGAAGGAAAACTCTGAATTCAAAACCTGTTAAACTCCGCTTAAAAATTGACCTTGTGTCATATCCTGCCCGAGCGGAGGGGTCGGTAAATAGTACCTATCGGTGAAACAAAATAAATAAAATAAAAACAAAGAGTGAAGTTGAATATGAAATTTTTTATTATTACTTTTACAAATGGTTTGGAGAAATTTTGAAAAATTAAATTTTGTAAGAGCGGAAAAAATTATCTGGCATTTGGCGACTAATTTCATTTTTAAAACCAAGAAGCTCCTAGTAAAGAAATTTTCCCGAGAGACATTTTAGAACTAGTTTATATATGTTGTTGGTCCAAGGGAAAAAAAAGGAAATATTTTTAAATGAATTGGTGTAGAAATTATATTAAATTTGTTTTTTAGGTTTTTATCATTTCATACAATTGTGTTCTCCCCGTTTTAGATTTTACTATGTCTTTTCCTGAAGATTTTAAATAGTTTAGTCTCGATCGTTGTTTTTATAATAAAAACTGTTTTAATAGGATGTGATGCCCTTTAATTCAAGAATTTCAGTTTGTGAAGGTCCCATTGGAGTCAAGTGTCCGTGTCGACCTCTGGTTTATATAAATGTTGTCCATATATATTTTTAGTAAAGAATAACTTTACAATCTTGCTTACTACAAGGCCAGAAGTACGGAGCACCACGTGAGACATCATTGCAAGGCTGTTGACGTCTATTAATCAATATTTTTCTCGGACGATTTTCATGAAAAGGAATTATATTAAAAAAGAAGAAAAAATTCAGTGCACATTATCTTCACCATTTTACGTTATTCAGGTTTTTTTTCTTCTATTTCTTAAGATCTTTTCAAATAATAAAAAATAAGTTTTATGAGATTTTTTTTTTAAACAAACGTAAAGAAACTATTTTGAAACGTTAAGCGAAAACTTTTCCTTATTTTCTTTTTTTTAAATATTTTTTCCTCAAGGGAAATTCTCTAGAATTTTCTAGAAAAATTAAGGTTTAAAAAAAACCGCGATATCATCATCTAACGTACTGTGGTACCCTAATCTTTTAAAACTTCCATAGCATTAAGCAAAGTAGAATTTAATAGTCTTATAGATTCTAGGAAACACATTTTCAATCAACAGTGCCGTAGAGCAGCTCTATAACACAATCTTAATCATTATATATTGATAATTTTCCGGTATAAATTAACATCATTAAGGATATTCAAATGATAATTTTCCATTATTATTATTATTATTATATGGCATAGATATAGTGCCGGTCTGTGGCACATTGGAAAATATCTTGCTCGTAAGCCATATTTGATAGTTCGAGAAACTTCATGAGATAAAGCCAAACGAAATATCACACATCAAAATTTGAGTTAAGTGTTTGATTTATCCAACTTTCCACGTATTTCTATTTTAACTCTGTATTTTTTTTTTTACAAGTTAAGAATTATCACATTTTTTATCATCAACCTTAAACGAAAAATACCAACTAAATTTGCTTTGATTTATATTCAAGTGAATTACAAACACAAAATTAAAAAAAAGCATTTTGGATATAATAATTTGTATATTTTAAACTTTATAACATTTTTTTATTAATTTTTTCAAAGTTTGAAAATAAAATCAACGTTGACAGAATTAAAAACAATTTTACTTTTTTTTTTTTTCACGATTTTTATGAAGCCGAAAATCTCTTCTGGCCCATAGATTTCTGATTCACCCATTTCGATATAAGCTATTTGAGACCCAGAAAATATTGTGAAATGCTGTTTTACTATAGACCAGTAAAAAAAAAAAAAAAAAAAAAAAAAAATAAATTAAATGAATTTTATTAAATTTACATAAGTTTTATTAGCGTACTATGTGGGGTATTTCTTCATTGCCATTACTACCAGGTCCACTCTGAACCAAAATGATAATATCCGAAGAGTCCAATGTATAGCTTGAAGAGACCTGTTTGAAAACTATTAATATTAGATTAGAATACTTGAAACCATATAACTGTGCAAGAATAGTGACTTGAAGCTATAATTATAAGGATTATTATGTTCCTTCAACCGTACAATTACGTGAAATACATAAAACCTAATACTGTGAGCAAATTATTTGTATTAGATAAGAATACTTGAAACAATATAGCCTTGTGCAAATTATATAAGAAATACTTGAAACAATACCACTATGAAAATTATAAGTATTAGGTAGGAATATTTGAAACAATATAATTATGTCCAAATTGTTTGTATTAGATTGGAATACTTGAAACAATATAACTGTGCGCAAACAATTATTACTGACAAATAAAAAAAGGCGACGTAAAATTACTTCAATGTAACGTTGAAAATAAAAAAAATGTTATAAATATAATCCGATATTTACAAATAAGTCAAATTTTGGCATTAAATCCCCCATAAGGTTTGACATACCGTTAAATAAACCAATCCTCAACTCCTACCGGAATTAAACATAGCAACTTAATTTGTACAGTTATAATAAAATTAAAATAAGCCAACAAAATAATTTCTTGGGAATTGGTAAAAAAATTCCAGGAATCATTTCTTGATTAACATTTAAAAGAAATTTTTTTTAAAAATCATTCAAAAATTGAAAAGGGTTTCAAAGTCGAAGATAGAATTTGAGACATTTTTCTTTTCTTATTTTAGTAAATGGCAAAAATTATTCAATTTAGAACAAAGATTCTTCAAAAGTTTTACAGAACAAAAAAAAAAATTATAATTGCATTCAAATCAAAATTTCAAAACTTAACGTTTTTAATGTTTTCTGTATTTTAGGAGTTAAAACTTAAATGCTAACACTTTCTTTTACCTTGGTAAGTCAAAGTCAAAACAGTTTACAATAAGAGACAGTATCGAAACTATATCAATTCATTTGGGGTATTTTCTTCAAATAAATCTAGGATGAAATTGAATTTTTGTAATTGTGTAACACATGCCGTTAAAATTTTAAATTATTTCGGCGAAGATTGGTCATGTTATTAGATCAAGAAAGATATCGAATTTTCTTAAACACCCTTTACAGGAAAATGGAATTATTCGAAACACTCTTATGAATTATATCAAACTTTTAAGAAACTACAAATGGTTTCATACTTCTCAAACAGACGTCAAACACCCATGAAATAAAGCTATTAAATGCTGCGAAAGAAAAAAAACTTTTTAAACGATAAATCTAAAAAGGTAATCCTTTTTCCTCGGGATGTACAAATAAATAAATAAATGACTATTTCTATTATGAATAGTAGTGATTTTAATTGAAGTCATGCCACTTTTGTAAATGCTAAGTTTAAAGTAACAAATAAAAAGGACTTAATTTTTTTTTAACCGTTCATTGAAAGTTCAATATTTCTAGTTGACAAATCCAGATTTTAGAATTTCTACCTAAAAGGTAGAAATTCATTCTTTACTTGCTTTTTTTTTTTAAATCTTAAATTACTTTTTTAATTTATTCCTTTTTCAACGCTTTCGAATAAAACCATTTTTTGTTTAAAAGATTATATAAAATGCTCCATCTTCTCCTCCTAATGAATTCAGATTAAAATAAAATAAATAAGAAAATAGCAAGTCTCAAATTGAAAGCCCTTTGCAGGAGATATCAACTTACCCACAAAAAAATAAAAATAAATAAATAAATAAAATAAGGCATATGTGGGGCGTCTGAGAAATTAGTAGGAGACATCTACTTTAGTTAAAGACAATAATTGACTATAGTTAATGGTCACACATCGTTGGGGCCTCAATTTTTAAATATATTTTGATTTTATCCTTAGTTTTTTTTCTTTAACACAAATTTATCAAAAATTCATACAGACACACGTGTACAGTTTGATTTTTAAATTTTACTCACAAAATCATAAATAACTTATAATTCCAATTTTATTACCCAAGAAATAAGCTTATTTTTATTTATTTATCTATTCTTATTTATTCACGTAGAGCGTACGACAAAGAAATGGTTATTTACGAAGTTTTCCTTAGTTGTGTCACAAGGCTGGATGTACGAGGCACCCGATGAGACTCGAACTCACTAGTAATGTTTAATCTAGCTTGCTAACCGTTACTCTACGTTAAACGCCCTGAAATTAAATTTTAATGTTTGCCAATGAAATTAAAATATCAATTATTTTACCGAAAAAGTTAGCTTAATTTTTTCATTTATTTATTTGTACAAATGGAGCATCCTTCAGATGTACGAGTAAAATTTTTAAGCTTACTACCTTGAAAAAGAAATAGTATTAATTCAAAAGAAAGTCATAATTTCTAAATATACAATTCGAGAAAATTAGTCAAAAGAAATTATTACACACACCATTTAATCCCTATAAAAGAAAAAATTAGTTTCATTAGGATTTTTGCGAGAATTTCTTTTTTGTTGGAGGAGGAGGTAGAAAAGAAAATATTGAACTTATTTTTAAGAAAGATTTTTTTTTTAAGATAATGAATTTGGAGGAGGAGACAATCTAAGAATTGCAGTTTAAATCTTTTCTTTTGCTTCGTCTTTTACGACTGGGATTTTTACCAGACATCATAAATAACATCAGTTTAACGATGGGGGAAAATAGCTGATCGATAAATATACATATAAATTTTATTTAGAGATTCAGTTTTACAGGTGAATTGATTTCTTCCCATTTCAAATTATCAACTTTAATTACAGATTCATGATTTGTGACCAGAACATTAGTAACCCTATTTAGGACCTTACAGATAGATCTGTATTCTAATATTTCTACTTAACAAAATTTCTGAATTAAATTTTTAAGACCAATCATTTATTTAAAGCCAATCAATTTGTAATTTTTATTGATGTAAAAAAAAAAAAGACACCAGAGATTAAAATATATAAATATTTTCATTGGCATCAAGCCAATGAAAATTGAATGATTGGATAGAAATTTTATTTATATCAATATGTGGTACTTTGAAGAGAGACTTTTCGGCCATCTTTCAAAAATTACTGTTGTATACCTCAGTTTCAACACAAGTTAATGACCTTAAGTACTTCTAAATGCTTTTGGGCATACAGTTAATTTCCGTACAACTAAATAAAGCCAAATAAATTTTCTGATGGCTGCCAAATTGGAAGAAAAGCGAGAGTCCAAAAATTTTCTTAACTGATAAAATTACGTACGTTATTTACGAAGCTTTGCTTATATATGGCACTTAGACCTCACGTTGTTAACAGTATCTGTTTTTTTCCAAAATAGTCACCCATCTAAATATTGAACGGGCTCATCGTTGTTTAACTTGGATGATCTAGCGGGGAATCAATTTTTCAGTGTGACTTAATCATAAATCCAGTTGTAACTAATGTTAAACATCAGTAGATTTTCTTAGTTTTATTTTATGCGTAAACTGAAAGCACCGGTCCCCGTCATACCCCACCCACGAAGTTAAGCAGGGATGAAGTTGCTCAGTAATTAGAAGGGTGAGTGGGCGCCTTGTGATCGTAGCCTTCTGTGCCAGAGTAAAATAAAACTTAGACAACCACATGGATGGTTTTTTTTGTCATTTTAAATGTATTATGTCTATTTAAGCGAGAGAAATTAATTACCAAACATTGATAAAATATCTTTAGCTAATTAAAAATCACGTCTTGAGTCTTGAAAATAGGAGTTACATTTTTTGTATTTGTTTGTTTATCTAGTTTAATGGCATATCAACTAATATATATATATATATATATATATATATATATATATATATATATATATATATATATATATATAATGTAATGGTTAGTGTTCGACAATAACCGGGAGACCAAGGTTCAATCCCAGGTCAAGTCATACCAAAAACTTTTTTTTAAATCTTACTTCATGCCTCTTTGCTTAGCACTCAGTATTATTAGGTACTGATCAAAGGTAAGTGGAGGAATCCAGGGAAAGGAGTACCACCCAACCCTACATCTCGGTGTAGTAACTATTGAAAAAGAAGCCTCCGAGTTGCCTTTGACTACGGTCGGTCAACTTACTAATGTATGGGGTGGGGGGAAACTGGGAATAAATATGACTGTATGAAAATGTATATAAATGAAGAAAAAATACACACACAAAAAAAAAGTGCTTTAGAGAAAAACATGTATAAATGTTTGCCAACGTTAAATGTTTCAGTTTTTAAACCTTCATTGGGGGGGATATATATCTACAAATAAAACCATTCACTGAAGATTGTTTTTTATATATATATATATATATATATATATATATATATATATATATATATATATATATATATATGTATATGTGTGTGTGTGTGTGTGTGTGTGTGTGTGTGGCAGTTAGGTCCAAGATCGGGAAATTCTGATGTTTAGGGAGTTAATAGAGAGGTTGATTGTTTTCAGAAAAAGAATTCCTCAATCTTGGACCGAACTGACACCTTTATAATAAATATAACCAGTTTATAAAAAAAAAAAAAAAAGCAGAAATTGAAATATTTTAGGAAAATATTGAAAAACTTCCAAAACAAAACCAGATTAAAACTCAGCCAGGAATAAAAGATATACTAAAAACTGAAGTTATAAAAAGCCGATATGACCAAAAACAAGATAACCACCATTTCCTACAGATTGACTTAAAAAAATAAAAACTTAATTCTCTATATAAAGGTTCAATACTTCTGAAAATAATGATAATCACATCAACCTCTAACTATAAACTCACTGAACATGAAAAAGAATCTCAATAGGATTCAAAAGTGAATAGTTTTGTTTTTTTTTTGTTAACTTTGTTTTTAAACGAGCTGGTGCTCATTTGTTTGCACATAGTTAAATGGTTTCAAGTATTTTCATCCTTATGTAATTGAACCTCAGTCACCTCTTTCCAGCACCTTTATAGAAGAGACCAGATTCGAGAAATTCAAGAAATAACCATACAAGGACCCTACTAAGAGGCTAACTCGTGACTAAAACAATTTTTAAAATAAAAAAATAGCATTATATTGATAGGGGGAAAGACACAATATTTAGTGTATAATATGCAAATTTCAATCATTTTGTAAATAGGTAATGTAATGGTTTTCTTGGGGTGATTTCCTCGATATTTAATGCATTTACTAACAGAAATATAGATGCATAATGATTTTTGGTCGAGACTCGTGAATAAGTCGGTTTTGTACATAGGTCTATTTTTGATTTAGTCATAAAATCATTAATTCACGAAACTGAATTACATGTCATGAGAATTCACAATATAAATTAATTTTTTTAAATCATACTGACACTGAATTTAAAGAATTCACTTTTGATGAATTTTAAAACTTCAATATCTAAACACTCAGAGTTACACGAGAGAATATGATCAAGTCGTTGTTTCCATTTTTTATGTTATTTCTTTTAAAATTTCGCTCAGCTTCATTGCTGCTGAGTACCGAGGTGTTTCCCCAAATCCAAGCTTTTTTTCTGAGTAAGTAAAGTAAAGCTAGCGGCCGTAGTCGAGGGTGACCCGAAGGTTCCCTTTCCGATAGCTTACTACACCAAGGTGTAGGGGAGGGCGCTACTCCTTTCTCTGAATCGCTCCACTTTACCCTTGATCCGTACCTTATAATGCTGAGTGTTAAGCAAGGCGACACCAAGTACCATTTTTTCATTCTTTGGTATGACTCGACCTGGGATTGAACCCAGGTCTCCCAGGCTATTGGCGAACACTAACCATTACTTCGACATTTTTTATTCGGCACTTTCCTTTCCGCTAATGGCAATGCCTAAGTTCTTAAAAAGATAAATGACAAATGAGTAAATTAACATATTCTATGATTGGTGATAATCCCTTTCGAACAAATCAAGGATAAGGATTTCCTTAGCAGTCAAATAGATCAGTTGAATTGATTGATTGATTGATTTTAGCGGCATGTATATATCACTGTAGGGTTATTTTATGCCAAGAGGTTTGGGAATCGTGTTCATATCTACATTAGATTCTTCAGAGTTTTTAAAAGACGATCCTATCGAATGTGAATGATTTTCAAACATAGATAGGACCCTAACAGGTTTGAGTAGACCTGAGAGTAATGGCAATAAAGTGATACTTCACACTCCAAGATTCGGAGCCTCAGCATCAGATGCAATTAGCCATACTAAAGACAACCCTTTTTTGGGGGGTGGGGATGAAGTCTTAGTCAATATATTCTATGCTCCACCGACAGAGTGAAAGAAAAAGCTAGAAAAGAAAATGCAAAAAAAAAAAAAAAATTGAACGTGAAAATGCAATAAAATAAAAAAATAAAAAATAGACAGAATAAGAAAATGTAAAAAAAGAAAAATTGAACCTTTTCTACAAACGAAAACGAATTTTAAAAAAAATGAAATACATCACGGGTGCATCCGGTGGTGTAATGACTTCCTGACCATTACAAAAGAGTTAAATTCTTAATGAGTGCTCCATACTTCTGGCCTTATGCCAAAACTAATCTTATTTAAAAATAAATGAATAAATAAAAACTTGCATTTTGATTTAACAAATAATGTCGATTTATTGCAATTATTTCTGTTTTAATCCCATCGAGAAATTTGGAAGTGTTCAATATTTCGTTTGTCATCACTTGACAAATCCTTAATACATAGCATTATAAAGAGGCATTGGAGCGTCACTGCCTCCTGCCACAATTATCGGCTGGATACGATTTCACTTCAACTAATCAAGTCATATTTTAATAACTTATACATGCAAGTGATCTTCTTTTGAAATGTCCTTTTATTCTTTTAAATCCTAGTTTACTCACACACACACAATTTATTGTTTATACAACTGTAAAGATAGATGTTGAAAAAAGTGTGTGTGTATATATATATATATATATATATATATATATATATATATATATATATATATAAATGTTCAGATGTATTCGTTTATATGATAATATACCTTTGTTTTGTTTCGGATACTACATCACATTCTAACATCGCCCTGAAGATGGTTTAACAAAAATTTAAGGAAAAAAAATAGCACGTAAAATATAAACATTATCATATATAAATGAATACATCAACTGAATTTTTTTTTTTTTTCATATTTATACACAGATTTATTTTCCTTTTTCTCGAATACATGTTTACCAGATATTTATAAATAAAGAGTGTAAACTAAAAGCAATAAAGTTCGTATGTATCAAAAACTCCTAAATATATCAATTCATATATTACATATAACACACCTTTAAGAAAATAAAAAAACGGTCACCTTAGGATTATAAATTTATTTCCATTCTGCTATGGATATTGATATGAATCAATAACACCAAAATTAACAGGACTTCTTCAGATCCAATGGATATGATTAATACAGCCAGAATGGACAAAGGAAGGAAGGATGGGAGGGGGTTGAATTTAAAAGTTCATAGTTGAATGATTTTATTGTCCTGACGGAATAATACATATATATAAATACATGTGTATATATATATATATTCACGTCTCTTGGTTTGGCTTCTTTGATTAATGACACATCAACCTTCGTGGGTTAATTAAAACTAGATCTATCCTTTGGAAAGGACAGTAGTGGCACTATTTAAACCATGGCTGGGTGGATAAAGGGGGTTGATATCTTTATCCGAATGGTATTAGTCCGAAAGGGAACGTAATAGCGCGATTGAAATCCAAACTCTCTTAATACGATATCACTGTCTAGCATTAACTATGGGGACTCTCCTTCGGGTACGTTTGTGTTGTTGTTGCGTGAACCTTTATGGTAATATACAATTGAATATATTCATGGTCACTACCTTATCAAATGGAAAGATACAAGATAGATTAACATAATAAAAAAAAAAAAAAAAACACAACAACAAAAGATTAATGACGTGTGATTGACTAGTCGATTGCAATCGACGTATTGGGCAGCCCTGATGCATGTTTTATATGAACAGTAATAGATATAAATTCTTTATATAAAATAGAGGGCGGTGTTCACTATCAGATTTCTGTGTTCTTTTCAAAATGCAGTTTCTTTGGTTAAGATCAAAATATACGGACTCTTAATTTTATTCTCATTTGATTTATTTTAATAGCATGTCATCGTACATTAATATTTCTTATGGTATCTTTAGAATTTTTTTTTTTTTTTCGCTATTATGAATCAAGTACTCTAATATAATTTGCACACCGTAATGTTTAAGTATTTCTTGGCCCACTCGGTGGGGGCTACAGGATACACCAACTGCATCTCTGCAGAGGGATAAGACTCCCCGAATGAGGGTCCTAGATATGACACTAAACAATCTGATGTCCCAGAGTAGTAGCACCTGATATGTCAAATAGAACTGGGTGACTTTGGCATTACACAACCCACGAAGATTGACATGCCATTAAAACAAAAACACTCCATAGAGCTCCAAAACTGAAGCCCCACAATTAGATTCAGTTTAATGTCCTACCCAGGACACTAGGAAATATTAAATCGATAAAGACAAACAGAAACTGTAATTTGAATATGACCCCCAGAGATCGGATAGTAACAAAAGTAACCTGCTAAGTTGTTTGTCCAAGTTTCGACCATGTAAATAAAAATCTACAAAACCTTCTTTCACTTCAGGAATTCGGAAGTTATTGTTTTTTTGTTTTCAAAACCCTAAGAACTAATTAAAAGCAATGAATAAATAAATAAATGGAAATTTTTAAAGATTGTCCAGAGGATTGCTGCTGTTTAAGAGTGTAAAATAATAGCAAAAAAATGAAAATTTACAATATACGTACGTATTGGACAAAAGAAAGAAATATTTTCCAGCAGGTGAGGATTCACTTTTTTTCTTTTTATATATATATAATTATAAATATGTATATAAAGAAAAACCTCCAATTAGTACTTATCTAGTGAGAATGATAAAAAATCAACACTTCGATTTTTCTGGGAGTGGTCATTTCTTTTCTCAGTAAATACACTGAAATATGTTTTCCTGCATTTAAACAAACTAACGTTCTAATATGTCGACCCTCTCCTGATTCCTTACTGGTGTGATTAAGGGCGTGGAAATAGTTTTGTTATTTTTGTTTGTTTGTTTGGGCAATTGACCAATAGAATGAAACCTTGGTAAGATAAAGCCAATCATATTGCATATCTCCCCAGTCCGGTAGTTTATAATCCTGTTTAAGCTTTTTATCTTGTTTAAGAGCCGGAAGTGGTTGGTAGAGCTTTCCCACCGCCGCGTTAGTATTCACTGAGAATTCATTCAAAACCAGTATACTACGTGCAGCCCCACCACAGAGGAGTTGTTTTTTCAACGTTAATAGAACACTACTGGATTTCTTTAAAGGATCATAACACTACTGCGGTCTACTGCAAATAAAAACCTGTATGTAAACAAACATTTATATATATATATATATATATATATATTATTCTGTAAGCATAAAGGTAAATTATGACAACTAAGGGAAAATATTTATTTGAATAATTAGAAATGTATGTATTTTTTGTTGCTTAGTTTTTTTTTTTTTTGTTTTGTTTGTGTATTATGTCTTCATCCACAACTCCTTCGAATTTGCAAAGTGATACGGTGCTTATGACCACATATTACCAAAAATCTGGTGGTCTGTATAATCATGCCTATGGAGGTTCAAATGCAGAGCTTATACCAACAGCATTTCATTCAATATCTCCATACGGCTTGGATGCTTCGGCCACATCCTATTCACACACGCATCAGACACATCCTGTTGTCCATACACAACCTCATTATACGACAGCCCTTCAAAATCAAGTCAACTGGCCACAACTAGCACACAGATATGGTCAGATGGCGAACACGACGAATACGACGGCTCATCACCTAGCTGCGTCTGTTGTTTCATCTGATTATAATAATAATCGACTATTTAGTCATAGTACGAATTCACTTCTTCCTGCTTCGGCAGAAATTTGTGGCAGTCCAAGTCCTCATCGGAACATTCGACAACCAACTACTTCGACAACCTATCAAGAATGGTTAACCTCTACAAGTAACCAGCAAACAATTACAACGTCAGCTGGCAGCCTTAGGAATTCTTCTAACAGCGACGATCGTTCTCTTCGTAATCTTGATAGTAATTCTATGTCCTCTTTAGTCTCTCATCAGGATCAACAGGTGTTGCCCACTTCACAAAAGAGCCAAAATGGCCTCCGCATAAACACACTTAACAGATACACCTCACCTGCATTTCACCGGACACTAAACTCCTCACCCACTCCAAATACACACGGGGAATACTTACATCAAACAATGAACGGAAGTGAAATGCAGACTAGTCTAACTAATTCTCCTGTATCCTTTTCGGATATTTCCGTACCTCATTCGGAAATGGTTCAAACTCTTCCTCAGCAACCGATTCTTTCGCAACAAGTACACCATTCTACACTACAACAACCACAACAACAACAGCACTCTCTCCATAATACCTGCTATCAATTAAATCGTTTAAATTCACCGGTTGTCTCGAACTCTTATCTCCAGTTGCCTCATCCGGCAATGGATCGCGGTGTTAGCAACGACGATGGACTTTGTTCTTCAGATCCTGATTCAAGCCCGAATCCATTAATGAATGGAAGCCGAGCGCCTTACGATTGGATGCGATCAGCGCAAATGGAAAGTACATCAAAAATACGAAAAGCAGGTAAAGAAATTTAACAAATTACTAACTTCAGGATTTGTCGTCAATAAAACTGAATTTGACTTGACTTTGCTTATAGAGCGTTTAGCTATTATCAAACTTAGAATTATTTAAGTGAGTCTGTTAAAATCGCAGGTGGGAGTTTGAAAATAAATCCTAAAGCAACACGAACACCTTTTTTTTTTTTTTTTTTTTTTCTTTTTTCTTTTTTTTTAAAAAAGGCATTGATATTTCCGATACAATTGTGGCCCCGCTTTTGACATCATCAGATTTTGTGAACTTTCTACCATCAACGCACAGAATCCAGATAAAAAGGTCAGTGAGTAAAGTGTTAAATTTTTGTTATTAACTTTCAGAAGGACAAGCTCGGTCATTGACAATAGTAAAAAAAATTGAAGGAATGAAAACAATTTAAACCTTATTAGTTCAGGTTAAAAGCGCGTTAATGGTTTTATCCGATGCAGGTGTCATTGGGAAACGGAAAATTTTGATAAACTACAATTTGATTTCGTCACTAAATTTCTATTTCTTCGTTCCCCTATGTCCGCATCGGAAAAAAAGGCTTAAAAAGTTCGGTTTTAACCTGGACTTTTCCGATTTGAAATGTTGATGGCTCTAGGTAAGCAGCAGATAGCCTGTTCAGTTTTTGAGTTGGGTGACTACTAAGAAAATAGTATTTTAGCAACCTAAGTTAGTGTACCAGACGAAGCAAATCTTCGTAAAAATAATTATAGCGTCTTTTTTTTCCCTTTCCCGCCCTTGCTTCTTCTATACAAGGAAATTGGCATTTGTTTTCAGTCATCGTAAATCTTAAATGACTTATAGCCAGCCAATCTAGGTTACGGTGAATCTTACAAAAATCGATGACGTCAAAAAATGGGACCACAACTGTACCTTTTTTTTTTTTTTTTTTAGTAGAGCAGAATTTTGTATCAAAATGATTTTTTTTAATGGCATGTCAATCCGTCAAGGGTTAATTTATGCCTTCAGGTTAGGGAATTGTGTTCATTGTATGTTCATATTCGCATTTTTGTATAGTTATTTTTAAGAGATTTTTCTCAAATTTCTATATAATATTTGGTACATTACCACCGAAAATTCATTCTGAATTATTCTGTACATCATACAAACACCGTTATTTTTTAATCGGTTCGCTAAATCCCTTTATTGTCGAAAAATGTATTTCTCTGTTGTGGTATAATCTCTTCTGGGTATTGCTGAAGAAGGTTGTCTAAATTTTTTCTGATGAAAATAAATGTAATAAGTTTAAAACAATTTCTTTTTGCTCAAACTTATGATTTTTAAAGGAAACCGTATGAAACCAAAAATATATATGGGGTTAAAAAATGGTTACGTCAAAATGAAATAAAATAAAATAAAAATGGCTGCTGTTTATAAAATAATTTTCATGTTCTTATAAATTAAAAAAAAATGCAACATCAAGTCACGTTGACAGCACGAATTTCCGTCTTTTTAACTCTCTCTCTCTCCATCCATCCCTGTCATCCATTACCCTCAGTAGTTTTAACTTTACAATTCCATTCTAATAACTTATTTTTTCGCTACAATTTCAACGTTCAAATTTTATCGATAAAATTCAAATAATTATTTAAGAAATTATTATACCGAAAAAAAAAAAATTTTTTACAAGTAGGCATTTAGGAAATTATTATACAAAAAGAAAATTAAATGTGTATTTATTTTACCAGTAGGTATTTTTTTTAAATTTACAATTTTTTGTTTATTTCAAGAAATCCTCTTTTGAATTTTAGAAAAATACAAACAGCTGCTTATTCTTTTGACGTAAACAATTTTTTACGATTTTTTTTCAAAAATAAAAAAACCCCACAAATCATTAGTATAAATAAAATAAGCCGTTTTGAATCAAATCACATTTTCCATTAAAATAATTTTAGACAGCCTCCTTAAACTCTGCCCAGTTATTTTTAAAAATGAACTTCAAATCTTTCAAAAATGCTTTATTTTCGATTTTTGATTAGTCTTAAAACAGGTGTTCAATTGATATATTGGGATGATGCATAATTCGATCCTAACTCTGTGTTTGTATTCATCACGGTGGTTGTTCAATAATAATAATAGAAATGTACAATTTCAATTTGTGGAGTAATGGTTATCGTCGTAGGAAACGGACACGGCGATACGAGTTCAAATCCTGGACGAGACTGATTGCATTTCACATAGAACTAATACCCTTGGGAAAGGTATAAATCCAATTATTCTACCGCTAGCTATGAGTAAATAGTTGGGCAGACTGGGTTCTTCAGCCTTGATGTGAATTCAAACCTGTTAAACTCCGCTTAAAAAATTGACCTTGTGTCATATCCTGCCCGAGCGGAGGGGTTGGTAAATAAAAATGGTGTAGCGGCTAATGTGTTGGACTGTAACATCGTGCTATAGCATTCACTTTTTGATCAATACCCATGGGGAAAGATAAGGACCCCTCCCCATGGATTAGATTGTTCAACTACTGTTCGTCTATAAATTGTCTTTGGCTTTAAATCGCTCATGAATCTTGATATGCTTTTAAACAAAGAAACTAGTCTCGAGTGACTAGCAACCCTTCACATGAGTTAGTCTGAGTGTCCCATATATTCAGCCTTGTGCCACACATAAACAAAAATCTTAGTAAATTACTAAAAGAAACCAACCAACAAGAAAAAAGGATCCTATTTGTACCAGTGCTATTTGTAAACTTAAATCGAGGTTTTCATTTCAAGGGTGGAATGTTTTCTATACTTAATAGTACCAAGATTCCTACATACGTGGTGCCTTCAATAAGTTTCCAGACATTTTTGTACAGGCTTTTAAAAGTGTCGAAGACTCATGAATATTCAGTATGTTATTACTATACATCTTATGAGAAGACTGACCAATTTTTATGATTTCACGTTCAAATGAACAGCTACTGCAGCAATTGGAATACACCCTACTAAAGCCTGATTGTCACCGTTGGTGAATTTCCAAAATACAATCTGGACGTGAGGACACTTTAAAAGAATGATTTGCAATAAAATTCTGTTTTAAACTTGGAAAAAATGTCACAGAAACGTATGGAATGCTTCAGACTGCTTTTCGACCATCTTGAATGAATGGAGCATGAGTTTTTGAGTGGCATAACAGATTCAAGAAAGGCAGGGAGTCTGTGAGGGATGATAAGTGTGAGAGGAGTAAGGAAGTCAATGCACCAGATTTGATTTGCCAAAGGGTTAGGGTTACTATGTTGAGGTTTTAAGGGAGTTCAGGAAAAGATTCCGTCGGAAGAGTCCAGCACTCTTCAAATTGGGTCAGTGGCATTTCCACCAGGACAACTAGTCAACAACTCCATCCTTGTCACAGACTATTTGACCAAGATGGGCATCAAGAGGGTTCCCCACCGTCTCTATAGTCCAGACCTTTCTCCCTGTGACTTTTGGTTATTCCCTAAGCTCAGAGGCTGTCGTTATGAGACAATTGAGGAGATGCAAGAGGCTGTGACGAAGGTAATTGACACGCTGACACAAGAGGACTTCCATGGGGCCTTCCATAAGTTGTTGGAACGGTACAAGTGCTTTGCAGCCGGAGGAAACTACCTTGAAGGGGACTAGAGTTTCATGTGTGTACTATCAATAAAAGTGCCCATACGAAAAAAGTCTGGGAACTTATTTAATGATCCTCACGGACACATACACACACACACACACACATATACATATATATATATATATATATATATATATATATATATATATATATATAGCAAAATGACTGAGTTTCTTTTCCAATTATAGATATATTTGCTTTGGATGATATTTATATATTAATAATCATACACTGAGCACTCCTAGAGAATTATATGAATCCTCTTATAGATTCTCAATTTGAGTCGTAATTATTTGTAACCGAAGGATCTCCCCTTGTCATATTTGATAAAAAAAATCAAATGAATGACTTTATGCTTCTTTGTTTCATCCAAGACAAAATTTAAACTTTATGTGAATACTCAGTCAGCTTTAAAAATATTGTGAAGTTTGAATGTCTTCATAAGCAATACTGTTAAAAGAAAGAAAACGTTTATTTTGAAGTTGTTTAGCACGATAAGAGATCTAATTCAATACTAATAAATGTTTTGGGAAACGTAACTTCTCGCTTTTTTAACTGATTTTAACTCCATGTCATCTCGTCTAGAGATTGGGCAATCGCGTTCATTGTTATATGAACTATTCATATCCAATATTATAATTAGTTTCAAGTATTTCTATTTAAGTCATTTGCTTGCACATTAACATGTCTTCAAGTAACTGATAAAAATCCTAACTAAACAATTGTCTCAAGTAACCATTCATAATAGAAATAATTTATACTGTATCAAGTACTATATTCTAATACTAATGAAAGATCTATTTAACGCATATATGGTACTATAACAGGTACTACCACTCGCGGTCAATGTACCCTGGAGTAATGACAATAAAGGGGTATGCCATAATCCTCTGATCTCTAGAACTGAAACCTGACCATCATGTACAGTTTTGTGTCACACCCAGGACACTCTTTTCTAGAGATGTCATACACCTCTGCAGGGGATACAGACAACATATTTTCCTTTGGTAAAAATCAAAGTGTATTTTGTGTTCTTGGAGTCTATGAAAGATGGAAAAACAGATTCTACACTCTGATCTTAGCCGAGAAGCTGCATTTAAATCGAGAAATCATATTCTGTATTTCAAAACTGCATTATTCATAATTACAATTTTTTAGGGTTTAAATGTTTCATTTCACCAAGTCTAATGCCTCAAAATTGCTTGTCTTGGTCTAGTACAAGACTCACTCTCCACTTCCACCCCCACCCCCACACTAATGCTTTGTTTAATGTTTTCTCACGGCTATGAAATGATTTTTCAACTTTCACTTTCTTTCTTACGTTTTGATATGTTGAGACTTTTAGTTTAACTGTTTATCAGTTCAAACGCATTTTTACTTATATTGTCTGAAATAAGAGAGAACTCTCACAATTTCAACAACCCGGTTCATCTAATTTAGCCTCTACCTGCACACGTGGGCATGTTGGTATCCAAATCAGCCAGAGATGGTCAAATTTGCCTTCGCTGTGATGTAGATGAGCGGAATCTTGGTCAAATACATTCCGTAAAGATTTTCTGTAATAATGTAAAATTTCTAACTATCGTCAATCCTCGATAGTTTTGATAATTAAGAAAATCTGATAATACTTTGCCCAGTCGGCTGGGGCTGTAGACTACACCGACTGCTGCAGAGGGGTAAGACCCTACCCTACAAGTTTCTTTGATATGACACTAAACCATCTGATAATACTACCCCATCATACCATTCTAGCAACTTAAGTTTTGTACACTTTTTTTAATAAAAAGTAAATTAGTGAATTTGGTAATCGTTCAATTTAGTGGCGTAAAGTTTAAGATAAATAAATATTAATCTAAAAATGTGGGCACATCCAAGAAATCCACTTATAGATATTTTATTTCAAAACCCTGCTTCTTAGTCTTGGCTAAGATCAAAGTGTAGTATGATATCGTGATGATTTATAATGTCAAACCCATTTTGATTTATATTGCCTGAAATAAGAAAATGCTTTTATTATAATTTTAAAGATTTGTTATTTCTATGGTAATGTTCAGTGTGTCTGCATGTGCATATAGAAACGTAATACAATCGCTTAAAAGCCAAGCAAACACCTTGTCGGTGATACTTAGTATACGTAGACTGGTATTTCTCTCCCCCCACCCCACCCCCAAAAAATAAGCGGTGTCATGAGTAGGTCAACTATGTGATGGTGAGGCTCCAGTTGTGGAAATTTGGGAAATATACAGTCGCCCCTTCATTGCCATTACTCCCAAGCCCACTCTGACTCGGAGAGGTAGTAGTCTGTTGGGGTTATATCTATGGATCGAAATGAGCTGTCTAAAAATTAGTATTAGATAGGAATACTTGATACCATATAACTGTAAATCATTCAGGATACTTAATTGAACCGATAATTATTTACTAAGCATTATAATTAGTGACTTAAAACCATATAACTGCAAGTCAACAAATGTTTATCATTAAATATAAATAATTACTTGAAAATACATAATTGTATATAAATTATTAGTATTAGATAGGAATACTTGAAACTATACAACTGTAAAAAAAATTGTATTAAATAGAATATTTGTATATCTGTATGCAAGAATTCTTAACTGCACAAAAATATGAATATACAATGTACATGATTCCCTAACTGCTAAGAATAAAACAACCCTAGATATGTTGACGTGCCGTTATGATAAATCAAACAGTTAGTCTCAATCATTGGCTTTAAGGCTCTGAAATTTCTGAACAAACCATCTAGTTAGTGATTAGGAAAGGAAAAGAGGAAAATGATCCGAGCCTGTTGAAGATGTCATTTATAGGTTTGAGATACATTTAGCCTACCGTAGTCAAGGGCAACCCGAAGGCTCCCTTTTCAATAGCTACTACACCAGCTACTACAGGAGAGTACTATTCCTTTCGCTGGGATTGGTCCTCTTACACTCGATTCATCTGGTGATTCAATAGTTATCACTAGCAGACTATTATTAGTTTGCCCAATCGGCTAGGGCTGTAGAATACACTGACTGATAACTCCCCACCCTCAACGAGTGTCCTGATATGACACTAAACAATCTGATGGTGAGGTTCCAGTAATGCTGGAGCTTTGGGGAATGCAGAGCACCCCCTTCATTGCAATCGCTCCCAGGTCCACTCTGTCTCAGAGTGGTAACACCTGATAGGGTCCTATCGATGGGTTAAATAAAGCTAAACAACGTACTTATGCTAAATTGAATTACTTGAAAAGGAACTTTTTTAATTTCTAAACTGTACTTAGGCTTAATTGAATTATTATAATTAGAACTGTTTGACTTAACTGAATAGCTTGAAATAAATGTTTTTGACAACTAAACTGCATTTACATTGAAACAGCGTACTTATGCTAAACTGAATTGTTTGAAATAGAACTGTTTTTGACATCAAACCTGAACTTTTTAAAATTAACTATGTAATTATTATTATACTAAACTGAATTGTTTGAAATAGAACTGTTTATTTGTATAAAAATGGATTTGGCATTAAATAATCTACAAAGGTCGATATGCCATAAAACCCAACCAAACCATTGTTATCAAATTCGAATCTCACTGGGTGCCCCATGCTTGTGCTTCAACTAAACAAAGCCTAGTAGTAATTTACTACGCTTTTTTATTTTGTTTAGATGTGGCACAAGGCTGTATGAATGGGGTGCCTAATGAGACTAACGCACTCGTGAAGATTTGCTAGTCTAGCTTGCTAAATAAACATTAAGTTCGTATTTTAACTTGTCTGGTACGAGCTCTACAAGTTTTGTTTTTTGTGTGTTCTTTTTTTTTTATGGTAGGGATTTTGGGTCTCCTTCCCCCGAAATCTATGTTGTAGGAAAAATCTTCTAAACATTCCGCTTAGCGCCAGATGTGTAAAGATCAAAGGGACTTATTTTTTCCTCGGCGCTCGGACTAAGAAGAACCGGCGCCAGTCAACGCTCACTGATGGTGTGAAGTGTCGCTGAAATCAAGATCAGAATCAACAGAACTCGTCACCGGAAAAACAACAAAGAATTGAGGTAGTTAAACTCTACTGCTACTCCTACTACTTTGTCTGACCAAGTGGACGTCTGGTCAAGCTGTTAAAAGCTAACTACATCGCAGGTCAACTCTGCCGGCAACTGCCCTGTTTACGAATCGACGACATATAACATATTGACTGTGACTAAAATAATGAATGGTTGTTAAAGGAAAAAGAAGTGACCCGAACGGTCATTCTTGATACAGCTGTAGACGATTAGAATCAAAAAGAAGTTATTTTATTAAGTATTCATTTAAATATATTCTTAAACAAATTTACTACCCTGCTAAAAAAAAAAATACAACCCAAAATATTCGACAGATGAATCCGATTAAAACGAAATACATTTTTATAATTTCTAGATTCGGTTTGAGTGAACTTTTGTGTGTGTGTGTTAAAATAACTTTCATTTTTGAAAATTAGGTTTCAGAATATATGTAATTTACAAAGCGCTTTGCTTTGATGTGGCGCAAGGCCGAATGAAAGGGGCGCCCAATGAGACTCTAACTCACTCGTGTAGGTCTGTTAGTCTAGCTTGCTAACCGTTACACCACCAGAGGTGCCCTTTATTTACGAAGCTCCTTGCTTCGATGCGGCACAAGGCCGAATGAATGGGGCACCCAATGAGACTCGAACCCACTCTTGCAAGGTTTCAGAATATATGCATGCGAAATAGTTCTAATGTTGGGGGTTTAGATTTACAAACTTGTGGAGTTGGGGTAACGCCGCTACTGTCTGTCTTCAAAAATGGCTTTGATATCAGATAATCCACGAAGGGTGATATGCCATTAAAGAAATATACCGAAACAAACTAGGCCCTGACTGTTTAGTCGAAATTAAATTTTCAATTAAGTTTACAAATAAAACTGGTGCAAATGCTGTTATAAGGACAATCCCCGACAGAGGATAAATGGATATCTATAAAAATTTTAATTGTATGTAACGTACATCATAGTGAGATCTTTGTATTAAAGCAATATAATCAAAATATCTGAGAATAAAGCATTTTCCAGTCCAATTTAGAACAATGAGGGGGGTCTCCGTAGCTTGCTGGACTGCGATATCCTAGAAGGTGAGTTCGAACTCCAGTCATGCTATTACAGTCACTTTGACAAAAGTAGTAATTTACGAAGCTCTTTGCTTCGATGTAGCACAAGGCCGAATGAATGGGGCACCCAATGACTCAAACTCACTCGTGTAGGTTTGCTAGTCGAGCTTGCTAACCCATACACCACCCGAAGTGCCTTTGACAAACGTATGAACCCTCTTATCCTCCCAGATATGAATTAAATTAATTAAATCCTTCTACGAAGATGGATTTGGCATCAAATATCCTACGAAATTTGATATGTCATTAAACAAACAAAGCAAATCAAATAACTACAAAATTTTATAGGGTCTCCGATATCTCATGAACGTTAAAAATCCCTTTACCTCCTCAATTCTTTCCCAGTTCATTTGGTACATTCTCTAAAACTGAACGTTGATCTTCAAAATTTGCGCTACTCCACTGTTCAATGTGTAAATTAAAAGTTTTTCATACGATTAAAAAGTTTTTTTTTTTTTTTTGTTTTTTTTTACGTAGTTAAATTGTAAGTGTAACAAAACTTGTTTGATTTTATGCTATTGAGCGTTTGTTGTGAAAGTGATGTTTATTTTTCTATTTAAGAAATAATTCATATCGATATTAAACGATCGTTTATGAACAGCAATTATCACCTAATGTAAATAAATGGGGAAATACCTACAATATTGTATGTAAACGACACATCATAGTGAGATATTTAGCAAGAGCAATTCTATTAAAATATTTAAGAGAATAAAGTACTTTCCAGTCCAATTCATAAATGAGACAAGTGTCTCGTATGACACTAAACAGCATTTGATTGTGAGACTTCAGTACTGGAACATTGGAATGTGGAGTACTCCTTTCTCATTACTCTCAAATCCACTCTGACCCGGAGTGGTAGCACCTGTTAGGGTCCTATTTATGGGTCAATTACTACTGTTTAAAGAAAATAAACTCAAGTTTGTTTAAAATGTTACTCGTTTACAAATCCTATATATGTATAAACAAGATTTAGCGTCGAATAGTCTATAAGGGTTTAATATGCCGAAAAACCTAACCAACCAATCAGTTTTCGCTACATGCAATCAGCAAAAAGTAGCAAAATTCACGATATTTTTAGTATTTAGAGAACATTTCGAAAGAAATGGTCCCATGTGGAATGTGGTAGTGGAATGTGGTAGTATCAATGGAATGTACGCTAACTTTTAAATTGGCAAGAAATTTTGTCTCTTTATTTCAACAATTTTGAAATTTATGAACAAGTTGTTCAGGTTTTATCTTTAACTGGGATTATTTCAACATTTTATCAACTGGCTTTTTTATATTCAAAAAGTGTCTCTCAAACACAAACTCCATGTCATACTTATTCTTTGCTACTAGTACCATGTAACCCAGTACAACAGTCATGTTACTTGGAGAGGAGATGGGCACTGCCAAGTAACCCTCCCATCGCCTCGAGACTCCATGAAGGCCAACTACTTGACATGGTATCCCAAAGATTAGAAAAAATGTTATGGAACTTTGGTCACATGGGCGCCTCAGGTAGTGTAATGAATGGTTAGCAAGCTCGACTAGTAAACCTTTACGAGTGAGTTCGAGTCTCATTGAGTGCGCTATTCATGCAGCCTCGTGCCACATATAAGCAAAAAGCTGAGTAAATGACAACTTAATTTGGCCAAATCCAACGTTAAAGTTTGATTTAAAATATCTGTTCATAGAATAATTTTTTTTGCATAAAAACGAACTCGGGGTTAATTTATTAATTAAATTTCAGTAAATCGAACATTTGTTGTTATGACTGACACGATCAGGGTAGTTAGTAATCGAAATTTTGTAATTTTATCTACAACATTAGAACTGTTTTGCATAATGATTATTTGAATGTGGCCGGTAAAAAGTCACAGAAAAGTTACAAATTATAACAGCCGATTTGGTCTGTTTTATGGGGGAGGTGCTTTTGGTGTTTGTTTTTTTTTTTTTTTTATTGGATTCTATTTTTAAACATAAACCAAGCCACAAGTAAAAAAAAAAAAGCATTTTCCGACATTTTTGTGTGATTCACTTAACCGAATCTTGAACAATTTTAATCAGATTTACGATTAAATGTTGGAAATTTTAAAGTTGTTGGGTAGAAAATTTAACAGTTTATTTGTACCGGTGTTATTTGGGGGCTTCATACGTTAATTTTTCAGTATGGACTCTGAAATACTTTTTAAAACTTAGTCTATGTCGGGCATTTTCATTCAGTGATTTATTCAACCACCTGGGGAAAGCTTACTACTTAGAATATTTCAGAGTATTTATCTTATTCCATTGTACCCGAAATGTCAAAACAGTTTTAAAAATGGTTCCACACATACACGCGCGAAAAAGAATGAAATTAATCAGGGTATTACATCAAGAGGCGGAATTTTATTTTTTTAAATCTGAACAGAAGAATTTGTGAACATAAAAAAAAAAAAAATAGAAAAAAGGCAACATAATAAAAATTCCTAAATCTCTCTATTATCTTAACCAACCATAACATTTGATTTCCAAAACTCTAAATGCAGAAGAATTGAAGCATCTTCTATTTCATCTTTTGATACAATATTGCAACGACAAGCTTTTTACAAAATATCACCTTCTCTAACAAAAATGACGCAAAAGCCACTAATAACATTAGCCCCACCCCCACCCCACATACACGCTATTCTAGGAATTAAAAATTGTTAAGCTTTAAAAATTTGCTTCTCAAACTGTAAAACGCTGCTACCCTCGGTATCCCCACCAAAAAAAAAATCCACCTCGTGAAATAATCAATTTTGAACATATTATCTTGTGTTATTTCGTTTTCATAAACATTCGTTTGCTCAGATGACTTCCAGCTGATAAACAAAAAAATTGTTATAATTTTATTTCTCGCACATAAACATAATTTTAATAGAATGTTTTTGTATTCAAATTTTTTAAATCGAAACGCGTTGGCATAAAATAAACAAATCATCAAAACTACACCAATATATTTTTCGTTCTTTTTCCTTATATATATATTATTTATATTATTTATTATTATTCATATTTATTATTATTATTATTTATATTATTTATTATTATATTTATATTATTAAATGATAATAAATATATATAAAGGAAATTAAATCCGACAGTGTGAAGAAAAGTTAAAAGAAAACAAAAAAACCCATAAAATTTGATATGAAAGTCGACGGTAAACGTTTCGGTTATAAAAACCTTAAGGATTTGAAATTCATGAAAAGTGTTTTTGAAATAGCAGGAGAAAGTGTAAATAAAAAGGAAATATACTGTTAGGAGTCTTCTTTTTTTATACACACTTTTTCTCTTGCTATTTCATCAAACTTCCATCGCTATTTTAACAACACTTTTCATGAATTTTAAGGCTTGAAGGTTATAAAGCTGTAACTTTCAACATAATTTCATCAAATTTTGTATTATTGCTTTTCAACTTTTCTACATACACACAAATTCGACGATTCATTCCATAAATCCGGCGAATTTTGCCTAAGAAATCACCAATAGGAAATATTATTTGCAGTTGCGTCAGGGAAATCAAATGAAGAGTCGTTTGATGTTCCTGTGAAGGCTGTCAACACGACCTTCACTGGTCACTGCGCTCAGAACCTATTCTTTACCGGAGAGTTGGATTGCCTTTTCGACTCTATCTCGTAGAGGTAAACCCAGGTTGAGCATATTTGTAAATATGCTTTGCCGAACATATCACATTTTCTTATGTAAATTTCATATGGTTTGTACTTATCAGTCACCGAAAATTTGATGACAAACCTCTGTTCAAGCCTGAAACACTATTTGATTTGCCGCTATAGCGAATAGCTTTGTAAAGAAATTGTGAGATTAGAATGTTTGCTTAAAACCAATTCCAAAAAGAGCAGAGTTTACACAAGTGGGAAGAAAATTCCCTTTACTGAATGACCCTTTGTGTGTTTGGAATTTTACTCCCTAGGCCTCAAGAACTAGTGTCTCACCACCTTCGGCAGTCGAGGATTCTAGTAGCAAAATTTTTGCAATTACAACATAAAATCTGAGTGATACTCGTGTCGCAGAGTCCATTTCCTACGACGATAACGACTACACCACGGGCACCTCCCATAAAATCTGAGTGATAGTAGCTGTCACGGTCCCCCATCTACAAATGAAATAAATCTACATGAAAATTACTTGTATTAGATAAGAATACTTTATATAACATAACTTCATTAACTCTATGCTGAAGACCATAATCATGTACAAATGATTACCTGTTACTTGCTTGAAATATTTGGAATCATAATATTGAGTACAAATTATTAGTATTTGATAGGAATACTTGAAACTATAACTCGGCGAACATTATTTTTGCTAAAGTTGATATGAAATACTTGCCATCATTCAGAAAGACTTCATGACGCTCAAACTGGAATCTGAATGACAGCAAGTGACCTCCTTTGTTCTGCCGTTGCCTACAGCTTCTCGTCTGTCTTGTATTGCTTCTCTTTCTCCTCGTCTCTGTTGTATTGCTTCTCTTTCTCCTCGTCTCTGTTGTATTGCTTCTCTTTCTTCTCGTCTCTGTTGTATTGCTTCTCTTTCTCCTCGTCTCTGTTGTATTGCTTCTCTTTCTCCTCGTCTCTGTTGTATTGCTTCTCTTTCTCCTCGTCTCTGTTGTATTGCTTCTCTTTCTCCTCGTCTCTGTTGTATTGCTTCTCTTTCTCCTCGTCTCTGTTGTATTGCTTCTCTTTCTCCTCGTCTCTGTTGTATTGCTTCTCTTTCTTCTCGTCTCTGTTGTATTGCTTCTCTTTCTTCTCGTCTCTGTTGTATTGCTTGTTTGCCCAGTCGGCTGAGGTTGTAGAATACACCGACAACTTCACTGCAGAGTGTTTTCGATATAACACTAAACAATCTGATGGTGACGCTCCAGTAGTGCTGGAACTTTGAGTAATGTGGAGTACCTCTTCATTGCCATCGCTCCCAGGTCCGCTCTGACCTGGAGTGGTAGATCATGATAGGGTCCTATCTATGAGTAAAATAGAACTAAACTGTACTTACGCTAAACTGAATTATTTGAGGCAGAACAGTTTCGATATTTAAACTGCGTACTTATACTAAACTGAATTGTTTGAAATAAAATTATTTGTCTAAACTGAATAGCTTGAAATTGAAATGTTTTTGACAATCCATTTTTATACAAATAATCAGTTCTATTTTAAACAATTCAGTTTAGCATGAGTGTAGGTATTCATGCTAAACTGAACTGTTTGAAATAGAACTGATTATTTGTATAAAAATAGATTTGGCATTGAATAACCTACAAAGGTTAATATGCCATAAATCCCGAATAAACAAATTAGTTCTATTGCTGCTTCTAGAGTAGTTACTACTACTATTACTACTATTTCTTGAGACCATCAAACTGAAAAGTATTTGTATTAGATAGGAATACTTAATATCATATGTGCAAACAAATGCTAAGACAATTCTTTTTTAAATGCAACGGAACTTAGAAAATGAAGTTCTGATTGTAATTCAACAAATTAATCAGATTTCTGTATTAACTAACCCACAAAGAGTTGATATGCAGTTAAGCAAAAAAAAAAAAAAAAAACCACACTCTCTCTCTCTCTCTCTCTCTCTCTCTCTCTCTCTCTCTCTCTCTCTCTCTCTCTAATTGTAATGGTTGCTGTATTACTTTTTGTAGTTTGTACTCAGCCTATTTTATAACTGAGATTTAAAGTCACCAAATTTATTGCAACAAAACTAATTTTTTTTCAAATGGACAAAAGCATGCCCGTTGTGCTCAGAAAATAACCCCCCCCCCAAAAAAAAAAAAACAAATGTGCGTCATATTTTTATTCTGTTCCACAATTCTCGTCTGTTACTCCGTTTCGCTTTGCAACTCTGTGGCAAATAAGTAAAATTGTGTCTGACATGAAAACGGCAGAAAATTTACACTCAACCTTCATCGACGCTTGCCAATTGTTTGTGGACAAAACAGCTGATATACAGTTAAGTGGTGGGTAACACTTCTGTCAACCCGAGAAATGCAAACTATTGTTGTTAATACAAATAACTTGCACATTTATGTTCTCAAGCATTCATCTCTGATTTAAAAAAAAAAAAAAATTTTTTTTCAAACAAATCTATTTAACCCATAGATGGAACTTAAACAGATTCTACCGAGACACCGGACCTGATAGTAATGGCAATGAATGTGTAATTCATACTCCCAGATTTCCATGGTGCCATACCCTCTTTTGTTTTTGCTGGTGGAGGAGGGAACTTAGACCTCTGCTGAGGGTGCAGTAGTAATATTCTGACAGGGTGACTAATAATTGACGCAATCGTATAGTTTCGAGTAACTAATAGCAATCTTTTGTAAACAATTGTAGCTTCAAATACATGAAACCATATTGCTGTAAATAAATGACTTATTGAAAAGAAATTTGGTGAAACCATAGCACTGTTTGAAAATTATTTGTATTAGATGGGAATACTTGATATGAGTGAAAAAAATTAAACGACCGTACAGAAAATATAAATACAAATGTAGAATGAATTTGATTTCTTAACTTCTAGGCGTAAAATAACCCTAGACGGGTTGAGATGCCGTTAAAATCAAAGCATTTCTAACTAGTTTTATAGTTACGTCTTAATGCTATTAATGTAAAATTACATGCTTAGTTAGGATTAAATGTAAACAAAAATACTTAATTGGATAAATCTTACTCAATTAAAAAGAATCTTCACAGAATGTCACCTTCGTAATGAAAAAGTGTTTATTATATGGACTTATCTTTTATAGTAATAAGTTTTGTGTAGATTCTTAATCAATAACAAAGATTTTAAGACTAGACATCTACATCTGAGTAAAATTCTCATTGTTATGTAATGCATGTTATGTATCCATCCATCTTACCTCTCTCCTTCTGGCAGAATGCGACACATGCTGCTTTTCGATGTTCTTCTAGCCTTACTTTTAGCGAGCGGCATGTCTCTTCTTTGCATACTTTACCACAAGACCAAAGAACACATCGACCGAAACGTTGGGAATATTACTATGAAGGTGTCCCCATTCTAGTGTACCCTATCCCTGTCAGTTAGTGGTCTAATCGGAAAATCTAATCTATTACTTCGGAATTCTCTCTCTCTCTCTCTCTCTATATATATATATATATATATATATATATATGAGAGAGAGAGTTGTCTCTTTATATATGTCTCTTGTTGTCTCCCATTGGGCCACAGATAGTCCAGATTGTTTCAATCTGTGGACAAATGGGAAAAATGGCTTCAGATAGAAATAAGTGGCGGAAACTGATTCACGAAAGCATAGAATCCTTTGAGAATGGCTGCATGCAGTACAGCGCTTACAAACGTCTGATTCGCAAAGGCGAACAGGGTCCAGCACTGGGTCCACAAAGTCAACACGCTGTGTGGAAAATTGTGCCTATCTCTTGCTGGTCTCAAAAGCAATCTGCGTAAATGTGCAAAATCTATCTTGCACCAAAATACTGTCACTGCAAACAAAACTGATCGGTTGTGCCAATTCTGTGGCAAAATCTGTTGCAGTTTGGCTGGCCTGAAGAGTCACCAACGAACACAAACAATTTAAGGAGGGTGGGGATTAGAGGACATGAGATAAAGGAGGTGGGCACGCTCGAAACCGCGAGGACAGCCATCATATATATATATATATATATATATATATATATAAGAGGTTATAACTATTTTCGATCCGGGTCGCTGGCTGAGAAGTTTGTATACACCACCTGTTTGGCTTTAAAGAGACGACGAATAATCTAAAATATTAAAGTTATACGTTTATTTTTACATTTTTAATTTACTTATTTTATTTTTTGTCGCTCATGGAATAATTTTGACCTGTTCATTGGCCTATAGATGGAACCCACTACCACTCCAGGCCAGTGGACCTGGGAGTAATGCTCATGGAGAGGTTCTCATCACTTTCTGAATCTCCAAAACTGGAGCCTCACCATCAGATGCAGTTTAGTCTTTGTTTTACTCCTTTTCAGGGCATACAGTCAGCGTATTCTAAGCCCCACAGACAGGACAATCTCATTGTTTAAAAAAAATTGAATATGTAGAAGAGATTTTGGTCTTTGTTAGTTCTGTAACATATTGACCCCGGCCAAGCTGTCAAAATAGGAAATGCACCTGTTATTTACACAGGTGCATCTGGTCAATGAATATCAGGATATAACCTTGACCGTGGACGGATTGAATTGAGTGCAAAATTATGACGCTCGCAGGAAGAAGAGTGGGCGTCAAATTATATAACTCGGTGCACAGGAAGTTCGAGCCAGTTGGAGAGATGCTGGAATGAAGAACATGTCCCAGAGAGGTTGGGCTCCCAGGCCCCCGGTTGAGCAGCCCAGGAAAACGGAAAAGAAACGCTGTTATGGCCATAAGAGTGGGAGTCAATCTGTTGCAGTTCTGTTCAGCCTCCAACTCACCTCTCACACAGTAAAACCTTTAGTAACCCCTTCGAACCCTTTTAAATAAACTGAGGTATATTTTTCTAAAGAACTGTGTCCGCTCGTCCCCATTGCGTCGTTGTTTCAGCACGCATGTGTATGTATAGTTGTTCATGGCTATACAACAGTTCTGCTGTAAGCGTTTTAATGTCTTTGGCATAAAATAACCCGACAAAAGCACCAAGTTTTGCCCTTTTGCCCAGCTTAGACGGAGACATCAACTCGTGTTCTTTTATTTACGTCCTGGAATAACTGCTCAGTCTAATCTGAAAATAATCACAAAATCTACAAATTAGGAAACTTATTTAAATGACGTAATACATAAATACAACCAGCTGGTTGATGTCACTATGGACGTAGATAATCCATGGTGCTCAACTCTGTGCTTAGGGAATCACATTAATCAGATATGCCACTGATCCTGCCAGCCACTCACGATCAGCACGGCCTACACCTCTTTTCCTGTTTCGTATACTGATAAATGTTAATAATTGTATGCAATCTTGTAAGCAAGAATACTCGTGTCGTGGCCACCCGTAATCTACACCGATTGACCTTCACCAAATTGACACTGATCGGACGGGGTACCTAATCTGGTTACAACTCTTTTAACAAGCACTTTGCCCAACGCTACCCTTAACAACGCACAAAGCTTTATATATATATATATATATAATCAATTGGGATGGGGGTAAAAAATCTAAACTAATTTATACATTTCAATTAAAATCTATGGATTCTCTTCACGTAGAGGTGTAAGTCGTGTCAAGGTGTCGAGATTAAATATATATGGGTCAGCATTTACGTTAAGGATTAGACTGTCGTTCCACAGAATTTTCCTGCCTTCGAACCGGGACTAGAGAAAAATTATCTGTTTCTCCTCGTGGTAATATATACAATTCCTAGTTAGGTATCTATCTCCACTTTTCAAAAAAAAAAAAAACTTATTTTTAATCCGTTAAAAATAAATAAATAAAATAAGCTTAAATCGGAAATAAAACCTATTATTAGCAAGCTAGGCTAGCAAACCTACACGAGTGAGTTCGAGTCTCATTGGGCGCCCCATTCATTCGTCCTTGTACTAGATCGAAGCAAAGAGCCTTGTAAATTTCTATTTATGTAGTCATTCTCTCCACACGAGCAGAATGTGACGCGATGTCAAGTTTTAACCGGAGTTTAACAGTTTTAAATTAAGTTTTTTGCCCAGTTGGCTGGGGCTGTAGAATACACCGACTGCTTCTCTGCAGAGGGGTAAGACCCCCCCCCTAACGAGTGTCTTGGATATGACACTAAACAATCTGATGGTGAGGTTCCAGCAATGCTGGAGCTTTGGGGAATGCGGAGTACCCCTTTATTGCCATCGCTCCCAGGTCCACTCTGGCCCGATGTGGTAGCACTTGATAGGGTACTATCTATGGGTTAGATAAAACTAACGGCATACTTATGCTAAACTGAATAGCTTGAAATGGAAATGTTTCTGACAATTAAACCGTACTTACATTTAAACTGCGTACTTATGCTAAACTGAGTTATTTTAAATAGAACTGTTTTGACATTGAAACTGTATTTACACTAAACTGAATTGTTTGACCTGGAACTGTTTTGACATGTAATTGTGTGTAAGCAAAATCTGTACTGATACTAAATTGAATTAGCTGAATTAGAACTGAATAGCTCGAAAAAAATGTTTTTCACGATCAAACTGTACTTTCACTAAACTGAATTGTTACATGTAACTGCTCTAATAGTTTGAAATAGAAATGTTTTTGGCTATTAAACTGTATTCATACTAAACTGAATTGTTTGAAATGGAACTGGTTATTCACATAAAAATGGATTTGGCATTAAATAAACTACAAAGGTTGATATGCCATAAAACCCAACAAACCAAACCAAATTGAGTTTTTCTTCTCCTAAACTGGTTGCCATACAAAGGTTAAAGAGTTTTCTGTCTTGTTATTTACCCATAGGAAAAGGGAGAATACATACCCTTTCTCAAGGGTATTAGTGAAATCAGGATTCGAACTTTTGTCGCCGTATCCATTATCTACGATGATAACCGTTGCACCTCGACCCCCCTCTTTTTTTATTAGAAAATTATTCAAAATTAAAATGTATACTTTGTTGAAGTAACGATTGCCACCACCACCCCGCCAGTTCATAAGAGGGATTCCTTTGGGCATAATGACTAAAGTGCTGTACTGCGGTCTCGAAGTAACTAAGTTAAAAATTCAATCACGCTACAATCACTTTCGGATTAATGCCCTTGGGAAAGGCATGAACCCCTTTATCCCCTCCAGTTAAAGGGATAGTATCAGTGCTTTTCTTCATAAGGAAAGGCGTTGGTATTAATTAATCCGTGAAGATTGATTATGCTATTATTGCCAGGGGGTCGGTATCAGATGCAATTTAGCAATAATACCCCGGACCCTACCCTCTGTTTATTCAGGAGGAGGAGGAGGATCGTATTTTTCTGCGAGGGATATAGTCAGCGCATTCAAGTCCTACCAACAGTGTCAAAATAGATATAAATCTCTCTCAACGATGAGAACTGATCAGTTAATTCGTAACCTCATACATAGTTATGAGTTAAATTTTGATCTGAAATCTTGTTTGTGTTATTTGAATTCATCTCTAGATCAAATACATTATCAAGAATGTATGTATGTATGTAATGTATCTATCTACATTTTCTGATTAACGCCCTTAGGACCTTTATCCCCTCCAGTTAAAGGGTTGTGATTCTTTCTTTTAAGCATGCTTGATTCAATGATAGATACATATTGTCAAGTTTCTTGATAAGTGTCTTGGTTTCAGGTTGGAAGTGATGGATGAATTTACCAAAATTGTCTCGAGCGATTGTTAGCCGTCTAGAAAGAGTTGCTAAGACAAATATCGTATATATATATTCAAATGTCTCTTGGGAGACTGTCGCCAAAGAAAAAATGCGTATATTGGTCTTACCTCTACAACTCTTTCTAGACGGCTTACGAGCGCTCGGGACAATTTTGGTAAATTCATCCACCAATTCCAACCTAAAACCAAGACACTTATCAGGAAACTTAAATTATATAGATAAATGCGTCTTTATTATTTAATCAAGCGTGTATATATATATATATATATATATATATATATATATATATATATATATATATATATATAATCACTGTGAATTATTTATCTAAATTTCTTAGATGAAGCTTGATAATTGTTATTAGAATATTTGGACTGTTGACCTTATTAGTATAACGATAAGGTGTATTTTGTAAATAGTCCAAGTAATGATAACTGTAAATCACTTGTATTCAGAATAATTATTAGACGCTTTAATTGTTTTTGCTTAGTCCCCTGGGGACACCGACTGCATCTCTGCGGAGGGCTAAGACTCCACCCCCAACACTCATTGGGAGGGAGTCTTATTCCTCAATTTGACTAAACTGAATTGTTTGAAATAGAATTGTTTATTTGTATAAAAATGAATTTGGCATTAAATAAACTATAAAGGTTGATATGCCATAGAACCCAAACAAATTTTAATAGCTTACTTATTTGTTACTTGAAACCATATAACTGTGTGCAAACAAAAGACCATTGAATAGAAATGATTACTTAAAAACCATCTAATTATTAGTGTTAGATTGGAATACTTGAGACAATGTCAGAAAATTGTTTGTATTAGAAATAGAAATATATATATATATATATAAACTAAACTCGGTTTGTATGACTTGTGATTGTCTTAATCTGGAGCCCAGTTTTCTGATAAACTTTTTATCGCTGCCCCGAAACAATTTTAAACTGTTTTGAAATCTTTTTCTACTTAGATATCTATAGTTGTCAGCTGCACATTAAAAACAGACTTAAAACATTTAAGAAATTAATTCTCCATTTTATCCCATTTTCTCTTAAAAGTGGGAGCGGGGGGCGGTCTCGAAACAATGAAATATCAATTAAACAAGAAAGGTTTTTATTTTACAAAGAAAAGACAATTTTTAGCTTGTGTGAAATAAAGGCAAATTTTCAAGTTATTGAAGAAAGTCCAAAACAATATTTTTTAATAATGAAATGAAACTTTATTATTATTTTATACTTATGTTAAAGCTTAACAAATCAAAATACAAAAAAACGACACCACCTCTATTCCTTGACCCGTTCTAGACAAAAAAAATTAACTAAAAATGATGTCGGGGGGGGGAATTTTTCATCTTTTAAGTAAGTTGGCGACCGTAGTCGAGGGCTACTAGAAGGCTCCCTTTTCAATAGCTACTACACCGAGGTGTAGGGGAGGGCACTACTCATTTCCCTGGATTGCTCCATTTTACCCTTGATACGTACCTTATATTGCTGAGTGTTAAGCAAGGAGGAATCAAGTACCATTTTTAAAGTCTTTGGTATGACGCAACCTGGGATTGAACCTAGGTCTCCTGGACCATTGACGAACACTCTACCCACTAGGCCAATGAGCCGGTTTTCATCTTTTAATAATCTGTTATACTTATTTTAATTTCTAAAATAAAAGACAAACTGTTCCTTGGGTTGTCCCCCAAAAAGGCTCAGTGTCCCCATTGAATATTCTAGTGTAACTTATTACTTCGAATACTCTCTCTCTCTGTTTCTCTCTTTCTCCTTAATATAGGAGCTTATTACTATTTCCAATCGGGCGGCTAGCTGAAAAGTCTGTATACGCCACCTGTTTGGGTTTAAAGAGACGACTAGAACGGGACAACAACTGGCCAAAGAAAAAAAGCTTTATTGCATTCTTCTCACTCGAGAATATATCAGACCTTTCAATAGTCATAATAAATGTTGAACAGTTTACCATATCTTTCGTCTGTGTTGACTTATCTTTATAGATTATACAACCATTCGAAATAAGACAAGGGTGAGTCAAAAGTTTAGCAATATTTTGGGAGGATATGAAGGTGAAGAACACTGGACTGTGATATGGTGAGCTCACCTGATACTTTCCAAGCTATAGACGCAAATCTATAGTTTGGGTCACCACCTCTGAACCCGTAGTTTTAAGTCTACCTGATCTTGAAAATCGAGCGAAATTTCTTGAATCATCTGGTTACCTCTGTGGCATTTATAGTTCCAGTTTTAACTCGTAAAGTATGACTTTCTGGGCAGTTATCAAACCCAACTATCGCGTTATTACTATTACAGCTTGAACTGCTTCGGTCACGTAATATTAGTAAGTAAAGTTGGTGACCGTAGTCGAGGGTGACCCGAATGTTCCCATTTCGATAGCTACTACACAAAAGTGTAGGGGAGGGAGCTACTTTTTTCCCAGGATTGACCCACTTTACCATTGATCCGTAACTTATAATGCTGAGCGTTAAGCAAGGAGGCATCAAGTACCTTTTTTTTTTTTTTTTTTTTTTTTTTTTTTTTTTTTTTTTTTATCTTTGGTATGACTCGACCTGGGATTGAAACCAGGTGTCCCAAGCCATTGGCGAACACTATTGACTCAATCTTGTGCTTGGAAAGAAAATCTGCCAAACACACTCAGTCCGAATGCGTTACAAATTTGTATTTGTCAATGCCTCCCTCCAAACAGCATTTGACACAAGGTAAATCACTCGAAAGCCGGCTTACAGTCGGGGTTAGGAGAGGGAAGGTCGGGCACGAGTCGTGGCTAGAACCCTGCTGGACTATGCGTGGTAATCGGCTCACCTAGTGCAATGTGAACCTGATTAGCCTAGCTGGGCATGGACTCAAACGTGCGTCCAGGTACGGATGCCAGATTATAGCTTAAACTGGACCACGGGGTTACAGCTCGCCCTCTCGGAGGTGGCCCAGTCGAAGTCGGGGGCCTTTCAGCCTAGAGTCTGCCATTGATTTTCAACGCTCCATCCGAGACGAATGTCGGATGGCCCGGCTAAAAAGACGAGGAAAGCGACGAGCGCTCATAGATACTCTAGTATCATCTGGTACCATCCAGAACTTGTCCAGTTGGCTGGAGCTGTAGAATACACCAACTGCTTCTCTGCAAAGAAGTAAGACCCCACCTTCACAGCGAGTGTAGTCGATATGACGCTAAACAATCTGATGGTGAAGTTCCAGTAATACTGGAGCTTTGGGAAATGCGGAATACCCCTTTATCAGTATCGCTTCAAAGTCCACTCTGACCAGAAGTAGCTCTTGATAAGGTCCAATAGAACTGTTTTGACATTTAAACTGCGTGCTTATAGTAAATTGAATTGCTCGAAATAGAACTGTTTTTGTATGCTAAACTGAATTGTTTGAAATAAAACACTTTTGACATTTAACTGTGTAAACAAAAAAACTATACTTATACCAAACTGAATTGTTTGAAATTGTTTAATTAAACTGAATAGCTTGAAATAGAAATGTTTTTGACAATTAAACTTTGTACTTATTTCAAACAATTCAGTTTAGCATAGAAGTGTTTATTTGTATAAAAATGGATTTGGCATTACATAAACTACAAAGGTTAATATGCCATAAAACCCAAACAAAATATCCAGAACTACTGTAACTGTACCAGTTGGCCTAGGCTTAGCCGAGGCCAACTTTTTACACACGCTGTTTGTATCTCGTGTATGGTGCAACTCCCTAATGCTGAGTTGAAATGTAAGTCTTAGAAAGTCGTATGATAAGCTAGTATACATTTGTTTACACCTATCCTATTCCATTAACAGAATAGCAGTGAATAATCTCTATATTAGTGTCTCTGGTATAATCTCTTTGAGCCCGTAATATCGGGTCTACGGTATATACTAAAATAATTCTCAACTTGAAACAGCGGATTTACGGGCTCAGAAGATTAATTGGCAAACAGCGTTTCTCTATCATTAATCTTTAGTATTATCCTTCACCTTCCTAATTTTAGTTGTTGTTTTTTTTTTTTTTAATAATAAAAAATAGCGTTTTTCAAATGTTGAATCTAATGCAGTTTTGCTTTAAAATTCTATTTTGCTTTAAAATGTGAAATTCTATCGATAGATTTTAAATGAAATGTCAATGACAGGATTCATTTACAATATGGCTTCATCATGCGTAGCGTTTGACACTTTTCATTGACTAAAAAAATATTTGAAAATCGTAACTGGTCATATATTTTCTTTTCCTCCCAAAATATCAAAGTATTTCAACTTGAAAATATTAACATTTTCTTTCTTTTTGTTTTCTCTCTTTCTTTCTCTTTCGTTATCTTTCTCTTTTTTTTTTTTTTTTTTTCTTTTTCGTTCTATTTGTCTTCTTTTTTTTGTTGTTTTTCTGGGGAGGGAGCCTATTTTTGTTTTTTTTTTATTTTGCATTTTTGTTTTGTTTTTTTTTTTTTCTTTGTCTTATTCTGTTTTTGCTTCGTTATTTTTTTTTTTTTTTGTTTTTTTCCTAGTTTGCGGTTGTTTTGTTTTTTTTTGGGGGGGGGGTCTGTTTTTTTTTCTGTTTTGTTTTTTGTTGTTTTGTCTTATGTTTTTGTCTTATGTTTTTGTCTTTTGTTTTGCTGTTTTCTTTGTTTAACTGTTTTTTCTTTTTGTTTTTCATTGTTTCTCTTTTTGTGTATCGACTGTGCTTTAAAAATTATAATCTGTTTTTAATTTCATAGAATACATGACTTTTATACACACAAAATTAGAATTGAATCTCTTAATTTTTTTATAAATATTGATATTCGAAAGTAGAAATACTTCGTCTAATATAAAGTTATCCCCTTCCCACTCCTTAAAGAAAACTATTCAAATATTTTTATCTTTTATTTTCCATTTTGCAGAAAATGTGACTGATTTATTTCCGCGTGAAGGAGGTGATGTATATTTTGTTCTGATTTCGATGATATAAGCCCTCTAGTTCAACTTTTTAACTTACTATAGATTCTAGTTTTACTTTTAAACTTACTATAGATGCTAGTTCAACTTTTAAACTTGCTATAGATTCTATTTTTACTTTTTATCTTACTTACTATAGATTCTAGTTCTACTGTTTAACTTACTGTAGATTCTAGTTTATAGATTTTATATTATACGTTCTAGTTATCTAAAAACACATTCAATCTTCCAATGCAGCTATATTGTATCAAAGTATTTTTGTGCTCACCCTGTATATTATAATAGATTCTTGTTTATACAATAAAGCAATTTATGAATCAATAATAATGTGAAGTCTCCATCGCATTTCTGCTAATTATTATTTCTCAGTGAAGTCAACGACTAAATGCTAATTATAAAGTACTTTTTTATTTATTTGATATAAGTTTCATGAATTATTTTGAAAATATATGAATCTGACAGGTGGTGGGGTGGCTAGATAGAATCAAGGCAGAGGACATTCTGTGTTAGCAATAATTGATAACATTTAACTGCGTACAAAAATGTGCACAGACTCGCTTAAAAATGTTATCAAATCATATATATTTAATATTTGGGGATTTGGCATTAAATAACCTTCAATGGTTGATATACCATAAAACCAAAAGAAAACAAGCAAATATGGTTAGTCTAAAGGGTTTACATACCCAATATAAAAATCCATATATTACTATTATATAAAATATAATCATACTTATATTTCTGCAGTCGCTAATGAACGGATTGATTACATTGTAGCTGGTCATTGTTCTTTTGATATAATAATACTATAAAAAATTATTGTGTGTGTGGAAATCCCCATTGGATATTATATTATGACTTATTTTATATGTATAATAATCAATTTGAAAAGGCAGCATTTGATACAATCTATTAAAACTATGATAAATCAATAGTTTCAACTATGATTATTATAAATTTGTAATAACCCTATTTTGGATACGTTATATAATACACACTAAAAGAAGGAAAAGAATAACATCAATATTTCACTGTAGTTTAGCCAGGATTATGTCATTCTACATGTTCAATTCACCCCCTTGCCCAATCAGCTGGGACTGTAGAATACACTGACTGCTTCTCTGCAGAGGGGTAAGACCCCCTCCCCTAATGAGTGTCCTGGATATATGACACTAAACAATCTGATGGTGAGGTTCCAGCAGTGCTGGAGCTTTGGGGGATGCGGAGTAGCCCTTCATTGCCATCGCTCCCAGGTCCACTCTGGCCCAGAGTGGTAGCACCTGATAGGGCCCTATCTATGGGTTAAATAGAACTAACAGCATACTTATGCTAAAATGAATTGTTTGAGTAAACTGAATAGCTTGAAATAGAAATGTTTTTGACAATTAAACCGTTCTTACATTTAAACTGCGTGCTTATGCTTAACAGAATTATTTCAAATAGAACTGTTTTTCGACATTAAAACTGTATTTGCACTAAACTGAATTGTTATATATAACTGCTTGAATAGTTTGAAATGGAAATGTTTTTGACAATTAAACTGTACTTATGCTAAACTGAATTGTTTTAAAAAGAACAGATTATTTACATAAAAATGGATTTGACGTTAAATAACCTACAAAGGTTAATATGCCATAAAACCCAACAAACCAAACCATCAATTCACCCCCACCTTAATTAATCAGAGTACTGGGAAGAAAAGAAATAACTAAGTTGCCAGAGAGAAATTATCAGGATTTAAAAAAAATAGTGCCAAACACCCCCATGGGACTAACACAGGGTTAAGAAAGCTTTTGAGATATATAGCAATACAAAGGATTTTGCTGAACTTACATAAAATTTCTTTGGGCACCTCTGGTGGTGTAACGGTTAGCAAGTTAGACTAGCAAACCTACACGAGTGAGTTCGAGTCTCATTGGGCGCCCCTTTCATTCGGCCTTGTGCCACATCGAAGCAAAGAGCTTTGTAAATTACATAAAATTTCTTAGCATTACATTGAATCAATAACATTATACATTGTAATTAAAATTACTAATGTTTCGTCACCATGTCTAATAGACTGTTTAATTTTATTAATATTTAACCATTTTATTTATTTTACAATTTAAGAGCACGTACGATTTTATTGTCCGTCTTGATTGAAAATTTACCTAACCATTCAAAAATTTTGAGTTTATTAATACTTAACACCTGGAGTTTTAACAAATATAACTCCATAAATATAGTTTTGATTATTGAAGCTTCATATGTATCTCCACTTGTTAACTTTAAGGGTCCGAAGAGGGATGCCACTGACGTCACAGTTAAATGTTTTATCTGCAGGTAAAACCATCAGTTTTTGGCATCGTACTCGTCTATCTTTCAGTGTTATTTTTGATCTGAGTTACTGCAAACAGTAATTCACGCAAAACGATCGGAGAAATAATTTTTTAAGAAAAATTGCTGTTGCTATTACTATAAACTTCACTCTTTGAAAGTTTTTCACGCCTATTTCAATTGAAGTATAAGTGACAGCAAATTTCTTCAAGCTGATTTTTAACAGTGCTGTTATTTGAATATTCTCTACTCTTCCTCTGATCTCCAGTTCTCTCCCCCAGTCACTTTTCCACACCTTTTGGGGAACCGTTTCAAGGACACCAGTAAAAATTGGAATCATTTTCATTTTTTTTTTTTTTTTTTTTTTTTTTTTTTTTAGCTCTCTGCCACGGTCCAGATATTTGTCGAGCTTTTCACCAAATTTCACTTTCACTCTGGTCTACTGGCACAGCAAAATCCTTTAGATGGCAAGTTCTTTTCTTGTTAATTAAAACAAGATCTGGTCTTCTGGCCTCGATTCGGTGATCTGTTTGTACGAGGATCATTAAATAAGTTTCCAGACTCTTTTCGTATGGGCACTTTTATTGATAGTACACACATGAAACTCTAGTCCCCTTCGAAGTAATCTCCTCCGGCTGCAATGCACATGTTGTACCGTTCCAACAACTTCTGGAAGGCCCCATGGAAGTCCTCTTGTGTGAGAGTGTCAATGACCTTCGTCACAGCCTCTTTCTTTTTCTCAATTGTCTCATAACGACAGCCTCTGAGCTAAGGGGATAACCAAAAGTCACAGGGAGCAAAGTCTGGGCTATGGAGAGGCTGGGGAACTGTCTTGATGCCCTTCTTGGTAAAATAGTCTGATAAAGATGAAGTTGTGGACTGGTGTATTGTCCTGGTGGAAATGCCACTGACCCGATTTGAAGAGTGTTGGCCTCTTCCCTAGGAATATCTTCCTGAACTCCCTTAAAACCCCGATATAGTAACCCTAACCCTTTGGCCAATCAACTCTGGTGTTCTGACTTCCTTACTTCTCCCACACCTCTCATCATCCCCCACATACTCCCTACCTTCTTTGAATCTCTTATGCCACTGAAAAGCTGATGCTCGATTCATGCAAGATGGACGAAAAGCAGTCTGAAGCATTCCATACGTTTCTCTGGCATTTTTTCCAAGTTTAAAACAGAATTTTATTGCATATCGTTCCTAAGTGTCCTCACGTCCAGATTGCATTTTTGAAATTCACCAGCTGTGACAATCAGGCTTTAGTAGGGTGTATTCCAATTGCTGCTGTAGCTGTTGATTTGAAGCTGAAATCATAAAAATTGGTCAGTCATCTCATAAGATGTATAGCAATAACATAGTGAATTTTCCAGAGTCTACTACAATTTTAAAGGCCCATACGAAAAAAGGTCTGGAAACTTATTGAATGCATCGCGTATCTCAAACTCGGAGTTCTTAGTCATTTTCTGGGACAAATTCAAGTTTGTTCATATACTGTTTGTCTAAGGGGTCAAATTTGAATCTCTTGTACAGTTCCCAGTTGATGACTTTTCTTACCCAGTCATGCTTACTCTTGTATTCCTTTTGTACTAGTTTGCTATATTCATTTATGCAATTAACTTTCATCTGTCACCACGTAACCTATACTTGCTATTTTGTTTTGTATTGTCCATTATTGCTTTGATATTATTACTATTACTCCGTGAGATTTCTTTTTACATCAGCTTTAGCTGATGGTCTTTCACTAGAGTTTTAATAACAGTAAGTCTCCTCAAGTCCCCAGGACTCTTCTCAGTATTCTGGCTAATCTCAATAATGCAGTAGTTTGGATGATCCCCACATATCCTCTCGTCCCTTTAATTTTTCGGTGACTGTACCAAGATCACCAATTACAATTGGTATAAAAGTCACTTACCTGTTCCACAGTTTCAATTCTCTAGCAAGGTCGTGGTATTTATCCTTCTTTTCACTTTCTTTCAATTTTACTTTGTGGTTTGCCAAGACAGCCAAGTCCACAATTCTATAAGTTTTTTGTTGTTGATTTTAAGGTCTGGTCGAGATTACGTGATCCGTTTGTGTGTCAAAATCCCAGAGGAGTTTGTCATTCCCCATGACAGATGTTGGGTTGTACATCATCATCATCATCATAATTATTACTACTACTAATGAATAGAACAGAATCACCTTAAATTGGCTTTTATCGGGAGATGAGAAGAAACAATAAATACGGTTAGGCATGAACTCTACTCAAAACTCACCATGATATCAGAATTGTTTGTCAGAAGGAAGAAAGATGCTTCCTCTCTAATCTGGTCAGGATACAGGAATACAATCCAACTATTAAAAGGAAACAAATGAAATCAACTCTATGGCATCTGGTCAACTATAAATTCGAAATTCTTGCAATTAGAAAACGTCTAATATTCAAGTTACCAATAGATCTTACATCTTGTTTAAAACTTTCTGCCAAGTACATACTTAGTATTACATTGTCACAGATGAGCGTCATATCATGCGTACTAAAGTAAAGTTAGCGACCTTAGTCGAGGGAAAGCCGAAGGCTCCCTTTTCAATAGCTACTACACCGAAGTGTAGGGAAGGGCGCAACTCCATTCCCTGGATTGCTCCACTTACTCTTGATCTTATAATGCTGAGTGTTAAGCAAGATATCAAGTATTTTTTTTATTTTTATTTATTTATTTATTTATTTATTTATTTATTTTTTTTTTTTTTTTTTTTGAGTCTTTGGTGTGACTCGACCTGGGATTGAACCCCGGTCTACCAGACAATTGGCGAACACTCTGCTCATTAGACCAATGGCCTGGTACTACTTATAAACCTATTATAACCCTTACCTTTTATCGTTTAGTTTTTCACTTGTGTATGGCATATTTTATACATAACCGACTTATCAATTAAAAAGAAAAAAAAAGTTAAAATTTAGACTGACTAAATAAGATGATATATATAATTTCACTCTGTATTAGTAGCTGATCTTTCACTTGAGTCTGAGACACAGCAAAATCTTCAGAACTCTTCTAAAGCACATTTGCCGATCTCAACAATGTTGCGGTTTAAATGTTTTCGATTCTTACTCTTATTTCCAATCCCTCCATTTTTTTCCAAGTACCCCAACTACGGTTGGTATCGCCGTCACTCGTCATGTTTTACTGATTCTTTCGTTCAAATATTTGTCTTATCTCCTCATTTTCTTATATTTTCACTCTAGGGTCTCGCAAGATGTTTTTTTTAAACAATAGGATCGGCCCTCTCTCCGAGATTAGGTGATTCGTTTCTTTCTCAGGATTTTAAGTAGCCCAGTCGGCTGTGGCTGTAAAATACACCGACTGCATCTCTGCGGAGGGGTAAGACTCCCTAACGGGTGTCCTAGATATGACACTAAACAATCTGATGGTGAGGCTCCAGGAATGCTGGAACTTTAAGAAATACGGAGTACCCCCTCATTGCCTTTGCTCCCAGGTCCACTCGGCCTAGAATGGTAACACCTGAGAGGGTCTTATGTATGGGTTAAATAGAATTGTTTGCCATTTAAACCGTGTACTTTGACATAAACTGAATGCAAACGAATAACTTCGAATAAATTGAATTGTTGAAAATAGAACTGTTTGATCCTTTAACTGTGTATCCACAAAATGTGTTTACAAATCATATTTAATATATATATATATATGTGTGTGTGTGTGTAAAAACGGTGTTTGACATTAGATAACCAACAATGGTTGATATGCCATAAAACCAAACCAAAATCGGAATTTTATGCCTCATTTTCTAGGATAAATTCTGGTTTGTGCAGATTATTATTAAATTAATTACATTTTCTTTGTCTTTTTTTTTTTTTTTTATGAATAAGCGAATTTGTTAATGATCTTGACCAGTCATTCAAGCAAAACCAACAATCTTAAGCTAGCCCAGTCGGCTGGGGCTGTAGAATACACCGATTGCTTCTCTGCAGAGGAGTAAGACCCCCCCCCCAATGAGTGTCCTGCATATGACATTAAACAGTCTGATGGTGAGGTTCCAGTGATGTTGGGGCTTTGGGAATGCAGAGCATCCCTTTACTGCCATTGCTCCCAGGTTCACTCTGGCCTGGAATGGTAGCCCCTGATAGGGCCCTATCTATGGGTTAAATAGAACTAAACTGCATACTTATGCTAAACTGAATTGTTTGAATTAGAACTGTTTGACAAAACTGAGTAGCTTGAAATAGTTTGTCAAAAACATTTCTATGTACTTATATATAAACTGCGTACTGAATTGTTTGAAACATAACTGTTTTTGACATTTTAACTGTACTAACACTAAATTGAATTGTTTAACATAGAACTGTTTTGACATTTAACTGTATGTAAACAAAATTTGTACTTATATTAAACTGAATTGGCTGAATTAGAACTGTTTGAATAAACTGAATAGCTTAAAATAGAAATTAAACGGTGTGCCCATGCTAAACTGAATTGTTTGAAATAGAACTGATTCGTATAAAAATGGATTTGGCCAAACATAACCGAAAAAGATTGATATGCCATAAAATCCAAGCAACCAACCAATAATCTTAAGCATTTAAATTTAAGGGAAAACAATTCTAACCATGTTGACTGTAAATTATCAGAGAAAAACAAAAACTTTGATTACAAAACTTTATAGCACATAAAACCGTGATATCAGTTCGCCCAGTCGGTGAATACAGACTACACCTCTGCAAAAGGGAGTTAGAAACCCCGCCCCAACTAGGGTCCTGGGTCTGACTCAAAACCATCTGATGGTAAGGATCCAGTTCTGTAGTTTTGGGGAATGTGAATAACCCCCATTACTCCAAGATCCACACGGACTTGAAGTGATAGTACCTATTTGTGTCTAATCGAACTATTCAAATATATACAATACTTTAAGTGATTTATCTGAGCAAACAAATGATAAATATTATATAGAATTATTAGTGTTGAATAATAATACTTGAAACCATTTAATTGTGCAAACTAATGAGCTTTAGTTCGTTTACAAATGTTACCGACAAACTATTCACATGTGTCTCTCACATACACACACATTATATGGATCAAAACAGAATTTGATACTAGATAACCCACAAGGGTTCATATGCCATGAAACGATCAAACAAATGAAACATAATGCCAGCTGTATTCCTTTCGGGCATACATAATTAATAAAAAATTTTTTTGTTTATTAATTTCGCATTTTTCTTCGTGGGAACAAAGAATTTAGAAAACTGGGCGACATACTATGCATAGCCCTGAGAAACGTCCACCTAAAGCCGCTTATGAAGCTGTCTTGCAAATATCCAAATATAATTATTTAGTATCTATTTGCTTTTATTTATTTATTTTTTTTTTATTTTGTCAGACAAGAACGTGTCTGCTTTTCTCGGTCGGCCAGACGGCAAGGCCAGGTGCCAATGTTTCACGACGAGCTCAGAGTACTTAAATTGCTTGGACATTTCTTATCTCCTCTTTCGTATCCTAGCAACGTTTTTTAGTCGCTGCTTCGTATTTAGTGGCATGTAGTTGGGAACAAAACAGGTCGATTGGTGCAGAAATCGTACCCCACCCATCGACAAACATCTCCAGGTAAAATTTGATTTAGTCTCTCATCAACTAGAGCTAACATTAATACTAACACCAATAAGTACTTTGAGTTAGTCTTGTGGGAACGTCCAACAGTGGACAATACGAAGTTATTGCAAAAATTCTTTTCCCTTGGGATGGAGAAAGACCCTCTTTCAAGCGGCCAATGTTCGGTCGGCGAGGCATAGCGTACACTAGTTTTATGCCCTCACAGAAAGTTAGACACTCTCTCAGAAAAGATGTCCTGGATATGACTCTAAACTGCAGAAGGTGAGGCTCCAGTTTTGAAGATCTTGGGAATGTAGTGTGTCCCTTCATTGCCATTACCCTCAGGGCCACTCTGACCCGGAATGATTGTACCTGTTTGGGGGTCCCATCTATGGTTCAGAGATCACATTGGCAAATTATTTGTATTGGGAAAGAAAACGTGAAACCATATAACTATTTTACCAAGAAATGATCATTATGTAATAGAAACAATTACTTGAAACCATACCAGCATCCTCATTATTTGTATTGGATAGGAATAATTGATACCATATTAATGTAATTTATTTGTATTAAGAATGTTTACTTGAAGCTATAGTTGTTGACTAAGGATTATTATTTGTTACTTGAAACCATAATTGGGTACAAGAAATTTATCAAATAAAAATGATTACTTGAAACCATATAATTATTTGTATTAGATAGGAATACTTGAAACCACACATCTAAAGTGTAAATTATTTTTTCATTATGTAGTTATACTTGGTATCATATAACTGAACTCTGGGAGTGTGGAGTACACCTTCATTGCCATTACTCCACTCTCAGACGGAGTATCTGTTAACGTCCCATGTATGGGTTAGTCAAATAGATCAGTTTTAAAATGATTTGTATTCGATAGGATCGTGTGCTAAAAATCTTTTTAATTTTTTTAAATACACCTGGCCTTTTGGCTGGGCCGTCTGGCATTCGTATCGTATCGGGTATCAATCAATGGCAGATTCGAGGCCGAAAGGCCTCCAGTTTCGGTTGGGCCACCTTTGGGTTGGCGAGCTGCAACCTTTGTCCCCTATGTATAACACTAGACCTTGCTATCTAGTATAAGCTATAACCCGGCATACGTGCCCGGATCCAAATGTAGATTCGTGAAACGACTTGCCTCATTAGACCCACATTGCACTTAGTGGGTCGATGAGCTTCCCCTCCCCTTTATCCCCACTTTAATCGGCCTTCGGGCTTTTGACCATGTGTCAAGTCCTGTCTGGTGGGAGGCAGCGACAAATATACACAGAAAATGTAAATATAAATGTACAATAAACATGATTCCCTAACCTGTAGGTGTAGTATTATCCTAAACCAGTTGAAATGCCGTAAAAATCAAGCAAGCAAGCGACTAGTTCTGTGAAAGTTTTTTGATAACTTTTTTCCAAATCAATAAAAGGAAATTGAAGTTTTCCGATCTGAAAAATTTAGGGAGTTAAGAATTATTGACTATTTTAAATATTCACTTTCCGAATTAATCCCAAAATATCTGAATCTAAATAAGAGGCGCGGGGGTACAAGATAAGAATAGAGGAAATATTCCTATTTCAATTTTGTTTGTGAAGGATTATTTCCTTCCTCGAGGTTAGGGAATTGTGTTCTTTGTACATTTATATTGACATTTTTTTCGCACTGATCCTATCGAATACAAATAATTTTGAATATTTGACCAACCCATATATGGGACCATAACATGTACAACTACTCCGGCTCAGTGGACCGGGCAGTAATGGCAATGAAGGGCTACTCCGTATTCCCCAGATCTCCGGAAAAGGAGCTTCATTATCAGTAAGTTTAATGTCATGCACGGGACACAATCAGTATATTTTACGCCCCACTGACAAAGGTATAAATGGGAAGTTTTTCATAATCAACGAAGCTATTGAATATGATTCATATTGGAGATGATTTTTTTCTTCCTTCGTCTCTCGTCAACAGACGGCCGAACTCTTGGATATAGAGTTACCAAATTTAAACTCTGTTAAAAAATTTCCCAGTTAAACAAATTTCCCTATCGAGAGTTTCTAGCAATAAACAATCGACGAGAAGCCATATTTCATCAAGACGTAACTCATAAAAATATTTAAATTCTGTGTTATATAATGTGTGTGTGTGTGTGTGTGTGTGTGTGTGTGTGTGTGTAGCCGATCCATAGCTATAATGGTTAATCTTCGCTTCTGGCCCGGAAGACCGGGCTTCAATCCCAAATCGGGTCATACCAAAGACTCTAAAAAAAATAGTACTTGATGCCTCCTTGCTGAACACTCGGCATTATAATGTACGGATCATGGGTAAATGGAGTAATCCGGGCAAAGGAGTAGTGTACTCCTCTAGACCTCGGTGTAGTAGTTATTGAAAAGGGAACCTTTGTATCGCCCTCGGCAATGGTCGATCAACTTATATATAAATAATTAGGGTAGTATAAACAGTCATCAAGAGTCGTCGACTCTGTTTCTCCTAACTTAGCTATCTATGCTCTGTCACCGATATTGAGCACTCTTTATTTATAAATATAGTACACTAAGTTTTAATTCAACATTACTAGTTAAATTTTAAGTAGTTAAAGATGTAGGAAATAATCAGATTACATTATTGCTCAGTTTATGACAACTAGGACAAAAAAATGAATGTTTATTTCGATAAATTTCTCAAGTGTCATTGTGAAAATCTTTACAGAATAACAAACTTCATAAAGATTTCCACTGAAAATTTCAAGACATAACGAGACTGTATATTCAGCAGTTTCGGTTAATTAGACTCTGACAGAAATATTACCATCTCACTTTCATTATAGAGCAATAGTTTTACTTTCGTGACCAGCTGCGATCCAATTCTTACCTGGCGTAGACGGGTACTTCAGCTAGTGTTGTAATTATGAATGTATTTATATTTTTCCTAACTGTATGTATCTCGATAAATAGAAAATGACTGGAATCGTTTAGCTTTTCACATCAAAAAATCACAATGAAATCTAGTTTCAACTTGGAATTGAAAACTTAACTTGTATATATTAAATTTGGATTAAAAGTGGTTTTTGATCCGTTTTGATCTTTATTCTGTTGTGTGTGTGTGTGTGCGCGTGCGTGTATCGTTTTTAATATCCCTCGGTCTCTTTCTTGGATTAAAAGAAATCTAAGCGATCTTCGATCTGTTTTGATCTTTATTCTGTTATATATGTGTGTGTGTGTGTGTGTGTGTGTGTGTCGTTTTTAATATCCCTCGGTCTCTTTCGATTCAAAACTATCTAATAAAATTCAGTCAAGAAGCATGGGCTCATTTGTTTGCAGATGAGTGCAATCATTTGCTATCGATCTAAATATCGACCTATCTAAGCATATTCTATCTATGAAATTTATAACCTACATATATAAGATCACACTCAATTAATTTTTAGTATGCTTACAAGAAAATCTCAAGTTTAAACTTTGAGTTAAAAGAAATCTTGAGGTTGGGGGTAGAATACGCTGACTGTAGGCACACTTGATGTAACGGGTCTCATCGGACGAAATGGAATCGGAGACCAGAGTTCAAATACTAGACGAGACTGTTTGCGTTTCAATTCTCGTTAATTCTCTTGAAAAAGACATGGATCCATCTACCTTGACCCCTGCAATGGATAGACGAGATCCTTTAGCCTTGGTTAAACCGCCCTTCTTAGAGGATCACTTTGAATTCAAACCAACAGGACTCCGCTTAAAAATTGACCTTGTTTCCCATCCTTCCTCTGGCGGAGGGATTAGGTCAATACAAACGTTGAATGTATCTTTTCAATGCCATTACTCCCAGGTCCAATCTAATACGGAGTGGTAGTACCTATTACCGTCCCATCTATGGATCAAATAAACCTGTTGGCAAATTATTTCTTGAAAACATACCTGTAAATTATTTGTATTAATAGTTAATAGTTACAAAGATTTATAATTGCGAGGTGTCCTCGTGGTGTAATGGTTAAAGCGTTGGACTGAGGATTCGTAGTACGCGAGTTCGTACTCCAGTCGCGCCCTTACGTTCACTTTCGGGCAAATACCCTTGGGAAAGGTATGAGCCCCCTTTATCCTCCCAGCTATGGGTTAAATAGTACCACTACTATTCTTCTAGGAGAATAGATTTGGCATTAAATAACCTAAAGAGTTGACATGCCATTAAACAAAGAAACCAAACCGTATAATTGCTTACAAATCATTTGTATTAGGAATATTTGAAACCTTATTATATGCACCTGTGGATCTGGTTGCAATTACGTGTTCTTTCAGGAAGCAAGGTTTAATTTATTCCTAATAAGTTTACCAAATTAACTATATTCTTAGTCTGATTATGACAACCAGTAACAGTGTGGACTGTCAGTTAAAAATAAAAACCTGACGAATTAAGACAAGTTTTTCATGCTTTCCTCTATAATTTGACCAGATTGAATCCTTTGTGTTTGATATTTGGTTGTAACAAAAAATAATTTCTTTTAATAGTCATATTTTATCATTTCTTTCATTGTTTAATGGCATATCAATCTTCGTGGGTAATTTAATGCCAAAGCTATCCTTGTAGAACAGCAGTGGTAATATTTAACTCATAGCAAGGAGGATAATGGAGTTAATGCCTTTCCTTGGGGTATTTGTCCAGAAGTGATCGTAATAGCTCGACTGGAGTTCGAACTCGTTTAGAATGATGTCGAAGTCCAGTATGTTATCCACTACGCCACGGGGACTTCCTCTTTATTATTTATATCACCATAATTTTCGCTAACAGTGAAAAAAAAAATCGACAAAACTATTGAAGTTAGTTATTTAATTCCTCCACTCAAGATTTTTAGTAAACTTTTCATGTTATGCATGTTATCCAGACGTAATTTTATTCTGGTTCCACTAAATATTCTTCATTAATTGTCCGGACTAATTCCAAAATTAATTTTAAAGAAAAAAAAGATTTTATCATTAAGGGTTTTCGGACTATTGTCTTCATCTTTAGGACACATGGCGTAACGGTTATAGGCGTTGGTTCCCGAAGCTTCTATTATCTGGAGGTTGCAGGTTCAATCCTCACTACAGGCGAGTAACAATACAGGAATACTTTACACTTGTACCCGGTTATGGCTAATGGAATCAGAACAGGCGACCCCCGTGGTTTCAATAAAGGACGAAGTTCCGTGAAGGTTTCCGAGTTCGACAAATACCTGAAGGCCGGAGGACATATCGACCGAAACGTTGTGAAAATAACAATAAAGTCCGACAATAGTCCGAAAACCCTTAATGATAAAAATCAACAAGCTTCGTCTCAGAAATTTAGACAACTAAAAAAAGATTTGGTTTACACAAAATGCCTCGACCTGATTTGGTTTGGTTTGTTGGGTTTTATGGCATATCAACCTTTGTAGGTTATTTAACGCCAAGTCCATTTTTATGTAAATAATCTGTTCTATTCAAAACAATTCAGTTTAGCATAAGTACACAGTTTAATGGTCAAAAACATTTCCATTTCTAACTATTCAAACAGTTATATGTAACAATTCAGTTAAGTGTAAATACAGTTTTAATGTCGAAAAACAGTTCTATTTGAAATAATTCAGTTAAGCATAAGCATGCAGTTTAAGTGTAAGTACGGTTTAATTGTCAAAAACGTTTCTATTTCAAGCAATTCAGTTTACTCAATTCATTTTAGCATAAGTATGCTGTTAGTTCTATTTAACCCATAGATAGGGCCCTATCAGGTGCTACCACTCCGGGCCAGAGTGGACATGGGAGCGATGGCAATGAAGGGGTACTCCACATTCCCCAAAGCTCCAGCACTGTTGGAACCTCACCATCAGATTGTTTAGTGTCATATCCAGGACACTCGTTATGGGGGGGTTATACCCCTCTGCAGAGGTGCAGTCAGTGTATTCTACAGCCCCAGCTGACTGGGCAAGCCTCGACCTGAGAACCAAACTATTTAAATGAAGTCATATACAGTAGGTACCTGTTATAATACCAATTACGGTAACCATAGACATTTAAGATTAGTTTGGTTTTATGAGATATCAACAACCATTGTTGGTTATTTATGCAAAATCCTGTTTTCATAAATTAAATATATATAATTTGTAAACACACTTTGTATATGCACACAATTAAATGATCGAACAGTTCTATTTCTAACAATTCAATTTAGCATAAATCATTTGTATGAACTCAGTTTAAATGTTAAACATTTAAGAGTGTAATGTGTAATTATAACGAAAGGATTTTGTATAAAGTCTATTGACAGATATTTCTATCTATCTTGGAATTTTTTTTTTTTTTTTACAGATAGGGAACTGAAATCTGACAATGATCTTGCTACGAGAATATAAAAGCAAATACTCAATTAGAACTGTGTTTACCCAACCCCTCTGCCACGTGCAATAAGTGATTTCTTTCTCTAAGTTACCCAGTAGGTTGGGGCTATAGAATACACTGACTGCACCTCTGCAGAGGGGAAACAACCCCCTCCCCTCAACGAGTGTCCTGGATATGACATTAAACAATCTGATGGTGAGGTTCCAGTGATGCTGGAATCTTGGGGAATGTGGAGTACCCCTTTATTACCATCGCTCCCTGGTCCACTCTGGCCCGGCCTGATAGGGACCTATCTATGGGTTAAATAGAACTAACAGCATACCTATGCTAAACTGAATTGTTTGATTAAATTGAATAGCTTGAAATAGAAATGTTTTTGCCAATTAAGCCGTACTTACATTTAAACAGCTGCTTATGCTAAACTGAATTATTTGAAATGGAACTGTTTTTTGCATTGAAACTGTATTTACACTAAACTGAATTGTTTAACATAGAACTGTTTTGACATTTAACTGCGTTTAAACAAAATCTGTACTTATACTAAACTGAATTAGCTGAATTAGAACTGTTTGAATAAACTGAATAGTTTGAAATAGTTTGTCAAAAATATTTGTGTAAAACTGAATTGTTTGAAATAGAATAGATTATTTACATAAAAATGGATTTGGCATTAAATAACCTACAAAGGTTGATATGCCATAAAACCCAACTAACTTTCTCTAAGACTGTTTGCCTAACGAAGGTTGAAGAATCCTGTGTTTTACTATTTACTTATATCTGGTGGTACGACGATGATTGTTACGCTAAGCGTGTCTTTTTAAACACGTCATATTACATTGAATCAGAACACGATAATTTACACACACACACACACACACACACACACACACACACACACTCTGACTTCTTACTTCACTTTCGCTGTTTGTAGCTCTATATATATACTTTATATATCGTGTAGCAAAAAAGACTGTCATTTCTATTTGCACATCGTTTCATTTTAATTTTTTCAAGTTTATCAATAAAACTTATTCTAAATCTCATTTCATATTTCTCAGTTACATTCTACTGCAAAATAATTTCTGCTCTTGCGAAAATGTGCAAATATTTCGTAAGAACGTGTATGTCTAAGCTAAACAGTTGCAATGAGAATTTATACTCTGAAATCTTCTGGTGGTGTAACGGTTAGCAAGCTAGACTAGCAAACCTACACGAGTGAGTTCGAGTCTCATTGGGTACCCCCATTCATTCGGCCTTGTGCCACATCGAAGCAAAGAGCTTCGTAAATTACTTTATACTCTGAAATCGTTGATTTTTTTTTTTAACGGCATGTTGAACTGTCTAGAGTTATTTAATGCCAAGAAGTTAGGGATTCGCGTTCATTGTATGTTCATATTTCTTTTTATGTTGTTTCTAAAGCGATTTTTCCCCCAACACAATTCTTTTGAATACTAATAATTTTAAATAGATCTCTTTGACTCATCGATGATACTCACACAGGTATTATAACATCGGGTCAAAGTGGACTTGGGAGGGATGACAATGAAAGACTACTCCACACTCCTCAGATGATGACGGATCAATAAGTCCATAACCTGATATGTAGTTATTCACTAAATTTTGATTTGAAACATTGTCAGTATTATGTTTAATGTTATTAATATTCATCGCTGGATTGAGTGAATTGTCAGGAAATATCATATTGATCCCGTCAACATTTCCCTATTGGGGCACCTTATGCGCCAAGCCATTTTCATTTATTTGATATGTATGATGAATTAGTTTCTTTGATCGTTTTTAAATGAGATTATTATTTCAATGACTATTGCGGTCGGTGGGGGCTTAGAATAAGTTGACTGTACCCTCCCTTAAAACGGGTGCTCTCAGTATAACACTACACTGCATCTGATGGCGAAGCTCCAGGTTTAGAGTGCTGAGAAGTATGGAGTACTCCTTCATTGCCATTACTCCCAGATATACTCTAACCCGGAGTAGTAGTGCCTGTTAGGAGACAATCTATGCGTCAAATAGATCTGTTCGAAAATTATTCCTATTCGATAGGACTGGGTTTTGTGTGTGTGTTTTTGTTGTTGTTTGTGTGTTTTGTTTTTTTGTTTTGTGTGTTTTTGTTTGTTTGTGGGGGTAACTCCTGGGGAACAGCTATACACAAGTATAAACATGAATGTGATCCTCTTGACATAAAATAACCCTAAACGTGTTGACATGACGTTAAAATGAATCGGTCAATTTTCTTTTCAAAATGTTCTTTATTGAAGAGAACAAAACGATTTTTAAATTCAATTCACTCTTAATTTATAGAAAAAAATGTTTTCCTTTGCCTATTTTCTTTCATCCTTTGAGTTTTTGTTACATTTTTTTTTCTATTGCAAATCAGTTGGGTCGTTATTTTTACAATAATGCATACTAGAGACAACGCTAAAGGATAACCTCTCGGCAAAATTCGAATTCGATCCGTTTGCCTTACGGAAGAATATCCTTACTAGCTGCTTTACCAACTAAGCTAAAAGAGCCCACTGACATTACATAAGCCTAAATCCCTCCTGTATCTCATCCACAACTTTTTCTTTGATCTGTCGGTGCCACATTTATAATTTTTATATACCAGTAGTGTAAACAGAATTTTTATGAAACATCGAACATTATTAATTCTTTTCATCTCTTGAATTCTCTTTTAAATTTCCACTCACGAAGATCTCAGCCAAGTCGGCTGGAGCTGTAGAAGACGACGACTGCACCTCTGCAGAGATGGATAAGACCCGCTCCCCTCTCGACAAATACACACTCACCAACGTGTCCTGGATATAGCACAACCATCTGAAGGTGACTCTTGTCCTCGAGCTTTGAGGAATGTGGAGTACCCTTTCATTGTCTTTACTCTAAAGAACACTCTGACCCGGAGTTCAAACAGAACTGTTTAAACATTTATCCATATTTACCATGTATCCGCTCGGGCAGGATATGACACAAGGTCAGTTATTAAGCGGAGTTTAACCGGTATGAATTCAGTTTTCCTTCTCAACGACTAGTTGCCTCACCAAGGCTGAAGAACCTAGTCTTTCCTACTATTTACCCTTAACTGGAGGGAGAATAATTGGATTCATACCTTTCCCAAGGGTATTAATGCTATGTGAAATGCAAATCAGTCTCGTCCAGGATTTGAACCCGTGTCGCCGTGTCCATTTCCTACGTCGATAACCATTACACCATGGGCACCTCTAAAATAAATGTTTAATCATTTGTCTGAGTGCAAAAAAAAAAAATGACTTTAATTGAATTATTAGTGTTAAATAGCAATGCTTGAAATCATTTAACTATGTGCAAAAACTGAGCTCCAACTTTTTAAAATATTGCTATTCAAACTATTCATTTACCAATCAGATATTTGATATTTATATGTATAAACAGGATTTTGTATTAAATAACCAACAAGGGTTGATATGCCATAAAACCCAACCCACCTTCTCAGCGAGATAAAGTGCATAAAAATGAAATAGAATTAAAAATTCAAAAGAAAATGACAGATTAAATTAATTCGAGGGTGAGCCAAGTTTTGTTATTTTGATGACGTGCGACATGATTCGGCCGCTGGTGATGCTTATGCCCTCGTCATGGATACGACAAACCACACTGGACTGAGATGACAAGCTTGTCTGATCATCTCAGATCATACAACCCGAGCGAAATTTCTTGGGCCATTGGGTTTCTGTGTTGTGATCATTCTCCGCCGTTAGCACAACAAATGTTTTCTGCGGCTTTACGGCCCAGTTCCAACAGGTCAGGTATAACTTTCCGAATTAGGCAATGTTGCACATTTACCTGTGTAACTTTCTAATGACACACGGTGTGAAGTGATACGCATGTTAGCGAATTTCTTTCACGGCTTAAACTGCTTCGCCAACAAGAAGGTACCAAATTAATGCAGAACTCACCCTGGTAATAATGAAAGTGAGTCTCCTGAGGAGGTGCTAAAACTGTCCTAGTCTCGTCGGCATTCTCTCTTACAGTGCCTAGGACGTCAGGCAACTCGTACTCATTTTAAATAATGGCAGCAAGTTTTGAGTGGAAAGGGGATCCTCTGAGACTGAATTTCTTTTTTTATCTTGCTCGGCAAAATGCAGTTCTGGTTACCTTGCAGTTTTTTTGTTTTTTTTTTTTAGGAAAGTGAGATATATATGATCATTAAAAAATTTCTAAAGAGGGTAATATATCCGAATTCGATTAATTGAATATCTCGAATATGACAAAGATTAACTTTTCATTTATTGTTTATATAGAAAAATTCTTCTAAGAGTAAATAGATTTATCAGATATATTTTGTATCATTCGCGGTTGATATTGTCTATGAATGTTTTCAGTTTTCAAGAATTTCTTTGAGTAACACTTAAAGGGGCACTTGCTGTGTTACCAACTTTCATTTATTTACTAGTTTGTTTTGGATTTTTTTAAACATTTTAACGGCATGTCAACCCGTTTAGAGATGCTTTATACCAAGAAGTTAGTGAATCGCTTTAATTGTATGTCCACGTTTTTTGTGTGTTAATCAAATATCGGAGTTGATGTCTTTAAACAAATAAACCCAAGTGGCTTATAGCACTTCATCAAAAATTACTCTTTTCCTCCCACTCTCTCTCTCCCCCTATCGAGTTCGAATAATCTTTAAACAGATTTATTTGGCTCATAAATGGGACTCTAACGGCTACTAACATTTCAGGTCACTTTTCATTGTTATATGATCATGTCGTGCCGCTAGCACGGATTTCCCTAACTCTCTCGCCATCCGTCTCTATCATCCATCGCTTCTGGTCGATCCTCTATACTAAATCCTGTGTCCATACAGAGATTGTCGTCGACAAAGTTTTAGTTGGTCGCCCAGCCGTGTGAAGGGGGTCCATTGGAGAACGGCGCATATGAGTTCATATATATATAATGAAGAGAGAAAGAAAGATATTATGATTGTCAGTTATTTGCTCACTGCTTGCTTTGTTGTCTTTTATTGAGAAGTTTGTTTTATAAAATATTCATTAACTTTCGAATAAATGAAACGCTCAAAATATTGCAGCTAATCTGAGGTCGAAATCGGCCATGTTTATAATGTTGTTAGGCATTCAACTCGAAACTGGAATTTTCCTGTTATTCATTAAACCCTTTGAACCTTTAGCTTGCTGGCCTTCAGATAGTTCGTGTCTGAACTCCTGGGTGGTGGTGGGGGCTCAAATTTCAAATTATCCTCCCTCGTTTTTATATGAATAAATAATAACGTAAGCTGGTGTTGTTAGCAAACGTTTTGGTGTTTGAGGTGGCGTGACAGTTCTCATCTATCATCAACTGGAATTAGGTCTAGACTTGGTCAAGTTTTAAAAAAACAAAATAGAAGAAGCCTCAGACCTGCTCAATATTTAGATGGGTGACCACTTAGCTTTTTAACATAGCAAGTATTCAGCCTTGTCGGCAGAGCTTGGAATACATTGCGGGGAGGTAGGAGCTAAAAAAAATGTGTCTTGGGTAAGACGTTAAATTGCACCTGATGGTGAGGTTCCAGTTCTGTAGCTCTGAGGAATATGGAGTACCCCTTCATGACTATTACTTCCTGGGGTATCAGTGTAGTTAGAAATAAAAATTCATATAAATTGAGATACTTTGAGAGAGGTTTAAAATGGGAGGACTTAATTTCAGATTTTAAATGAAATATTTAAATATTCATGGCTATTCTTTCTTTTCCAGGTCGAACTCGGACGAAGGACAAATACCGTGTCGTCTACTCTGATTTTCAGAGGCTTGAGTTGGAAAAAGAATTCCACTACAACCTCTACATAAACGTCATTAGGAAAGCAGAATTAGCACAAGAACTTGGACTTTCGCAACGCCAAATAAAAATTTGGTTTCAGAACCGACGAGCAAAAGCTCGAAAATTGCGACAACGGGAAAAGGATAAAGATCAAATTAAATGCGAATCGAATCTAAATGATTCGGGTCTCTCAACCGAGGCTCTCTCACAGTCACCACCGTCCCCTAATCCTATATGCGGGGAAGAAAATAATATCGCTTGAAAAGCGGTAATACCTTTTTAAGATACTGTATATAATATGAAGAACAAAGACTTAAGCAAACTTTTACTTCAAGTTTATAATTTTTATGGTTTCACTTAAAGTTATGTCGATGTCTTTTATTTGTAGTTTTTAAGTGGAAATTTTACCACTGTAATTCCAAATTTTTATTCAAATTGGTTGGGTTTTCAAATTCTCTAAATCTAAAATCTTTATATATAGAAAAATTTTATTTTGTAGTTATGAAAAATTGTTAGTGCTCAACTTTTTAAGAAGTGTCATATAACCTTCCAGTAAATATGCAAAAAAAAAAAAATTCTTTTTTAAATATAGAGCTCAAAATTTGAGTACAAATCGATCATGTTTTAATGAGCAAATGACGTCACCACAGGAGCGTGCAGTCAATTGGGACGTCTTTACAGATTTGATTAACTTATGTCAAACAATTTATCAAATTCAAAGATGTTAAAGGCTGACGAGTCGGCTGAAAAGTTCATAGGCTGACACTCTCATGGCATGTGACCAAAAGTGTTTTTTTTTTTTTTTTTTTTTCCCAACATAGTTCCGTCTTGCAGTTCACTCTTTTTCTATCAGTGTTACAGTGCGTGGATCCCGTTAGGCAAGAAATTGTCAACATCAATAATATTGTCATTTAAACTTTTCATCTCACTTGTATGATCAAATCACACTTAAAGCACTTGTTCACGCTAGATGACAGAAGTTAAGTCTGCTTAGATGAGAGACTGTTGAGAAGCAGTAAATACCGTATGTGTGCCAAACTAAGCAAAGGATGGAATAGATTTTCCATTGATTCCAGGATGTAGAAAATGGTAGACACACTAGATTATTTATATTTGTAATGGGCAGTGGAGGACCTACACTCTTGGGGTTGGTAGAGTTGAAAATTGAACTGTTATGGGAAAGTTCCCGTCTTTAATATCCTTTTTTTATTTTATAAATTAATATTTTCTAAACGTTCGTTCTCGTGCCGTAAACACCAATATTTTAAGCAAGGTGGAGAAAAATAACCTCTGGGGTCCCTCCAGAAAACTTAAGCTTTAATAGATTTATATCAGGTCCGTCCCTGGTAATGGGTAAGATATTAAGTCATAGCTGTGTACCGGGGATATTTACACTGTTAATATGTGTATAATGTGTATATATATATATATAACATTGGTACGTTGAAAAATTGTCCTACATAATTAATATCAATGATATCCACTTAATAATATATAATTAAACGATTTATATTTAAATTCTGGATGACACTATTACATCAATGACAAGGCTTTGTTTTTTGTGATGCATCAAAATTATTTTCACCTCTTAATGAACCTCTATGCAAGACACCATTTTAAAAAAATTCCGTTCATAACGTTTTTTTAGTTCATGGGTAACATGAACTAAACAAAAAAAATTAAATTTCCTTTTTAGATGTTCTGATTGATACGAACAATAATAACTTCACTACCTCTACTTACAAAAAACCCACTAATACCAACTCCTGTAACCTCAACTTTAAAAGTGAATGTCCTTTCTTATGTAAAAAAAAAAAAAAAAAAAAAAAAAAAAAGAAACAATTAATAACCCAATATCCTGTGCAAAACTAATCTCCGCCTCCAAAATGATATTTTATAAAAAAAATTTAAAATAAAAAAAAAAAAACTCTCATCGATAATAGGTTCCCTAACAGTATTGTTGAACAAATAAAACATACAATTAAAAATATTAGCCAACAAAAATAAACACTGCAACACTCTACTCAATAAACAAGCATTTCTCGAACTTTTTTTACTGCAACCAAATCCACTACAATTATAAATTAGATGAAAATATATTAAAAACATTGATTCAAAGAAACATACTCCCCACTAATCCTTGTGTCACATCTAAGCAAAAAGCTTAGTAAATTACAACTCCCCACTGATACGAATAAAAAAAAACTTATCATATACTATGATAAATTGAAAACCTCCAACTTAGTTATCAATAATTCCTTCCCCTCGATTGTAGTTTTGCAAAAAAAAAACGTTATATATCAATTCAAATGTCCTTTAGGTTATTGTATCTCTGAAAGCAACAATATATACGTTGGTTTAACTTTAACTACTCTATCAAGGTGACTGACTATGCATCTCTCTAACACTAGTTCAATAGCCCAACATTTAAAAAAACATTTCTGCCTTTCCTGAATTTCGAAAAATTCTAACCAAAAACACAATATTAGAGCAACAATAACAAGCAAAAATCAGATTCTTTGTATTAATCATGTGTAAGCTATATTTGACGCGCCTCAATTCGGACAGGCATTTTAAAAAAATGGCTCAAACTCCAGGTGTTAAGTCAAAGGTTTTTGCCTGATATTGATAGCTTTTCCCACAATCAGGTGATTTTTTTTTTCTAAAGTTTCCTGTTTATTCAGACCTTGTTTATATTTGTGTAGTTGTTTGTGGTTTCATTTAAGGACCACTGCTGCACTTGAACTTTACTCGCTAGTAACCTACGGCTCTTGATATATATATTTTTTACATATGGTCATTTTTTTACTTTTTTTGAGCTAGTGAAGAAAGTGTTTTATAAACCTTCAAATATAACTAAATACGGTCTGCCTGTGATTATAACATTGCTAAATAATGCATGTATGAACATCGTTAGGTTGAGAAAAAAAACGATCGTGCTACTTAATTTTATCCACTAGGTATTAAATCATTAATCATTTGATTTACATTCAAATTCTGAATGACACTTATCACATTAATGATAAGACTACGTTTCTTGTACACCGGGAAAATTATTTTCACTAAATAATGTTACTGAATGAAGCTTATTAAGAGTATGATGTGTTAGAAGGATGATTTTCGGCTTGAACGGTAATTACGTCATGTGAAGTCTTTGTAGACAGGTCTGTCAATTATGGATACCGTGGTATATATCATTATAAGATGTGACGATAGCACAGATTCTCTTGTCTGTCTGTCTGTCTGTCTGTCTCTCAAACATCTCACTTTTGGGAAGTCTTATGGGCACTACCCAATGTCGACTCAGAACTGATAAATGTAATGTATTTTTTTAGCAGGTCGGTCAATATTGGTGTGCGGTGCGTCAATGTATAAAAGTCCGTTGGAGTTACTTAGGAGTTTGTCCTTATTTCACCGGTAATGACCAGCCCTCTTTCTGTCTTTACTTGGATGGCTTGAGTGATTGGAGGTGAATGGCTGTACAACTGCTGTTTTGTGGGCTGCTGCTTCCAAGATTTGTTGAAAACAGCATGCTGTATCGCTGAATAGCTCTCATTTAGCTCTTTCTCCAAACGTTTCGTTAGTCAAAGTGGTGTAACTATACAATAGTACTGACACGACTACAGATCAGATTTCATTATGATCGATAACTTATGGCTGTTCCCACTTTATCACTTAATTTGCTATCATTGATTACATGGTTGATCACTATAGGGTTTTTCCAATATAACCGATTGTCTTTAGACAGGGGCCGACGCCTGTAAATCTGTTTAATTTATCACCCCCCGCCTTTTTTTTTCTTTTTTTTTTTTTTTTTTTTTTTTTAATTCTTATATACACACACAGAGCAAAAAAATGTAAACTCACTTCAGAAAAGGAAAAATTGCTAGAAATATTTTAATATTAATTTTATTCAGACATCTCGAGGTTATTACAAGTTCCTTTTGGACGCCACAATTACAAGAGGATCTCAAAGTGGTAGCCATTAGCTTCCAGACATTTGTGATTGGCAAGCTACTTGGGCAACTTCTTTTCCTCACAGAATATTTTTTACGTGTTGAAGTATTCTGGCTTTTAAGTGAAATATCTTCTCAGTAAAGAAGATAATCTGTTTAAAAGTAACTAAATGCCTAGAACAGGCAATAACCTATCTTTATGTTGATAGGTTTGAATTGTTGGAAAATTATTAAAACATTAAAATATGTTACTACTACTACTACTATTACTACTACATCGTGCGTCCCGATGATCTCGTACGACACATGTGATACAAAGAAGGACAAATAGAATAAGTTTTCTGTAACTTCAAGGATATAGATTATTCGCAAGATGTCAAATTAAGGCTTATCTAACCTAAAGCGAATCCTCTCTTCTCAAAGTTACATTACTTTGATAATATTTGAGATACAATATCACCTATAAATAAGTGCACCCCGAACAAGATTTTTTTTTTTTTTTTTTTTTTAGAAAAACGTTAACTTTCTTTAATGTGTATTAAGTATTACAGTATCGCCCATGATTAATTACACCTCAAAATATCTTCTGTATAAAAAGTTAATTTTCTTCGTGGTGTAATGGTTAAAGCGGTGGACTGCGGAATCGTAGTAAGCGAGTTCGTACTCCAGTCGCGCTATTACGTTCACTTTCGGGCAAATACCCTTGGGAAAGGTATGAACCCCCTTATCCTCCCAGCTATGGGTTAAATAGCACCACTACTGTTCTTCTAGGAGAATGGCTTTGTCATTAAATAACCTACAAAGGTTGATATGCCATTAAACAAAGAAACCAAACCTCTAAACCGAAGATACGAGGGTTTTTCCTTATTTCTATTGGAACAATCAAAATACTTTTATTAGGTATTATTTATTACCAAACTCTATAACATTGAAACTGACAATATGAATAAACAACAGTCTAAAAATAAGTGCACTCTCTTAGATATATTTATATTGTTTCTTTATTTATGGTTAAAGATGTCGCAAACTTATTTTGGTTAAAGTTATTATAGAATCTGGGATTCCAGAATTCTCTGCAACTGGAGTTAAATAGACTTGTTCATTTTTGTCAAAATTTCATGGATTTTAATGATTCTTGAATTGATAAATTAATTTCATTCTAAACCGCCATGTATCGTTATAAAGTTGATGGTTAAAAACCGACATTATTATTGCACCAACCTAATAATACAAGAAATAATTATTTAATTTGTAGTGAGACCAGATACGATGATATACAGTATCTCTCATTAGTACCCCCATAATATTTTTCAAAAACTAATTTTTTTTTTTTTTTTTTTTTTTTAACCAAAGACATTTTTCCATTTAAATTCTTAAATGGTTTTAGATTTTGATTGATTTTAACGGCATATCAATCTCTGGGGTTATTTAAGTTTACATTTTTTGTGTCGTTGTTTCTCATGATTTTTTTTTTTACCCAGTGCCAGAGAACATGAATAATATTCTATTTGACCCATTGGTGGAACTTTAGCAGATACTACCACTCCGGCCCAGAATGGACCCTGGAGTAATAATGGAAACATATTCCTTCCTCTCCAGATCTCGAGTCTCGTCAGGTTTTAAATTTATGAAATTTTATTAAACCTGTTTGACTAATTAAACATGTAAAGTTAAACAAGTTCGTTTGTGAAAGGAGTTTTGATGAATTTTTTTTTTTATTAATCGTATACTTGTGTATTTAAGAACCAAGAAAGATATTTCTTGAAATAATCTTGGCTCACTGTTTTCATATCATTTACTTTATTGCATCCATTTATAATTCATATCTATTCCGTGTTTCTCTTCCAGAAGTTATGTCTATTCTTTAAATTCGCTCGTGTGATTTCCCCCCCCCCTTTACAATGTATTACAGGTTTTATATTATTGTGTTTCAAGATTTCATCTCAAAATTTTTAACCAAGGGCTCACTTCCCCCCCCCATCTACCTTTTTATTTTATTTATTTTTTTACCCTTTTAGTGTGACGCAATTTCCAAGATATTTAATGGCTGGCATACACTTTTTGGCCATTAAAAAAAAAGCAAATTTTTTTTAGTTTACTTTACACTAGTGGCGTTGGAGTGGGACGAGTATATTGTACAAGTGCTTATAAGAAAATCTTTATTCACTGATACTTCTAAAAAGCATTGTTTTATTAAAGTTTGAGGTGTTGTTTTTGTTTTTTTTTTTTTTTTATTTTATTTTATTTTATTTTATTTTTTTTTTTTTTTTTTTTTAAGACCTCTAGAAATTTTAAGTAACCCTCTCATGGGGGACTCCAGTTACTCTTTGCATCAAAAGGATTAACTTATAATTTTATTGTTAAAACTAAGGTTTTTTTTTAAGACCATAGTTTCTATTTAAAAAACACCATGTTGACAGGAAAACAAAACCCGTTCTTAAAATTGTATTTTAAGTCTTCGTTTTCTTTTCCTTTTTCTCTCAATTCAGTAGAAATATTAAACTGACTAAATTTCACAATATCAAATTTTGGGGAGAATTTTAAATCTAAGATTATTTTTCTCATCAACAAATCCATCCATCGTTATTTATTTTAAGTATTATTTAACGGAAATTTAAACAGTACTCAAAATCACTGTTCACCAACATCAAGACCGTCTCAACTGCACGGATCCCCTTGACTCTCTCTCTCTCACCATATGTCCCTACCTGCCATCGCCCTTGGGAAATCCTCTTCACGAGACCCCAGTGTTCGCACAGAATTAATAAATCTAAATTTTTGCTGGCGGGCTAACTCTGTTTTCATAATTTGAGAGATAAGTGGCAGTACAGTTGGTGTTTCGAGAGGTGCTGCTTCCAGGATTTGTCGGAAATAGCTTTCTTGTGTGATTGCAATCTTGCTTTGGGTGGGGGTCGCACTGGCGTCATAGTTAAAGTACTGAACTGCGACATCGTATTGAGGGTGTTCTAACTATTACATTTCTTCAATGAGGATGGATATGACATTGAATAACCTACGAAGGTTGGTTCAAGTGGTGTAGTGATTTACTAAGCTTGCTGCCTTTTTTATGTGACACAAGAATGGGATTCCAACTCAAATTTCGGAGACGAAGCTTGATGATTTTTATTATTCAAGGTTTTCTTATTATTGTCTTCATCTTCACAACATTTCGGCAGATATGTTCTCCGGCCTTCTTCACGAGCCTTGAACCACATCCTTTATTTAATCCATGGGGGTCTCTTGTTCTGATTCCGTTAGCCATTAATGCTAAGTAATCCTGTATTGTTTCTCACCTACAGTCAGGATTGAACCTACAACCTCCAGATGATTGTCTCTTTAGAAGCTTAGCGTAACGGTTATAGGCGTTGGTTTCCTATGTCCCGCTGAACAATTCAGTGAATTTTGGGGACTAATAAACTTGTTCTGACTTCACTAGGATTACTAAACTTATGTATTTATTTATTTATTTTATTTTTTTACTTGAGCTCATATTCCAACTTTTTTAAAATGGGGCACCCAAAGAGAATCAAACTCACGCGTGAAGGTTTACTCGACTAGCTTGTTAACCATTACATCATCCGAGGTGCCCAATTTTAAGTGGTGAAGCGGCTCTTTGGTTTAAATTTCGTAATTTTTTATTTTTTATTTTGCAGATATCTTCCAATAAAAAGCAGAAATCAAAAAATATTTAGGGGTTTTCCAGTGGAGTAGTGGCTAACGTCCTGAACTGAGACATTGTAGCAACTGAATTCGAACCCCGGTTGCGTCATTGCGTTCACTTTGGGACTAATTCATTTGGATTAGGGTTATAAACAACCACCAGTAATAGGTTAAGTAGTTCCACTTCCACAAGGTTTTTTGCATTAAATAACCTACGAAGATTGATATGCCATTAAACAAAGAAATCGAATCGAATCAAATCAAAAGTTCATATACGTCCCTGATAGGGAAACTAGCTATTTCAGTGAATAGTCTTACGAATAATGACTGATTTGCTGGGTTTTATTTTTATTCTCATCTGTCACCTCTTCTTGCAGAAATAGGGGCCGGGGCTAAACAATAACATCAACTAACCTACGGTCGGGATCAAAGTGTTGTATCTGGTAATTTACTAAGCTATTTGCTTAGATGTAGCACAAGGCCATATGAATGGGGCACCCAATGAGACTCGAACTCACCCGTGTAGGTTTGCTAGTCTAGCTTGCTAACCATTACGCTACCCGAGGGGTGTTGTATCTATTGATCTACCCAGCATACTACAACATCTCTCTCCACTGCGCTAATGTTCGGTGCTCGGCGTAGTCTGACTTCACCGTGATAATAATCACTGTGACTGAACTATTATCTGCCGTCCTCGTATGTAAGTGCATGGGACAAGTCAAGCTGACCCTACGTCAATATTGAATTAGAGAGCCGCTCATGGTGTAATGGTTATCGTCGTAGGAAATGGACACGGTGACTCGAGTTCAAATCCTCAAAACACGTCCAGGGCATATTTTATGTCTCGAGGTTTAGGAATCACTTTTATATTAACTTTTTTTTTCTTCTCACGGTCCTATCGAATACAAATAAACTATAAACAGATCTATTTGGCCCATAGATTGGATTTTAATAGGTACTGCCTCTCCGGGTCACAGTGATCCAGGGAGTAATTAAACATTCCCCATATTTCCAGAACTGTAGCCTCACCATCAGATGCAGTTCAGTGTCATACCATAGCGGTTGGAGTAATCATCGTATCTCTGTTATATATACCTTTTAAAGACGCCCGCCTTTTTTATAGCAATGAAAAACAAATTGATCTTGCTAGCTATTGGTAGTAAGTTTGGCCTTCATTTGATGCATGACATGTATAATGTTGAGCCAGACCAAATTAAATTGAATTGGTTCAAGCAAGTTATTTTCTAAGTTATTGTAATAGTTTTTACTCAAATTTCTTTTTTTTACTTCTGCAAAAAATGTGAACGCCTTCCAACAAAGGTTGTTAAAAACAAGACTTGCTAACTATTTGATTTTTTTATTTTATTTTATTTATTTTATTCATTATTTTCCAAATCGTGTCAAGTAAATAAAGTTATTTTTCTATAAATTTACTTTTTGTTCAATCACTGCCACAGTTGTTTTTTTTTTTCCTCTAAAAAGCGAATAATCTGTTTTTATTCGAAATCTCCGATTTGAGAAGCTGTATTGGATGGGTAGCTTTTATCAGTTAACATGAGAGCCTTCCAAAAATATCTACACAATTTAAGATTGGAACAAATATTACATAATTTTTTTTTTTAATTAAAATTTCCTTCACAGCTATGGGACATGACGGTGTTAGGATTTTTAAACGTCCTATGAATGTAACAATTGTGCCATAGAGACTGGAGCCTACTACGTTTCTACTAACATTATGCAATAACAAATCTTACTAAATATTGGAAGAAATCACTCTTGCTCCAAAGCCCCCAAAATCTAGTTACGCCTCTACAAATTGGGATTGAGAGCGAATGGATATACAGCTATTCCAGCTTTTTGGGGGGGGTGACATTGTAGAGAGCGAGTTCGAACTCCAGTGACACTATTGCATTCATTTTCGGACTAATGCTCCTTGGGGAAGATAGGAGCTCTATTATCTACCCAGATATGAATAAATAGTATCACTATTGTCCTACAAGGACGGCTTTGGCATTGAATAACTCACGAAGGTTGATATGCCATGATACACAAATGAGAAGACATTGACCAGTGAGTTGTAATTAACTTTTCATTTTCCTTACACATCGCACAAGGCCTTATGAATGGAGCACCCAATAAGACTTAAACTCGCTCGTGAAGTTTTGCTTGATTATCTTGCTAATCATTACACCAGCGAAGGTACCCATAACTTGTATGCAGTACTTAAACAAAAAATGTTTCATGTCGTAGCTTTTGAAGTTTGTTATTATGTTGTGTGTGTGTGTGTGTGTGTGTGCATACAGCAATTAAAAAAAATGGATTAATTTCGAACTTGAAATAATCAATAAGTTGTCCATATGTCGATGAATACCAAACTATTCTGTTTTTAAAGGAATTCTTAGAATAAATTTTGTAAAAAATGTTTTTTTAAATCAATAAATATTTCTATCTTTAAAGAAACTGATAATGACAACCGAATTTGCCTGCCAATCAGATACGTTAAACTACGTTGTTGTTTTTTTTTTTGGGGGGGGGGGGTTAAAGAACAAATTCCTTTTCATGTACATGAAACACTTGCAATGACCAAAGCTACACGGGTGAGTCAAAAGTTTTGTAATATTTTGCTAATTTTAAACACAATTTTGCATCCCCGGATGAGATCGTGAAGATGAACCACTCTGTACTGTGAGATACAGAGCTCACCTGATACTCTCAGCGGATTTACCTCTGTGGCCAAATCCACGGGTTTAGGCCTAATTTACCTTGCTTGATTGACGAGATTCTTGCAACTCGAATGAAATTTCAACCAGTTGTTTTCTGTTTTGTCTTTGTTTTTGTTTTTTTGTTGTTGCTGTCATAGCTTTATGCTCTACGAGTTCGAACAAGTGTATAAGTTTCCGAATTAGACTGCATTGCTGTGTGGCTTTCAAATCACACACGGAGTAAAGCAATTCATGAGTGTGTGCACTATCACTATACAACCAACCACGGCGGGGTAACGCCCCAAACTAGCACGTATCAAAACTTTTGACTCCCCACCCCGTATAATTCTGCATGATTAATCGCTTATCGGGATCGTATACAAAAAACACTCACAAATTTACACCAGAGATATAATGAAAGTAAATGAGCGCCTCCGGTGGTGTAACGGTTAGCAAGCAGTCTAGAAAACCTTCACAAGTAAGTTCGAGTCTCATTGGGTACCCCTATTCACACGGCCTTAAAAAAAAAACAAAAAACTTAGTAAATTATAATAAATGTAAATATATATTTTCTTCCAAATTATAGATGTTTGGTTATATTCAAATCACAGGAAATTGAGAAGGAAAAAAAAATACGCAAGCTCCTAAGCGAACTTACAAACTGAAATCGAACAAAAATGTTTAGTATTACGATCTCGAATGCATTATATAGAGTGTTCAGTACAAATAGCCATCTCTAACCAAGTAGGGAGGGTCCCCATGGCGTAATGGCTAAAGTGCTGCACTGCGGCCTCAGAGCAAGTTCGAACTCCTGGCATGCGATAACGTTCACTTTCGGACTAATACCCTTAGGGAAGGTACGAACCCTCTTATCCCCACCCCAGCTATTGGTTAAATAGTACCACTAGTGTTCCTCTACAAGACTGGCACTGGCATTAGATAATCAGCAAAGGTTGATATGCCATTTAACAAAGAAACCAAACCAAGTGGCTGAGTGTTAGATACCACATGTTTGTCTCCGTCTTTTTATAGTTAGGAAGTATCACACTCATCGTGCCGAATGAGTAATTGCCCAGTCGGCTGGGGCTGTAGAATACACTGCAGAGGGGTAAGCCCTTCCCCCCAACGAGTGTCCTGGATATGACACTAAGCAGTTTGATGGTGAGGTCCCAGTAATGCTGGGGCCTTAGGGAATACGGAGCTCCCCTTCATTGCCATTGTTCCCAGGACCACTCTGGCCCGGCGTGGTAGCACCTGATAGGGCCCTATCTATGGGTTAAATAGAACTAACGGCATACTTATGCTAAGCTGAATTGTTTGATTAAACTGAATAGCTTGAAATAGAAATGTTTTCGACAATTAAACCGTACTTGCATTTAAACTGCATGCTGATGCTAAACTGAATTATTTGAAATAGAACTGTTTTTGACATTGAAACTGTACTTATGCTAAAAGGAATTGTTTAATAAAGAACTGTTTTGATATTTTACTGTGTGTAAACAAAATCTTTACTTATACTAAACTGAATTAGCTGAATTAGAACTGCTTGACTGGACGGAATAGCTCGAAATAGAAATGTTTTTCACAATTAGACTGTACTTACATATAAACTGCGTGCTTATGCTAAATTGAATTATTTTAAATTGAACTGTTTTTGACATTGTAACTGTACTTACACTAGACTTAACTGTTATATATAACTGCTTGAATAAACTGAATAGTTTCAAATAGTAGTGTTTTGACAAACTGTATACTCATGCTAAAGTGAATTGTTTGAAATAGAACTGATTATTTACATAAAAATGGATTTGGCGTTAAATAACCTACGATAGAACCAAACCGAATGGATAAAGTTAGATTATCAATTTAGTTCCCTTTTCCTTAGCAGCACTTGAGCCTTCTCGTTTAAATGGAGTAAGAGCTAGGTTTATTGCCAGGCGCCCCAAAAGAGAAATGCCGACGGAAATAAGCAAATTTTGTCTGGTTTATTTCGGAGTATCCCTCATAGTAAACCTTGTGGAAAGCCAAATAAATACCTACATCATTTTCCCCCTAGTCAAAAATCGTCATGGCTGGGTTTATTGTTCGGCACCTAAGGCAACCCTTAGGGTGTATGTCCAGGGATGCAAACGGGTTTTATAAATGGCTGCACATAAGTCTCGATTTGTGCGAACTCTCACCTCCCTCGTATAAAATGATGATGGAAATTGGATAAATCCCTATTTACCTGGAGTTTGCGCCGGGTGAGTGAGAAAGAATAATAGCTTAGTTTCAATGGCCTTCCCTTCAGGAAACACTTGTCACCTTGCCGGGAAGGAGTAAAGACTGGGTTTATTGCCCGTTACCCAAGACGCTCTTTAACCAACTTCCCTCCAAGTCGATATGTGGCTCAGTCGTTTTATAGAGAGGAGCCGCCCACAAATCGAGACTCATGCGCAGCTGATCTAAAATATGCTTGGTCCCATCAGCATTCCCCTCTTGGGGGCGTCGAGCCACGAACTCAAGTAGGGAAAGCCGACCCCCGTTATCGAGGTCAAGTGATCAATCTTCAACTACACACCAGGCACGAACGTCAGGTGGGCCTGCTCGGAGGCAAGTAAAGACCCAGCAGAAGAGGAATGCTGAAGATTTTTAAAAATCGCTTATTTCACTCATTAAAGCGACATTGTGTCCCATGAGGGCCTCTTGGGGGGAGTCAAATAAGTACAATAAGTAATCTAAGGCCTTGGGTGACAGACTCTGCAAAGCGTAATGAAAAGCAGCGAAATAATTATAACACAACGAATGAATCCCAAATTTGATGCAACGTTTAAAAAAAATTCTATTCAAATAAAAAAAAAGTCAGATAAACTTTTTAAGTGATTTTCGGTTGGCCCGGTGAGTAGAGTGTCCGCCAATGATCCGGGAGACCTGGGTTCAATCCCAGGTCAAGTCATACCAAAGACTTTAAAGATGGTACTTGATACCTCCTTGCTTAACACTCGGCAATATAAGGTACGTGTCGACAAGGTCGCCAACTTTACTTACTTTTTATATATTATAGATTTAGATGAACTATCTCTACACTTTCTACTTTTTTATTTATTTTTTCCGTACATCCTCTAAATCACAGAGGGGGGGATGTCCTCGTGGTATAATGGTTAAAGCGATGGACTGCGGAATCGTAGTACGCGAGTTCGTACTCCAGTCGCACTATTACGTTCACTTTAGGGCAAATACCCTTGGGAAAGGTATAAACCCCCTTATCCTCCCAGCTATGGGTAAATAGTACCTCTAATGTTCTAGAATGGTTTTGGCATTAAATAACCTACAAAGGTTGATATGCCATTAAATAAAGAAACTAAACGTAAATCTAAAAAAAAAGATTTGCTGGTGCAAATCAAGTTTTCTTATATTTGGTGACGGGAGGTCAAATTCGGCAACTCTAGATGCTTTGCCTGGGGGTAGGGGAGATTACAAACCACTCTAGACTGTTGAGAAGCCGTACTCATCTGATATTGTCCGAACGCTAATCGCCGTTTTTTTTTCCCTCTATGACTTGGAGCACTGCCTCGAAATCAACGCGTTTAGCTCGACCTGATCTTACTTGATCGTTGAGATACTTTGAACCTGAGTGAAATTTCTGGTTACTGTATTATGATCAACTGTGCTTTCGGAGGTGTCCACGTGGTGTACTGGTTAAAGCGTTGGACTGCGGAATCGTAGTAAGCGAGTTCGAACTCCAGTCCCGCTATTACGTTCGCTTTCGGACACCCTGTCCTTGGGAAAGGTATGAACCCTATATCCTCTTAGCTGTGGGTTAAATAGTACCACTAGTGTTCTTTGAGAAGAATGGATTTGGCATTAAATTACCTACGTAGGTTGATATGCCATTAAACAAACAGTGCTTTCTTCATCTTTCACAAAATAAATATTTTTGGTTGTTTCCGCGGCTTCATGGACTGGTCCGAAATTTTTAAGCTTGTTTCCAAATTAAACTTCGTTGCTCGTTTATCTGTGTTGCTTTCAAATCACAGAGTGAAGCAATGCTTAACATGTCAGCGCACCAACTTCTATGATACTGGTTTACTGCAACTGGCACCTTCCACGGTTTGAACTGCTTCTGTCACATGATATACTCTTCGCAAAGTATTGTAAAACTTTTAACTCACCCTCGTATCTTGAATAAGAATAGAAAACCTAATATGTCCTGCTCTTCAAAGATTTCTTGGTTCAAAAAAGAAAAATACCTTTTCTTATGTTTTGTTTTAACAATGTTGATTTAATAAAAATTTTCTTTAACTGCTGATTTTAAAATTGTTTTCATGTTTCAATGTAATTGCACTTGTCCTTGTTTTTATTTTTCCAGGATTGTTATTTAACGAGAATGAGGTTTGGCTGAAATGTTCATTGGCTAATCAAGATACTCTCATGGAATGTGATTAAAATAAGCTGCAGTCCTCACATTCTTCCATTGGTGTCGAAGTGCATAGAATTCTTTTGTCATCATATGAACTTTTCAGCCCACTTTCGTAATTCGATGACCCCCTAGCTTTTTGTTATGCTACCCAACAAAAGTATTTCTTCAGCATCCCATGACATAAAGAGAAAACATTCAAACACTTAATTATACTTTTAACACAAGAAAAATCAACACAATATCGTAAAAAAAAACAATTTAATCTAGACTTTGATGTAGCTTACGTGTTTACTGGTATATTCCGAGCATTCAAAAATTCCACTACTGATAAACAATAGTAAAATAGTATTTTAAATAGTAAACAATGTTAAAAACTTTAATAGCTTACTGATTGCCTTTGTATAGGTTATGCCGGGTCAGTAGGTCAAATGGCAAATTTAGGCAGAGAAAAAAAACAGACTTCGTCACTTCAAAAACATATCTAGTGTAATGAACAACCCCTTATTTTTAAGGGGGTGATATTGGTCTTTAAATAAATGTTCATTACACAAGTAACAAGGGCACTTCGGGTGGTGTAATGGTTAGCAAGGTAGACTAGCAAACCTGCACGAGTGAGTTCGATTCTCACTGAGTGCCCCATTCATGCGGCCTTGTGCCACATCTGAGCATAAAAGCTTCGTAAATTCCCATTACACAAGTAACCAGGAAGCCCGTCGCAAATATTCTTAGTTTAGTTTGGTTTGATTCTATGGCATATCAACCGTTGTTGGTCATTCAATGCCAAATCCTGTTTTTACATATATATCAAATATAAGATTTGTAAACACATTTTGTTGATACACACAGTTAAAGGATCAAACTGTTCTATTTCTAACAATTCAATTTAGCGAAAGTCATTTGTTTGCACACAGTTTAAATATCAAACAGTTCTATTTGACCCGAAGATAGGGCTCTTTCCGGTGCTACCACACAAGGCCAAAGTAGGCATGGGAGCGATGGCAATGAAGGGAAAACCGCATTCCCTAAAGCGCCACTATTACAGGATCCTCACTATCAGATTGTTTAATGTCATAACCAGGACACTCATTGTGGGCGGGGTCTTACTCCTCTACAGAGATGCAGTCGGTGTATTCTACAGCCAACAGCGCTAGTCTATACTTAGTTCAATCAATATATTACAAAAAGATATCTCTCTCACTCTCACTCATATATATATATATATATATATATAAAAACACTACAAGACACTATATTAGTTCAATCAATATATTACAAAAAGATATCTCTCTCACTCTTTCATATATATATATATATATATATATATAAACACTACAGGACACTCATTGTGGGCGGGGTCTTACTCCTCTACAGGGATGTAGTCGGTGTATTCTACTGCCAACAGCGCTAGTCTATACTTAGTTCAATCAATATATTACAAAAAGATATCTCTCTCACTCTTTCATATATATATATATATATATATATATATATATATAAACACTACAAGTCCGTTACTTGAAGTTTCATATGTACACGATCATCAGACGGAAATGTGAGAAAAGTTGCAAATAATAACTACAATATGAATACGGTTGGTTGGCCACATTTCCGTCTGGCGATTGTTCAAGTAATACTAATAAACCTTAGTCATCAATTATAGGTTATAGTAATCATTTTTTTTAAACAAATTGTTTACGAATATAGGTCAAATAGATTTGTTTGAAAATTGTTAGTATTTGATCAGAATACTTTATACCATATCATCATCATCATCATCATGTCGTGCCATCGGCACGGATATCACTGACCCTTTCTCGCCACCTCTCCCTATCGTTCATCGTTTCCGGCAGGTCATCAGGGCGACACCCCGTATTCTCACAGAGCTGCTGTGTAGGTTCGAGCTGGTTGCCCTGCTTTCGCTCGGACATGTGAAGGGGTCCACAGGAGTACATCTCTTATGAGCTCGTCCCTACTTCTCCAGCAGTATCCTGCATGTCTGGTTCGTCTAATTTGGATTGTTTTCGTGGTGGGTGGTAGGTGGCCGTATAGCTGCTGCTTTGTGAGGTGTTGCCTCCAGGACCTGTTCAATATTGCTCGCAACATTCTTGTGCAGTTGCCGTCAAGCTTTTTCACTAGAATACTACGAACAATACTGAATATACAGCAGCTCTGTGAAGATACGGGGTGTAGCCCTGAGGACCTGCCGGAAGCGATGAACGATAGGGATGGGTGGCGAGAAAGGGTCAGTGATATCTGTGCCGATGGCACGACATGATGATGATGATGATGATATGGTATCAAGTATTCCGATCAAATACTAGAAATTTTCAAACAAATCTATTTGACCTAAACTCGTAGATTCCAAAGCAGAGCTCCGATCCAGCAAGTAACATACATAGTATCAAGCGAGCTCGGCATCTCACAGTCCAGTATGGTTCGTCATCTTCACGACTTCGGCAAATTCAGCAAGTAACGCGCAGAGAGTATCAAGCGAGCTCGGCATCTCACAGTCCAGTATGGTTCGTCATCTTCACGACTTCGGCAAATTCAGCAAGTAACGCGCAGAGAGTATCAGGCGAGCTCGACATCTCACAGTTCAGTGTGGTTCGTCATCTTCACGACTTTACCAAAAGCATCAAGAGCTGCCGAATTTTGCCTCATGTTGTCAAAATATTGCCAAAGATTTGTCTCATCATAGTATTTTACTTTGAAAAAAAAATTTTGAGTGGTGATTAAGCATTTTAGGGGCCAAACTTACGGTTACTCTATTTTTATCGGACTATTTAAAAGGGTTACTTGACCTTCTGACCTTCTCAGTTACTAGAAAACCGCTTATCTCGAAAGAGACGATAGACTGATAACGTAGATTTCAGTGTTAGCCATTTAGCCTGTAGACTAGTATTTATTTTTCTTTGATATTTGCCGCTATTAAGGACATAGAGCTCAGCCCACGACACCCATGAAATTACCACTGTCTACATATTTTTCTTCGACTTTCTTTTCTTTTTTCATTCACTCTTTTTGCTCATTCATTTTTTAGATTAATCTTTTTTTTTCTTTTTCTTTTACTTTTTTTTCTTTTTCTCTTTTATTTATTCTCGTTGTTCGGAGGCTTAAGAAAAGATGAGAAGGATGATTTTTTACCAGCAAAAACATGGCAAATGTTTAAAATGGTTAATAAATGGCTTTAGAGTTTCATCATCATCATCATCATCATCATAAGAAAAAGAACCGGAATAACTTTAAAGCAAGCTTGCAATAGTGGCTCTACACAATCTTTCTCTATTTGGTCTTTTGCTATACTGTACTTGATTTTAGCTTTATAAATATTATAAAGAGTTTAATCTATTGTACAAAATCCGTTCATATTGACAAAAATAAACGGGAAGAAAATAACTTTGATGGTTTGGTTTCCTTGTTTAATTTGCATACCAAGCTTTGTAGGTTATTTAATGCCAAAGCCATTCTCCTAGAAAAACATTAGTGGTACTATTTAACCCATAGCTGGGAGGATAAGGGGGTTCACATCCTTCCCAAGGGTATTTACCCGAAAGTGAACATAATAGCGCGACTGGAGTACGAACTCGCGTACTACGATTCCGCAGTCCATCGCTTTAACCATTACACCACGAGGACACCCCAACATCAACAAACTTTTGTCAGCGGTCTAAGTCAACGGCCAAAAAGATTAATTTGACTTAACCCGTTCCACAATCCAGTCATTACAGATAAATACATTGCCCAGTCAGCTGGGGCTGTTGAATACACCGACTGCTATTCTGCAGAAGAGTAGGACTCCTCCAACGAGTGTCCTGCATATGACACTAAATAATCTGATGGTGAAGCTCCAGTCTTGGAGATTTGAGGAATACGGAGTACCCTTTCATTGCCGTTGCTCCTAGGTCCACTCAGGCCCGGGAGTAGTAGCACCTTATAGGGTCCTATCAATAGGTCAAATAGAACTTTGACATTTGAACTGCACGCAAACAAATGACTTACATTAAATCAAATTATAAGAAATAGAACTGTTCAATCATTTAACTGTGTGTAAACAAATGACTAATGATTGTTATTGTTAGAAAGTAATAGTTGGAACTATTTAACTTTGACTTGTAGAAATAAAACTGTTTGATCATTTTACTGTGTGTATCAACAAAATGTATTTACAAATCATATACCTAGCATTTATGTAAAAACAGGATTAGGCATTAAATAACCAACAATGGTTGATATGTCATAAAACGAAACAAAAGAAAAGGAAACACACGCACACAATATATATATATATATATATATATATATATATATGGTTAAATTGTAGTGAGTTAGTTGAGTTCAACCGTATGCCAACCTGCCTGGAGTTATTTTATACCTAGAGATTATCGATTCGCTTGCATTTTACGTTTATATATATATATATATATATATATATATATATATATATAATGTGGGGCTTAAAAACAGAAATTTTAGAAATAAAAAAAATTCAAACGTAGCAGTTTCCCAGGAGGCCTCTGACCGGAACCAAAATCAACGCTTGCTTGAAAAGATGGGCTTCCTGGCGCCAAAAAGAGAAATTCACTCATTAAGCTGTTATCACTTCGTCTGCACAGACCTTTCTTTCCCTCGGCTTTACGTGCTCGCCAAGTATCGGGTTTAGCGGTAAGTTGTGTCTCCTGCTAATAGCCGTCTCTATAAAAAGAAAATACCTCACTAAAAACACCCACTGGGCATACGATGAACTTCAAACTTATGACTCACCGAAAATGTCTCTAATAATATTAGGTGCTATGACTCCAGGCCAGAGTAGACCTGGGAGCGATGGCAATGAAGGAGTAGTCTGCATTTTCCAAAATGCCAGCATTACTGGAGCCTCACTATCAGATTGTTTAGTGTCATATCCAGAACAATCGTTGGTAGGATCTGGCCCCTCTGCAGAATTACAATCGGAGTATTCTACGCTCCCAACCGACTATGTGTGTGTGTGTGTGCGTGGATTTTGAAGATATAATCGTAACCTGGGGTGGATGGGCAAAATTTAAGTTTTATGCTGTACTCTAGGGCGAGTTTATCGTTTCTGACTTGTAGGGGTGCTTCATATGTTTATGCACACAAGCTTTCCACTGGAGAAGTTCGGAATACCCCCAAGACTAGTCTTAAACCTTCATTTTGTACAGGGTCTAGCTCTTTGATGTTAAGACCTCTTAGCTGATCTGTTTCCAAACCAACATAGTCCAGTTGTGAGATCTGTACAATTTTAGTTGGGTTTGTCAGTCAGCTCTCCATTCTGTGTTCGCCACTACTCGTAGAAGTTGATGCGCTTTGTTGGATTGTGATTTCGGGTGTTTCAATAGAGGGATAAAAACAGTTTTCTATCAAATATAACTCCGAGGAATTTATATTCATCGACAATGGGTATTTTAGTTTTAGAAACCACGTGATTAGCTCAAAACTCACCCAACTAGCACGAATCTCTGGTGGATCCTGTGTTTCTCCAAAAAATGAAAAATAAAATATAAGGACGTGAAAGCTAAAATAAATAAATAAAACGTGTTCGTTTTCGGTGAAGACACATCAAAAACTCTACGGGTCTTCCCTAGCGCAAACTGTGAGAGAGACGTCGTTTATGGTAGACTTTTAGCGACGGAATATATTAAGAGTTGTGGCGATTTAGGAATTAACAGAAAAAACTCCCAACCGGATATTGACTCGTCGGCTGCCAGATACAAAATGTATAAATGCGTCGCCACGCATAAGGCTCCACGCATCCATCCGGTTAAAATCAGAAAAAGAAAAATAATAAAATGTAAAGTGGCCAATGAGAAGCGGTCGCGCCAAAATTAGAATGAATTTGGAGTGGCGAATTTGGAGCCGGTGAAGAGAGATAAATACTCAGGTTTTCTGTGAACCGACCTCTTTTCGGGTAGTGACGTCGAACCGACAACACCGATTTTACTATCTGGTGTTTTGGACACCACGCTGTGTCTTGGGACGTAGCGTTGGTTAGTCCATTCACCAGGTAAATAAAGGAAAGTACGAAAGAAATGTTTTCGTCTCCTGTCTGTTTCTATCTTTCCCTTTTTATATTTCTTTTGGACCTTCTTTGGGCAAGGCATTGCACCGGCCAGTCAACGTGGGGTAAAATAATATAACCAAAATATGGAGTCAGATAACTTACGGCAACACAGCCTTGCCCTTAGCCACTGACCACCTAAAAACCTTTAAACCCCACATTGGTAACCTCGACGCGAAAAAACCTTTAAACACCACATTGGTTAACCCTGAACACGTGAATGAACACCCGGAATAAAGAAAACATCCCAACAAGAAATTTTAAAAAGAAAAAAAAAACCATCATAAACTGGAGACAGACGACTTTCCACGTGACACAAAAAAGAAAACAAAACAGAACGAAAAAAAACAAAAAAACGAAAAAAAAACGAAGAACAACAACAACAACAGCCAGCGAAACATTGAAAAATTTTCAAATTCTCCCGCGGAACTAACTTCTGGCAAACAAAATTGGACGTAAAATACCAAGCACGTGGAATTTCTTTCAGCAAAACATTATCTTTCAACACTTTTTCACTTCCCAACTTGCAAAATAAGGTAACTTTTTTTAAACTTTCACTCACCCTACTTCTATTTCGGTTTCTGTCGCCACATGGTTTATCTCTCCCACTACCTCACTAAACCATCAATTACTACTAGAAATTTCAGAGGACCCAAAAAAAAAAAATACTCACACTACTCCTCTATGCCACTTTCTTGGCTCATAATTTTTTTTCCCAAAGTGACATATTTAAAAATAAAAATAAAAATAAAAAAACGTACCACGAGGTACACACACACACACAAAGAAAGATTTCCAGCAAATACTAGCGACTAAAAATAAATAAATAAATAAATAAATAAAAATATAGAAAAGTAGTCACAACTACAAAAAAATGCAACGTTTAAACAAGCAAGCGAACACACACACAAAAACAAAAAACAAAACGTCTCTTGTCTGTTCCTATCTTTTCCTTTTGTATATTTCTTATGGACCTTCTTTGGGCAAGGCATTGCACCGGCCAGTCAACGTGGGGTAAAATAATATAACCAAAATATGGAGTCAGATATCTTACGGCAACACAGCCTTGCCCTTAGCCATCGACCTTCATAAAAAACCTTTCAAACTCCACATTAGTAACCTCGACGCTAAAACCCTTCAAACCCCACAGAGTGTGTTGTTACGTCGTTATTTCCTCGCTAATTGTTGTTGGAAAATAAAGGAGAGAGAAGACGAACGAAGATACCGTAAGGTTTTTATATAATGGTTTTTAATAGCAGCGTGGAATAAAGGGTTTACGTTTATTTTGCAAGTCTCGTAGGAAAGAAATAGTTATGGAGTCGAGAAGGAATTTTAGCAGCTATTTGCCTGAGTGAAATATCCATCGCTAAGTTAAAGCATTGTTGAATGTGTGAGTGAGATATGGTCGCCATAGGTGTAGCAAAAGTCGTGTTTGCTGTTTAAGGACAGGAACGTTGTCGTTGTCCATGAATGTGTGGTCCTGGTTGTTTGGGGAGAGAAGCATGTCTCCAGAAAATGTTGTCCAGGGATGAAGTGGCTGAATGTCTGTGCGGAATTTTGCATCGCAGTCGACATAGCCAATTTTGGAGGTGACGTAAAGTTGTTCCTGTATGAGGCGGATTGAATTCATCTAATTCATATTCAATTGGGAACCCTTGGTCTAAGAGAATCTATTCTTTTAAGAGGTCCATAAATTAGATGGCTTTCCTCATAGTGTCGTGATGCTGCTGCTAAAAGGAGAGCGGACAGTATGCACGTCTGTCCAGTTCGAAAGCTTCTGAGGAAGAGAGTGTTTGGCGGCTTTTCCCCAATTCGGTGCTGCCCGAAAAATGGTCCGGGTTGAATAGGATAAGTCATCCTGATTAGGTGAAAATATGTGTCGACCCTAACGGTCAAATTAATTAACGCGCCGAACAAAAATACGAAGTTCTTTCTGCTACAGACTGAAGAAAAAGTCTTTTAAGGTTCTCGCGGAGCCAGATGATTATAGTCTCGTTGTAATAGTCTGCATTTTTGTAAACAAAAGTAACGAAGAACTATTTAAATGATTTCTTCTCACCAATTATTGGTTGTGACTTCAATCAAGAGGACTAACAAGTAGCAATGACCGATTGAAGTGAATGGAAGGAGACAAGAGATAGAGAAAGCCAAAGCAATTCATATTGTCCGTTAAGTCGTATGAATGATGAGTATTTTTCTTGAATTTTTTTATTTAGTTGCTCCTTTTTTTTTTTTTTTAGATACCCCTATAATTCATTCTCTACCTTATCTCTCGATCAGTCGGCGCCATTACTGCTTAGACTCAGTAATAGTGCTCTGTTGGCGGGGCTTAGAATACGCTGACTGTATCTCCCCTGAAGGGGAGTAAGACCCTAAAAAAAAAAAGAGCTGTTCTGCTTATGACGCAAAACTACACCTGATCTGAAGATCTGGGTAAAATAGAAGCATCAATATCATCATGGACAGCTAGCAGTTAACTATGAAATGATAATGAGAACACCTTGCTTCTTCCTAAATAGAAGCATCAATATCATCATGGACAGCTGTTAACAATAAAATGCTAATTAGAATGCTTCCTTTCTAAGTAGAAGCACTGGTATCATCATGGATAGCGGTCAACTATGAAATGTTAGTTAGAGTCCCTGACTCCTCCCTAAATAGAAGCATCAATATCATTGTCTTCATTGGCATTACTCCCAGGACCACTCTGACTTAGAGTGGTTGTACTTGTTAGGGTCCGATCTATGGGTCAAATAGAACTGTTTTCGAATTATTTTTATTCAGTGGGACTGTATACTAAACAAAAACTCTTTACTAACATCATAAAAAAAGTACAATGAACTTGATTCCTCACCTCTAGGCATAAAATAACCCTAGACGGGTTGACATGCCGTTGAAATCAATCAATATTTCAACTATAGAAATGTATTTTTATTTTTTAGAAATGTTGTCAATTTTGTCTTGTATTTTCTTTATTTTTTAAATTCCAATTTTCTTTTTAACGCCACAATCTACTTCATGTCATAATTCCCATAATCGCCAGGAATAGTGTGTGTTGTGAACAATAAAGGATAAGCAACCAGCACGGCTGATACAGCTTGACAACTTTACACCGGAGGCAAGCTTAACTTTTTCCCTCACTCAAAAAAAAAAAAAAATACCAACTTTAATTTAATGAAAAATAAAAAAAATTTTTTTAAACTCTGTTCATTAGTCAGATTAAAATGGAAGATATTGTTGCGGGAGCGTAGAGCGGGAATGTTTTAATTAAATGGACAAGCTTTGTGAGAGTGTATTACCAAGAATAAATAAGTGTTTCCTTTGGAGAATGGGCGTCTCGGTTAAGTAGTTTGTGACAATTCAGAAATCCATTCTCGTTATCTTTTCCCGCTGATATTTGAATGGTAGAGACGTTGTCTTTCTTTGCTATTAAACAGTAAAGCCAGCATATGTATGATAATTTCATTGTCCATTAATCTCAAGTAAGGTTTTTTATATTTTTGTACCCCTTTCATATACTGCTTGTTCATAGAATATGTGCATATTTTATCTATTGGCACACGTTTATGTATTCTTTTCAATAGTACTTGTTTGTATTAATATTATGTAAATATTAAATGTTTCTGTATGTGTAAATGATATTATCTTGTCTTTTCTTCCGTTTATTCAATGTTAGTACAACACGAATATTCTAATGCTGATATTGGTCCTTGGTTGGTGAGGATTCAACTAAGTATCTTCGCTACCTGCAAGCAATTCAATAATGTTAAACTGCGACGAACTAGATAGGAAAAACGCCGACTTATCTACTGAGAGAGATAATGGATTATTACTACCTTTGGACGTTGGTAGGTAGCACGACAAATGATAATTAGAATCCTTCCTTCCTTTCTAAATAGAAGCATCAACGTCATCATGGACAGCTGTTGACTATGAAATACAAATTAGAATCAATCACTCCTTCCTAAATAGAAGAATCAATATGATCGTAGACAGCTAGTAATAATGAAAGTTTTAACTAGAATCTCTTTTTTCTAAATAGAAGCATTAATATCATCATGGACTTCAATTAACAATTAATGGGAATCCCTCACGCCTTCCTCAATAGAAACATTAACATCACCATGAACAGCTGGTAAGTATGAAATGCCCATTAAAATCCTTCACTCCTTTCTAAATAAAAGCATCAATATAATCATGGACTGCTGTTAAATATGAAATATTAAGGAGAATCCTCACTCCTTCCCAAATGGAAGCATCGACGTCGCTATGGACAGCAGTAAAGTATAAAAATGCTTCATGATTTCCTAATCAGAAGCATCGATATCATCATGGACTGCGGTTATAACTATAAAATGCTAATTAGAATCCCTTTTTCCTTTCTAAAATATAAGCGTCAATATCGTCATGGACCGCAGTAATAACGAGAAACCAGTCTATTATTAATTCATGTCATGTGTGTGTGTGTGTGTGTTGTAAAAAAAAGAAGACTGATTTTAAATTGGACTTAAAAGAGATCCCTTTGTCAGGGCTGGACTTTCATCCACTATGGCCCTAAGCTATATGAAATTTGAGAATCTTATCTTTAAAAAAACATTGGGTAAAAAAATTACTATTTTATACACATAGAAATATTTGCCAACGTTAAACGTTTTGGTTTTTTTTTATACCTTTATCAGGGCGTGTAATGAAGCGAAAAAGATGAGAATATTTTAAAACATTCTGTTTCCGTTAATAGCGTTCTGTTTCAAATTTGTGGGATGTAATTAACGTTCCAAAATTTATTTATAAAACGAATCCATTTCACATCAGTCTATCACTCACTCTCTCTCTCTCTCTCTCTCTATATATATATATATATATATAGTCATCCACTGACAGATCTGTTTCGTTCGATCAGAACTCATCAGTGTGGCTAGACATACTAGCTTCTACTAAATTTTATATATATATATATATATATATATATATATATATATATATATCATTTAGTTTGTTGTTAGGTCGCTTCCTACATATATCCAAAACTAACCATAATTTCAATTTTAATGTAGCTACAATGTTTGTTGATATCCATAATAAACGATAAAGAAATTTTTGAAACCAATGCTAATTCACTTTTATTCCCTGTTTATACTCGTCCCGGATTTTTCAATATATCCCCTTGGTAAATTAGTTCTAAATAGTTACAACATATCAAATTTTAATTAATTTTTTCTCCTCACATATTTATACTTTCTTGAGCCACATATATTAAATTTAAATTTGTCCTCATGAACAATACGTTCCTATTCATTTTCCTCTTCTTTTTCTACATCTTAAAACGATAATATATTCTAACTAACATTGTTTTTATCATCTTTTTTATCCCTTAGAAACCCAATAAATTTCAAACATCAATCCACGGGACAACAACGTAATAATATTTTTTTTTAAATAAGAACGCTGAATATGTTATGAATCTTTTCTTTTTATACTCTTTCTTTTCTCCTTTTATTTCATCAAACATCCATCGCTGTTTAAACAACACTTTTTATGACTTGAAAGTCCTAAAGAAGATTATTACAACTGAAACATTAAACGTTGACTTCCATAATAAAGTAAGTTGGCGACCTTTAGTCGAGGGTGACCTGAAGGTTCCCTTTTCGATAGCAACTACACAAAGGTGTAGGAGAGGGCACTACTCCTTTCCCTGGATTGCTCCACTTTACTCTTGATCCGTACCTTATAATGCTAAGTGTTAAGCAAGGAGGCATCAAGTGCCATTTTTGAGTTTTTGGTATGACTCGACCTGAGATTGAACCCCAGTCTCCCGGGCCATTGGCGAACACAAATTCATTAAATTTTGGATTATTCTGTTATTTTGGATTATATATATATATATATATATATATATATATATATATATATATATATATATATATATATATATATATATATATAGTCGAATTAAAGAGATTGAAAGAGAAAGAAGGTTAATACTAATAAACACGGATATATATATATATATCATGGTTTGGTTTGGTTTCTTTGTTTAATGGCATATCAAGCTTTATAGGTTATTTAATGCCAAAGCCATTCTCCTTGAAGAACATTAGTGGTACTATTTAATCCAGAGCTGGGAGGACAAGAGGGTTCATACCTTTCCCAAGGGTATTTGCCCGAAAGTGAACGTAATAGCGCAACTGGAGTACGAACTCGCGTCCTATATATATCATGGAATGTTTGTAATTGTTAGATATTAATTAAATGATGTAATTATTTACTTAGATTGATAGATAGATAGATAGATACGAAGAGATAGATAGATAGATAGATACATACATAGATAGATAGATAGATAGATAGATAGATGTGATAATGATTTTTTTTAATTAAATAGTGGAACACTAATGACATAACAAATTGGAAACAAAACGCATTGAGTGGAAATAGAATGTTTTAAAACTTTCTCCCCCCCCCCCACCGGCAGTGTGGATATTAGCAATAAACTAAAGTAGATGACAGCTTCAAAGCTCTGTCAATATGATACGTGGTAAATAATATCAGGGAAAAAGTCGAGCACTGCTCTTTGATATTCTTCCAGTTCCTAATCGAACTTTATTAAATTATCAGTCAAATGCTTGGTAGCATAACTCCCATCTGAAAGAGAAGAGGCTCACAAAGGGCACCGTACGATTCCAGACCCGGTGTTGGGAAAAAAAAAAGCTAAGGCTGTTCCTGTAAATGTTATTCTCTTAAAACTTTAACTTGTTTCTTGTTAAATTCGCGAAGATAACAAAAAATAAAATTAGAATTAAAAGAGCAAAAAAAAAAAAAAAAAGAAATCCTGCACTCAACAAACTATATGAAAAATAAACAACCTTCTTTTTATTGTATGAGTTCTATCAGCGTGACCGATAGCTAGGGTTTGGTCAAAGAACAAAACAACAACAGCAACAAAAAAAAAAAAAATCCGAGGATATAAATGTCTTTGATCGAAAGCAACCCTTTTGATATTTATTTGATAATTGTGAATGGATGATTTAGACTGACATGACCACTGGTCAACGAAGCGAGAAAATGGGTTAGGGTTCAGTGATCAAAGGAGAAAAATGAAAAAAAAAATCGCTTATAAAGAGTTTTTCTTCAGAGAAGAAGTGTGTTCTAAGATAAAAGGAGAGCCCTTTATTTATTTTTTTTTATTTTTATTTATTTATTTATTGAATGGAAAGATGCTTTGGTCAACAAAATATTAATTTTGTACAACCATTGTTAAAAAAAAAAAATAGCCAGAGTGATTGAGAAACAATTAGTTTATAGGTTTGATTTGATTGGTTGATTGGCAGATTGATTTTAACAGCATGTCAATCCATCCTGGTTTATTTTATGCCAAGAGTTTAGACAACTGAATTCATATTTAATTTTTTTTTTTTTTTGCGTGTGTGTAATTGTCTTTTTTTTGCACATGGTTGTATGGTTTTATAGGATTTAAACTCCTATATTTAAAATGGCCGTGATACCACTTGTTCTCGAAACAAAGATGGTGGGCGTCAGTAAACTAATCAGTCTCGATAACCTATTGGTCAGGAAAGTCACGTGATTTGTGCTCACAATTACGACCACGCCTTTTATTTTATTCCGCGCATTTGGAGCCGACGATATGACAAGGATTGCCTATATATATTTTGACTTACAGAGACAACTCTCTCTCTCTCTCTCTCTCTCTCTCTCTCTCTCACACACACACACACACACACACACACACATATTTTAACTTCCAGAGACATCTTGACCTTTTCAGTTCGTGAGACACAATACAATACGCGTAACATGGGTGCGTATACATTCTGCAACCTTTTTCTTTCCTGTTCTGCCTTTTCGGTTAGACAGCCTCAGAGATTTCGTCAAGAAAGAGACCAACAACCAACATGAGAGAAGACACGTTCCTCCTAGAATACATTGCTATATTTCTGTATATTGATACCTGGCATGAAATACTTAGTCAACATACATTTTATAGTGAACAGGACACTTTTAATATTTAGTCTTTCACCATTATATTCGAGTTAGTTGCATACAAACATTATTTAACAGACTATATTAGAATATTCGTAATGTTTTGTAATGTTACTTTTTTCATGTATTTGTTGATATACGCATTTATTTTTGTTTGTACTGCTTTTTGAATGTTTTTTTTTTTGTCTGCGTCGTTTTACATCGTTTACTTCGTTTGCTTTTCAACAATGAGCCAACATAAGTTGTAGAATCAAAATATCAACTAAACAATACCCCTACAGTTTCAAGTATTCCTATCTAATTCTAATAGTTCACACACAATTGTTTCAAATGGTTTTAAGAAACAAATAATAATCCTAAGTAAAGTATCATAACTTCAAATAATTATTCTATGTATGAATAACTTACAGTTATATAATATTGGATTTAACCTCCTATATTTTAAATCATGGCCGCCGATGACCTCACAGAGGAAAAAATTCTAGAAAATGGGATCCATGACTCACTTGTTCTCGAAACAAATGCATTGGGACGTCAATAAATTAAATATTTGCAGGAACCTGAATGGACAGAGTAGTCGCATGCCGTGTTTCCTTTCAACTACGTTTGCACGTTTTGATTTTGTCCCGCGCAAAAACAAATCTTGCGTTTGGAACCGGTCACGTGATATGGTTACCTATATAGTCTGCCACTTCGAAAGCTCTCTCTCTCTCTCTCTCTCTCTCTCCCTCTCTCTCTCTCTCTCTCTCTCTCTCTCTTACGTTCTGACTCACAGCTGAACAGCTTTCACTCTCACGCGCTCGCACAGCCCCAGACATTTCGTCACGTGCAGATAGAGACAACAGCCAACATTGAAGAATATACAACCAGCAAAAGTACATTCATTGCTATAACGAAATGGGTATATTTGCCTCACACATACAGATACACCAGTTTAGTTTGGGACCAGGCGAATATTTTACTGCAATATACCTTTTAGTTTTTCAACACACGTACACATAGATATGATCGAACAAAAACAAACTTCCATTCACATAATATTTGTATCAGTCACACCCACACACAAACACACGAATATCTAACAAACAGTATTCGGACATTCTTCCAACTTTGTATTGTTTTTGCTTAGTTGTTAGTACATAAAACTGACTGTTATATGCTACCACATCGTCGTTAAATTTCTGATGTCTGCGCTGTCTATATTTCTATTGTTTTAATATCATCCTCCACAAAATTGTGGAGACTACACATTTATCGTCGCTTTCATAATGGTTTCAAGTATTCCTATCTAATTCAAATAATTCCTACACAATCGTTTCAAATAGTTTCAAGTAACTGATAAGTATTATTCTTTATCAAAGAATTATAATTTTAAATAGATATTCTTAACGTGAATGAATTACAGTTGTATGGTTTCAAGTATTCCTAACTTACACAAATAATTTTCAAACAAGATCTATTTGACCAATAGATGTGATCCTAACACGTGCTACCATTCTGAGTCAGACTGGACCTGGGAATAATGCAATTGAAGGGACCGAATAAGGTAGGATTTTTTTGGCACACAATTATCAAGTATTCCAATCTAACACAAAAAAATTCACAAGTGGATGGTTTGGTTTGGTTTGGTTTAGTTTAGTTTTATGGCATATCAACCCCTGTAGGCAACTTAATGCCAAATCCTCTTTATACATATATATCAAATATATACATATGATTTATAAACACATTTTGCAGGTAACAAATAAGCCTGAGCTCTCTATTGCTCACAGTTAAATGATTTCAAGTATTGCTATATAACAGTCACAATTCAACATCAGTCATTTGTTTGCACACAGTTTGTTCTGTTTGACTCATAGATAGGACCCTATGGGCTGCAACGACTCCGAGTCAGAGTGGACCTGATACCATCAGATTGTTTAATATAATACCCAGGGTACTCGTTGTATGGGGGTGTTCTTACCTCTCTGAAGAGATGCAGTCGGTGTATTCTACAGCCCCAGCCGACTGGGCTAGAAGTTAAATGGTTTCAAGTAACTAATAATAATAATAATAATAATAATCTGATTGAAAAATTCTATTTGACCCCTAGATGAGATCCTAATAGGTACAACTCCTCCGAGTAGACCTTGGAGACATGGCATGAAGGGGTACTCCACACTCCAAAAATGGAGCCTCATAATCAGATGCAGTTTATTTTCATAGACAAAAAAAGACTCTTTTTGGAGAGTACCTTTCTGTAAGGGATACAGTCAGCGGAGTCTGATTTGAGCTTCTATAAAAAAAACAAAAAAAACCCCGACTCTTTATAGCTCTGATGGTTAGAGCAACCGGGGCTTTTAACATGGCTTCTCCGAGTCAAAGAGTGAGCGAGTTCAAGTCTCACAGGGAGCTATTGTTATGTATGAACAACGATTTTTGCAGTGACCATTCTGCAGATTTTTTCAGAAGATACATAATTGCCTGGTCGGAGAAAGGATAATTTTAGTTTCTTTGTTTAATGGTATATCAACCTTCGTGGGTTATTTAAGCCATCAATGCAGAATAACAGTAATGGCACTATTTAAGACATGTCTGATGGGATAAGGGTTATTAGTTCTAAAGTGAACGTAATAATGTGACTGGAGTTCGAACTCGCTCACTACGATGTTGCAGTCTAATACGTTAGCCACTGTGCGACAGGAACTACCCCCGAGAAAGGAGAGTCAAATTAGTAACCTTTTTAAACATAGTAGCCTTATAGTTTATTTCCTTAGGGTTTCTGTTAAAGATTATTGGAAAGGTGATTGATTGATTGATTGATTTTAACGATCTGTTAATCCATAGAGAGTTAGTTTATGCCTAGATTTTTAGGAATTGCATTCATTATACATTTATAGTTACATTTTTTGTACAGTTGTTTCTTAAGTGTTTTTTGCTCAGAGATGTATGGTTTCAAGTATTCCTATCTAATACAAATAATTTTCACACAGATGTATGGTTTCAAGTATTCATATTAAATAAATAATCATACGGGTTCGAGTAATTATTTCTGTTTAATAATAGTCGTTTATTTCCGCACAGTTAAATAGTTTCAAGTAACTTATAACGAAAAAAATAACTATAATCCTTAGTAAACAATTATTGCTTCAATAATTGTTTACTAAGGATTATTGTTATAACTTTTCTGAATACAAATAATTTGGACACAGTTATATGGCATCAAATATTTCTATCGAAAATAGATAATATTTAAACTGATCTATTTGGCCAATAGATGGTACTCTAACAGGTACTACCATTGTTATATACCAGGAAGAAAGAGACAATAACACTTATGAAAATATTCATTTCTCTTTTTTATTACGAAAGATACGAAATGGTTGTGTGAAGAGAGAGTCGGCCGACTTAAAACATTTAATCACCTTCGTTTCTTCTTCGTTCTGCCTCTACGAGGTATGGTACATGTCAATTCACTACCGAGACCTCCGCTAGGCTCTCTTATTTTCTTCTGTGATCATACTCGCTTTCGACATTAGCTAGTCTTGTACATTAAGACTTTTCTCTGCCTCTCAACCCAGGGCGTCTCCTTCCCCCAGTCAGCGCCTAGAACGGCGTGACGTCTTGTGTCTCTACTGCTCTGATATTTGCTCACTGCTCTGGGGTTGAAAACTTCCATTGTTATATATTTTTCGGACGCCCACGCACTTCGTACTTACTCTTCCTTCCAGCACCCCATGTACACAATTCACGTGGCATTTCCGCTGTCTTTTATTTACCTTAAAACACAGGTGCATCCTATTTTTGAAATCCACGAACTTACACGGCCTGTCAAAGGTCAGTTATGTAACAGCATTCTGGATCAAAACAAACCAGGGAGTAAGGGCCATGAAAGGGTGCTCCACACTCCCTAAATCTCCAGAAGTAGAACATCACCATCAGATGCACTTTAGTGCCATACTTAAGACACCTCCTTTTTAGGGGGAATCTTAATCCTCTGCAGAAGATGTAGTCAGCGTGTTTTAAGCTTTAGTGTTAGAGCGATAAGAAGGTGGAATTTCGAATCACTTGAGATGGTTGACCTTTTACAACCTTTTTATTGACAAATAACTATGACGAAAGTAGTACTTCCGGTTTCTTAAAGTTCAAGAGCAAAATTAGAACACTTTGCAAAATCAAAAAGGCAATTGGATATAATTTACCAACCTAAACCGTCCGTCTTCGACCCACAATGACGATAACAGACTATTAATAAACTCTACACAAGACAAAAAACTTCGCATAAAGGAGGGAGAGTAAGTCAGCTAAAATATTACCCAGAAAAACAAACAAGAAAAACGAAGATGGTGAGATAATAAAATAAATATAAATAACATCTTTGTTAAAAGGACGAATAAAAATATATCAAATGTAACTTAACTCTATTTTGCTGTTCTTAAATAATTCTATGTAAATGCTCTGTCAATGGAGCTAAGAATATACTAATTGTATTCCCCGCAGAGAGGTAACCCCCCCCCAACAAAAACAAAGTTGTGTCCTGAGTATGACACTAAACTGCATCTGATTGCGAGTCTCCAGTTCTGGAGATCTAGGGAGTGTGGAGTACCTCTTCATTGCCATTACTCCCAAGTCCACTCTGATCAGGAGTGGTAGTACCTGTTAGGATCACATCAACAGAACAAATAAATACGTTTAAAGATTATTCATATTCGATAAGTATCAAGACTGAAGATTTATTTACCAAGAGAGAAATGAAAAATGAATGAAATGTGAATGTTCTTCAAAATAGTTTTTTTATTATTCAACACACTAATTTCAGTTGCATAAATCAGCGTCGTAATTTTTCTTTTAATGTCTTCCACATCCTCAAATCCTACTCTGGAGATAATTTTTTCAATTTATTAAACGACAAAAAAAAACCTATGTCTGGTGAGTATTTAAATGTCTGTACTTGCATAATCCCTGTGTTTCAAACAAAAACTACCGCTCAAAAAGTGTCGAGACAGATGA
>OY757931.1:10496276-10576276 GCA_963585895.1 Sepioteuthis lessoniana | reverse complement strand
ATAGGGAAAACGGGACATTCCAAATCAACGAAAAAAAAAATTCTACCAATAATTAGAGGGAGAATGGGCGAAGCCATATCAACAACTGGATGCGAGAGAAGCAAAAAGATTTTTGAGCAAAATATGGAAACGGAAAGATCATAACAAAAAATCCGAATGGATAGACAATATGGAAACAGAGTTGCGAATGCTCGAAGAAGGCCCTCAGATGAACATACACACCGACGGGCTCAAGGCAACACTTAAAAAGATATCAAACTGGAAAACTCCTAGCCTAGATAGCATACACGGATTTTGGTTTTAAAATTCACCTCATACACAACAGACTCGCAACGGAAATGAGTGCATACAGAAAACTGAGATACCCAAATGGATGACCAAAGGGAAGACCACCCTAATCCAAAAAGACTCCCTCAAAGGAACCGCCCCAAATAACTATAGACCCATAACGTGTCTACCGATGATGTGGAAAATACTAACAGAACAAATTAGGGAGAAGATCTACTACTTATTGATAAGCCACAGAATCTTCCACGAGGAATAGAGAGGATGCCACAAAAGAACCAAAGGCACAGAGGAATTACTGTATATTGATCAACATATCCTCAACGAAAGTAAAATGAGACGGAAAAATCTAGTTATAGTCTGTATTGACTACAAAAAGGCTTACGATATGGTCCCCCAACGCTTTATACTACACTACCTAAAATGTATAAAATACCCCGCCAAGTCGTACAGTTTATCGATAAGACCATGCAACCCTGGAGAGTGGATTGACTGCAGGAGGAGAAAGCTTAGCAGAGGTAAAGATCCGAAGAGGCATATTCCAGGGAGATTCACTATCACCATTACTATTTGTGATATCCATGATGCCACCCAACCACATCCTTAGAAAATTCACAGCCGGATACAAACTCAGTAAATCGCAGGAAAAGGTCAATCACCTAATGTGCATGGACAACATCAAACTTTTTGCCAAAAACGAAAAAGAACTGGAAACCCTAATACAAACTGTGAGAATATACAGTCAAGATATATGAATGGAATTTGGCATTGGAAAATGTGCCATGCTAGTTATAAAAAGTGGCAAATGACACATGACGGAAGGAGTCGAACTACCAAATCAAGTTGGAATCAGAACGTTCGGAGAAAAGGAAACCTACAAATACTTGGGGATATTGGAAGCTGACACCGTCAAACAAGTGGAAATGAAAGACAAAATTTAAAAAGTGTATCTTAGAAGAACCAGAAAATTACTCGAGACAAAACTCTATAGCAAGAACCTTGTCAAAGGGATAAATACCTGGTCTCTCACCATCGTAAGATACTCGGAAACATTCTTGAAGTGGACCAGCGAAGAACTTAAACAAGTGGACCAGAGAACAAGAAAACTAATGACCATGCATAAGGTATTGCATCCCAGAGATGACGTTGACAGACATGTGCCAAGAAGAGAGAGAAGAAAAGGACGTGGCAGCATTGAAAACAGCGTTGGCGCATCGATACAACAACTCGAAGACTACATACAAAAGCGCGGAAGAAGACTGATTACAGCCGCCAGAAACAATACTAACGAAACGAGCACCAACGGAACGACAATAACCAGAAAACAAATATGGGAAGAAAAACAACTCTATGGACGTTTTAAACGACTAACAAGCGACATCTCACGCGAGAAAACGTGGACGTGACTAAAAAGGGAAACTTTAAGAGAGAAGAATCTCTTCTAATAGCAGCATAAAATAACGCCATAAGGACTAACCATATCAAAGCAAGAATAGATTAGACACAACAAAACAGCAGACATGGTTATATGGTGATAGAGATGAAACGATTAATCATATAAGCGAATGCAGCAAATTAGCACAGAAATAGTATAAGACTAGGCATGATTGGTGGGCAAGGTGAATTGTGCAAGAAATTGACCGTACAAATAAATGGTATATGCACAACCCAGAATCTGTTCTAGAGAATGAGATGCACTATCTCCTCTGGGATTTTGAGATACAAACAGATCATCTAACCACAGCTAGACGACCAGACTTTATAATAATAAACAAAAAAAAAAAAGAACTTGCAAAATTGTGGACTTTGCTGTCCCGGCTGACTACAGGGTAAAATTGAAAGAATACGAAAAGAGGAATAAGTACTTCGACCTTGTTTGGGAATTGAAAAAACTGTGGAACATGAAAGTGACGATTATACCAATTGTAATTGGTGCTCTTGGTACAGTCGCCAAAGGATTGGTACAAAAACGGGAGGACTTGGAAATAATTGGACGGGTGGAGACTGTCCAAACTACACCATTGTTGAGATCGGCCAGAATACTGAGAAAAGTACTGGAGACTTGAAGAAAGTTGCTGTCACTTAAACTCCAGTGGGAAACCATCGGCTAAAGTTGGGGTGAAAAACTCAAATAATACTAATGATCGAATGCAGCAAACTAGTGCAAAATAAGTACAAGACTAGGCACGGCTGGGTGGGAAAGGTGATCCGCTGAGAACTCTGCAAGAGATTGAAATTTGACCATACTACTAAATGGTATATGCACAAATCAGAATCAGTCATAGAAAATGAGACGCATAGAATTCTATGATATTTTGAGATTCAAACGGTCACCAAATTCTGACCAGAAGATTCGGTCACTGATTCCATTTCTTGTTAATCAGCAAGATGAGAGACAAAAAAAGAACTTGATGTCTAGTGGATTTTGCTGTTCAAGCGGTCACAGAGTGAAAATAAAAGAAAGTCAAACGATAAACAAATACTTGGATCTTGCCGGAGAGGTGAAAAAAGCAGCGGAACGTGAGGGTGACGGTGATACCAATTGTAGTTGGTGCACTTGGAACTGTTCCCAAAGGTTTGGAAAGGAGACTGGAGAAATTGGAAACCAGAAGAAGAAGAATCAAGACCATTTAGACTACATCATTGTTGAGATCGACTAGAAGACTCAGGGGAATTCTGGAGACCTGAGGTGACTTGCTGTCACTCAAACTCCAGTAAAAGACCACTTGCTAACACTGCTATGAAAAACTCAGAAGCGTAAAATGCTAAGTTTTATAATGATTGATTATAAATTACGATTGTATTGTTAAAGACATTGTTTACTTCAATAAGTAGTAGAGCAGACTGGATTCTTTCATTTTCATTAAGCTACTAGGAATTTAATCTTGCTTTATTCCGCTTAAAAAATCCTGACCTTGTGTCATATCCTGCTCATGGCAGAAGAATTAGGTAAATACATACATTTCAAGTCTGAGTTGAAGTTCAGCTCAAATAGATTCTGATTTTTTTTTTAATTGGAAGCCAATTTGAAGAGTTTGGAACATCGTTTTCTTAGAAAATAAAAATGTAAAATCATCTTTCTTACCCAGATGCAAAAAACATTCCTATAATATTCCAGATTCACACCTCTATGGAGGGTGAGTCATGTTAATTTTCCATCAAATATTTTGAATTTTATTCAAATAATTATATTTGGATTTTACAATAACTTTTCGCCATGTGTATTCTGACGTCCCCCTCTACAAAAGTCAATCTTGCGTTAATATTTGTTTTGTTATCAATGACTTCTTGTTCATTCTATTTGGTGCAGTGACCTGCAAATTGTATACATGGCTATTTCAGATCCAATCCCACTCATTAAAATCCGCAGCATCTTTAAAGTTAATGCTAGCAAAACAAATTGGGGCGGGGGCTCGGGGGTAGGGAAGACATTTAGTCGAGTCTCCACTCACCAAGGACCAATATTAATTCATCACTCAATAAGTCCCGGGCCTGACATATAGATGGCGTCTCTAGTTTTAAAAAAATCCATATGATTTTTATAAAGTACTAACCTTCAAAAAGCACGTGTCAAAATCTGAGCCCAATCGGATGATTAGTTTACAAATTACAGTTATTTAAGTGAGGCTACTTTTGCCAATTTTCAAAACAATGGATAAATCGGAATTTTTGTGTCGATAAAGCATTGCTTTCTGACGGGAAAATACTGTTCAAGCAAAGCAATGGCTTGATAAGTGTTATTTGGACTCTGCTCCGTCGTAAACAACAGTTAAGAGGTGCTATACTGACTTTAAACGCGGTCGTACAAAGATAAATGATGCTGAACACTCAGGTCACCCAAATTCGGCAGTTGTCCCGGAAAACACCAAAAAACTCCACAAACTTGTTTTGGCCGATCATAAATTGAAGTTGCGTGAGATAGTAGAGGAGTTGAAGATATCAGACGGCAGTGTATTCACCATTTTGCATAAACATTTGTCAATGAGAAAGCTGTGTTCAAAGTGGGTGCCGCGTTTGCTCATAGTTGAACAAAAACAACATCGCGCCAACAATTCAGAGCGTTGTTTGCATCGGTTCCAACGCAACAAAAAAGAAGTTTTACATAAATATGTGATAATGGATTAAACATGGATCCACTACTTCATGCCGGAGTTAAATCATATTTGATACCAAATTTTACCGATGTGACTAACGAAGTGGAAAAATCAAAGGCAATAAAAAAAAACACATAATTGATTGATTTTAAAGGCATGTCAACTCGTTTCAGATTATTTTATGCTTAAAGGTTTGGGAATGGCGTTCATTGTACATTTATATTTACATTTTTTGTGTGGTTATGTCCTAAGAAGATATTTTTGCGATCAGTTATATCATATCTCGTATTCCTATCTAATACAAACATGATTTAAAGTATTCCTATCTAATACTAATAATTATGTGGATTCAAGTAATTATATAAATAAATATTTCAGATTAATAATAGTCATGGCCTACTGCGTAGATTGTTCGCCAATGGTCTGAGAGACCCGGGTTCAATCGCAGGTCGAGTCATACCAAAGACTTTAAAAATGGTACTTGATACCTCCTTGCTTAACACTCAGCAGTATAAGGTACGTATAAAGGGTAAAGTGGAGAAATCCAGGGAAACGAATAGCGCCCTCCCCTACACCTTCATGTTGTAGCTATTGAAAAGGGAGCCTTTGAGTCAACCACGACTATGGTCGCCAACTTTACTTGCCTTATATATAGTTAAATATTTCTAATAATAGTCATGTGTTTGCACACAGTTATATGGTTTCAAGTAATTAATAATCATCCTTAATAAATAATTATAGCTTTAAGTGACTATTTTTAATACAAACAATTTGCAGTCATATGGTATTAGGTATTTCTATGGAATATGAATAATTTTTAAACATATCTATTTGACCCTTGAATGGGACCCTAACAGGTACGACCATTTCAGGTCAGTGTGGAACCGGTAATAATGGCAATGAATGAGTACTCCACACTCCCCAGAACTGGAGCCTCACCATCAGATGCAGTTAAGTGTCAAACCAAAGACATCCCTTTTTTTGGAAGGTGGGGCTCTTACTTCTTTGCAGGAGGTACAGTCAGCGTATTCTAAACTCAAGCCAACGAGGCGGGAAAAAAATTTAAGCATTTTTTCTCAGGATCTGATGACTCACATATTTATGTCTTTTTTATATATAAAAAATGCCATTAATATTTAAAAATGCCATTAATGTTATAAAAATTCCATTAATATTATAAAAATTCCATTAATATTTAAAAATGCCATTAATATTAAGAATGCCATTAATATTATAAAAAATGCCATTAATATTTAAAATTCCATTAATATTATAAAAATGCCATTATTATTATAAAAATGCCATTAATATTGAAAACTTTGAAATCTACTCTGACTCTATTGTACAAAAATGTTGCAGGCGTCAGAGCCCTTTGTGCTATTCGTTACTGTATTGATATTGCAAAATTTATGACAGCATTTCATTTCCTGCTTGACAGGAAATAAGATCAAATAATGTTTGTTTGTTTAAACGAGATCGCACGACTGACAAAAAAAAATCGACCTAAGAACTTTGATCTTTCGAAATCTGACAATCGTCGTCAAATATACCCAATTTTATCTGTGGTCATAATCAAAGAGCATTCTCTGGCTAACAAACCTGCGATCAATAACTCGCAAGATAATGTCACTAACCTAAATCTATCGGCTTAAGTCACTATTACGCCGTAGAGAGGAGTCCCTGTAGCGCAGTAGCTACAGTACCGGACTGCGACCTCGTAGTAAACAAGTTCGAGTTCCAATCGCGCCATTATGTTCATTTTCCGACAATCTTTGTTTTTTTGCACCACTAATTTTAGTGTTTTCTGCATTTGTATTTTCCTAGCGGCTTGACTCTTATCCCCCAGCTATGGGTTAGTACCACCACTGTTCTTCTACAAGGATGGCTTTAACATTCAAGAACCCATGTAAAAACTTGACTATAAATGTTGATATTTAAAATATACTTGTAAACTAAAAGAGATTAGCAATTCATAATTATTGAAAAATGAAAATTACCATAACAAAGTATAATTTTTGGTGAAATGTGTTTAAAACAAATGACGAAAAAGGAAAATTTTGGATATATATGTATTTAAATGAAAAATAGCTGCTTTAAAACAGTTATAAAAAAAAAAAGAAAAAAGAAAAAAAAAGAAATGAAAAATTTTTTTAAATTGTAGGGATGACTTTTCACATACAAATGACTAAAAAATATACATTTTTTTGACTAGTCAGAGGAATAAAAAAAAAAAAAAGAAAAAAGAAAAAAAAGAAATGAAAAATTTTTTTAAATTGTAGGGATGACTTTTCACATACAAATGACTAAAAAATATACATTTTTTTTGACTAGTCAGAGGAATAAAAAAAAAAAAAAAAAAAAAAAAAAAGAAGCAACAAAAAACAAAACATCAGTTTTTTTGCACCACTAATTTTAGCGTTTTCTGCATTCGTATTTTCCTAGCGGCTTGACGGTTGTCATGTGTCTTGTAGTATTTGTAAAAGGTAATTGTAACATGATTGTTCAACTACTGTCTTGTCTCTTCCTTCTTATAAGGCCAGATTGGACAATCTCACTTCTTGTGCTTGGCATAGTCTGATGCAGTACTCTTATGAAATCAGTTTTCTTGGAAATATCATCAAAATGTTATTAAAATATAGAATTTGAAAGAATACTTACAGAACTTGTCCGACTCATATTTGAAAAGGATTCTTGAACTTGTTCCTCCTCCAGTCTTTCTTCTGAAAAGAAAAGATTTTATCAGAGACCATTAATTGGAGCTAAGAGAGACATTTTCTTATCTGGTATTAGGTAAGTTTCTGAAGTGTAGTGGTTAATGAGCTGAACTGTAACACCACAGCAAGCAAGTTTAAATTCCAGTCACACTATTATGGTCACTTTCGGACTAATATCTTAAGGAAAGGCATGAACTTGTAGCCGAAAGAACCTTGTATTTTTGTTTGGCGCGTAATTCAATTTGACTGTTAGCATCGCCGAATATTTTCACCCAATCAGGATGACTTGTCCTATTCAACCTGAACCATTTTTCCTAGCAGCACCAAAAATTGAAGAAAGCCTACGAAACACTCTCTTCAGAAATCTTCAATAGGAACAGACATTTATTTTCTGTTCTTGAATAGCGGCAGCAGCATCATACACTATGAGGAGAGCCATCTAGTTTATGGACCCCTTATGTCTATTCTTCTAGACCAGGGGATCCTTGTTGAAAATAAATTAGATGATACACTATAACAACTTCCTACCTTCTTTTCTTTCTACGAGACTCTCAGCATACTAGCGTAAACCCCTTACTTCATGCTGCCATTAAAACCCTCATATAAAACCGAACGAGGTCTTCATTCTTCTCCACCACCTTTATTTTCCATCAACATTTTGCGAGGGGATAACAACCAACGTAATACCAATATAACCAACGTAATACCAACATAACCAACGTAAAACCAACTTAAACCTAAAACCTAATAATAATAACATCCCCACCGCTAAAAACTCTCTTATCCCTCTAGCTACTGTTCTTCCACAAAGTTGACTTTAGCATTTAATAATGAAAATATTTAAGTATTTTTGCAATTGGTGTGCTGAGCAAGAGAGTTATAGTCGTAGGATTTGGAATCGGCGACGTAAGATCAAATTCTGACAAGGCTGTTTGTGTTTCAATCAATGTTAATGGCCCTAGAAAAGTTATATGTGTATCAACAACCCGTCATCTACAGACTTGTAAAATCTATTTCTATCAATAGTCTAGCAATTTCATTCACAGTCCTCAACACGGCACTCTTTGTACTGTGTATACAACAATATGTAGCACTACTGACATTAAATCGAAATGTTAGCATCGGCAGATGGTTACAAATAATTCAATAGGGGGAAGTATTCTATTATTAGCATTTAAGAGATATCACGTTTGGAACTTATAATGATCAAGGTAAGTGCGAACTTACATCGCACATTATCGTTGTTGTCGTTGTCGTTGTTGTTGTCGTTCTTGCTTTATTCTCAAAACTCGAGTATTTTAACGCTATTGTCCTAACCACAACCACGGTTCCATTTTTTGCTATATTGTGCTACCATATATACAAAAATCGGATAATTATAATAAAGATTATTAATGAATGTCGATAATATTTTTGCCACGTTGTACCTACACACAATGAATTGACCGCTCAATTAAAGAAAACCTTTGCAAATCTCATTTTCTTCTTCCAAGATTTAATTGTTTTTTGTTTTTGTATTTTTCATTTATGGTTTTATTGTTTGTTTGTATTATTAGTTGTTTTCTTTCCTTTTTTCTTTCTTTTTGCGTAGGAAAACAAATTTCTACGTCTGGCTGCTTGGAGATGAACCTGAATTCAGGTTACGTAATCGTATAATAGCATTTAATAATGAAATGCAATATTTAACCTTTACCTAAAATCCTCCAATACTAGTTTTCCGTCCCCCAGCAATAAGTTAAATAGTACAACTACTTATGGTTTGGTTGGGTTTTATGGCATAACAACTATTGTAGGTTATTTAATATCAAATCCTTTTTATACATATATGTTAATATATATGATTTGGTTTGGTTGGGTTTTATGGCATATCAACCATTGTAGGTTATTTAATGTCAAATCCTTTTTATACATATATGTTAAATACGTGGTGCATTCAATAAGTTTCCAGGCTTTTTTGTACAGGCATTTAAAATTGTTTTTGAGTGGCATAAGAGATTCAAGGAAGGCAGGGAGTCTGTGAGGGATGATGAGAGGTGTGGGATGAGTAAAGAAGTCAATACACCAGAGTTGATTGGCCAAAGGGTTAGAGTTAGGGTTCGGGTGACTATGTTGAGGTTTTAAGGGAGTTCAGGAAAAGATTCCGCCGGAAGAGGCCAGCACTCTTCAAATCGGGTCAGTGGCATTTCCACCAGGACAATGCACCAGTCAACAACTCCATCCTTGTCACAGAGTATTTGACCAAGATGGGAATCAAGACAGTTCCTCAGCCTCCCTATAGTCCAGACTTTGCTCCCTGTGACTTTTGCTTATTCCCTAACCTCAGAGGCTGTTGTTATAAGACAATTGAGGAGATGAAAGAGGCTGTGATGAAGGTCATTGACACGCTCACACAAGAGGACTTCTATGGGGCCTTCCAGAAGTTGTTGGAACAATACAACAAGTGCATTGCAGCTGGAGGAGATTACTTCGAAGGGGACTAGAGTTTCATGTGTGTACTATCAATAAAAGTGCCCAGACAAAAAAAAAAGTCTGGAAACTTATCGTATGCACCTCGTACAACATATACAGTGAGTACAATTTTAGGACAATGATTGGTTGATTTTAATGGTATGTCAAGTCTTCTATTTTATGCCTACAGATTAGATTATTGGGTACATTATTCGTTTCAGTGTAGTTAAAGGTTTTTATTCTTTGCATATAGTTATAATCATATAAAAGATGGGTTCAGAAGATTGTCCGAGGTAAAGTCTAAAATATGGAGACATCTAACATAATAAAAAAAATGTCACAAGTTCAGAAGATCTTAACTCTCTCCACAGTCCCGGAGCTTAGGCGAATATGGATTACCCTTTCATTACCATTACTCCCAGATACACCTTGGCCTGGAGTGGTAGTACCAGTTAGGTTACCATCTATAGTAAATAGAACCGTTTAAAAAGTATTAGTATTTGATAGGAATATTTGATGCATACTTTAAGTTATTTGTATTAAGAATAATTACTTTAATGCATACTTTAAGTTATTTGTATTAAGAATAATTACAATGGTGATTAGAAAGGATTATTAGTTTTTTTGAAACCACATAACTATGTGCAAACAAATGACAATTATTAAATAAAAATCATTGCTTCAAACCATATGATTATTAATCTTAAATAGGAATACTTGAAACCATGCACAACCCAGTCGACTGCATCTCTACAGAGGGGTAAGCTCCTCCCCAACGAGTGTCCTAGATTTGACACTAAACAATCTGATGGTGAGGCTCCAATAATGCTGGAGCCTTAGGAAATATGGAGTACCTCTTCATTGCCATTGCTCCCAGGTCCACTTAGGCCCGGAGTGGTAGCACCTAATAGGATCTTCTCTATGGGTCAAATAGAATTATTTGACAATTAAACTGAGTACAAATAAATGACTTTTGCTAAACTGAATTGTTTGAAATAAAACCGATCATTTAACTGTGTGTAAAAAAATTACTTTTTAATAGAATTGTTAGTAAAAGTAAAGTCGGCAACCGTAGTCGAGGGCGACCTGAAGACTCTTTTTTCAAATACTATAACACCGCAGTGTAGAGGAGGGCGCTACTCCTTTCCCTGGATTGCTCCACTTTACCTTTTACACGTACCTTATATTGCTGAGTGTTAAGCAAGGAAGTATCAAGTACCATTTTTAAAGTCTTTGGTATCACATGATCTGGAATTGAACCCAGGTCTCCCAGACCATTGGCGAACACTCTATAGGACTTTACACTCCTATAATTTAATTTGGGCGGTATGCCACTTGTTCCCACAAAGATGGCGGACGCTCAATGTTCAGTCTCGGGAAACCATTGGCCAGGAAGACCACGTGATATGCTTACAACTACGTCGGCGCGCGAAAATTCAAGTCCTGCGTCTTGAGCCACTGATAAGACGATTTTTTCTATAAATACGCTGTCTTAAAACACATTCGACCTCTTTTACGATTTTCCTTCGTAGCGGCAACACCTTCACTTTGACCAAATTCCCCCGTATCAGCAACACCATGCCTCGCAGACATTATTGTACAAGAACTATGAGACGCTTTCCCGTCTTTAAAAAACTACCGGTTTCTAATCATAGAAAAAAGACATTTTAATTTTACAATTCTTTTTGTTGTTTAGTAGTGTTACACACACACACACACACACATACATACACGAGCTCACACATATATACACACTATCAGTATGTTAGTAGAGTTAGTTATGTTTTCATGTATTAATGTAAGTTTTGTTTATTATAGAATATAAATTTGTTTTTGTTCGTTCGCCTTGTTTTTAAATGTTCATTTTGTCCACGCCGTTTTACAACCATTATCTATTCCGTTTCTTTTACGCACACTTCACCCCACAACTCTACCCACTAGACCAACATAGCAATATTTGGAGCCATTTAACAATGTGCAAAAGAACGAAGCGAGGCTCGTTTAAAAATATTATCAACAAAACATGTTTACAAATCATATATTCAAAATATAAGTATAAAGAGAATTTGGTATTAGATAACCTACAAGGGTTGATATGCCATAAAACCAAAGCAGACATTTTGATAGAAACTATACAACTGTATGCAAATTATTTGTATTAGATAGGAATACTTGAAACCATACGACTGTTTGCAAATTATTTGTATTAGATAGGAATACTTGAATTCATACAACTGTTTGCAAATTATTTGTATTAGATAAGAATACTTGATACCATACAACTGTGTGCAAATTATTTGTATTAGATAAGAATACTTGAAACCATACGACTGTGTTCTAATTATTTGTATTAGATAAGAATACTTGATATAACTGTGAGCAAAAAAAGAAACAACTACATAAAAATGTGAATATGAATGTAGAATGAACCCGGTTCCCAAGTCTCTAGGCATAAAATAACATTAGACGTGTTGACATGGAATTAAAATCAGCCAGTCAGTCAACCATATAATTGTTTCCGATGAATTATAATTGCCGGTAAAAAAATAGACTTCAGCATTACAGGTTTTATTTTTGAGACACTACACAAAAATGTAAATATCAAAGTAAAAGGTCGCGATTCCCTAACCTCTAGCCGTAAAATCACCCCAGATGGTTTGGCTTGTCATTAACAGCAATCAATCAATTAATGAGATAGATATGGGTATATACAGGCAGAATCATATAGACACATACAGACAAATCGAGACAGAAATGGTTGAGACAGGGACGGACAGAGTAGAAGAGATACGGTCAAAGCTTGTGAGATATGGTCTTCAATTTTGACATGACTCTTGTTTTTCTATTCTTCTAAAATACTCATCAAACAATTGCACGTGTGTAAATATCCTCAAAGTATCTATGCGCTGTCCACTCCCAACACTTACAGCCTCCCTGTTTCACGAGATCGAAACCAGACCTACTTACCCATCATGCCTCATTCATAAGTAGCGGGTGTTTTTTGACAGATTGGGTCTCCTTTGAGGGAAATAAAACACTTGAGGAGTGATAGTTTAAAATGAATTCTGAGTCACTCTCTTCATCAAATACACTCGAAGATCATGATTTGTTCTTTATACTCATATAATCATACACTGAGGGTACTGTAGATTTTACATAATCATATGGGGATTTAAAGTACATTACCATTCACTACAATGATATTTTGATTCTAAATTTCCCAATTGATTTTGCCAACTCGCCTGGGGGTGTAGAATCCATCGACTGCTTCTCTGCAGAGGAGTAAGACCCTCTCCCTAACGAGTGTCCTGTATATGACACTAAACAATCTGATGGTGATGTTCCAGTAGTGCTGGAGCTTTGGGGAATGTGGAATATCCCTTCATTGCAATCGCTCCCAGATCCACTCTGGCCCGGAGTGGTAGCACCTGATAGGGTTCTATCTATTAATCAAATAGAACTAAACTGTGTACTTATGCAAAACTGAATTGCTCGAAATAGGACTGTTTTCACATCTAAACAGGGTACTTATGCTAAACTGAATTGCTTGAAATAGAACTGTTTTTGACATTGAAACTGTACTTACGCTAAACTGAATTGTTCGAAATATATATGTTTTGACATTTTAATGAGTGTATACAACATTTATACGTATACTAAACTAAATTGTTTGAATTAGAACTGTTTGACTAAACTGAATGGCTTGAAATAGAAATGTTTTTTGACAATTAAACATTATACTTATGCTAAACTGAATTGTTAGAATTAGAACTGTTTATTTGTATAAAAATGGATTTGGCATTAAATAACCTACAAATGTTAAATGTCATAAACCCGAACAAACAAACAAGCAAAATCCCTACTGATTCCAAAACACGAGGTTTGTCCATAAAAAAAACGAACTTTAAAAATACTGAGCCAATGAAACGTCTTAACAAAGTTCGCTGTGCACTTTTGCCTAAAAACCTGCAATGCCGAAGTCAGTCTGTTTTTTCAAGCAGCTATATGTTTTCAAGTAATAAATAATAATTCTTTGAAAATAATTATATGCTTAACTGACTGATTGATTTTACCGGCATGTCAACACGTCTAGGGTAAGTTTATGTCTGGGGGTTAGGGAATCGCGTTCAATTTATATTTATATCTATATTTCTTATGAACTTATTTCTTGAGAGTTTTTTGCACAGTTACATGATATCCTGTAAAGGAGGTGCCCGTGGTATAATGGTTATAGTCGTGGTTAATGGATATGGCGACACGAGTTCAAATCCTGGATGAGTTTGATTGCATATCACAAAATACTAATATTCTTGGGATTGCATATCACAAAATACTAATATTCTTGGGAATCCTTTTTTCTCCCTCCAACGATAGATAAATAGCAGGGCAGATTGAGTTCTTGTGGCTTCGTTAGGTAATCAATCTAGGAGAAGGAAAACTCTAAATCCAAACCTGTAAAACTCCGCTTAATTTTTGACCGTGTGTCACATCCTGCTCTAGGCGGATGGGTTGGGTGAATACATACATGATATCAAGTATTCCTATCTAATACAAATAATTTGGACTCAGTTGGACCCCCACATATGGTCGGGCAAAAGCAGGACGACCAGCACGAACATACATTCCGCAGCTCTGTGAGGATACGGGATGTAGCCCTGAAGACCTGCCAGAGGCGATAAATGATTGGGAAAAATGGCGAGAGAGGGTCAGGGATATTCGTGCTGTTGGCACGACAAGATGATGATGTATGTTTAATTATATGGTTTAAATGTTGTTTTTAAAAACGTGTGCATAATTAGATATTTCCAAAACAATTAAAATATTTTAAAAATTCTAAAAAAGAGTTTGGAAGCGTTGCTGATCCACAGTAATCTTAGAAATACAGGACACCTCTTGGGTTCAAATCATGATTTGATGGAGAACAACAGGCATTTATATTTGATGGTGGAAGTAAATATATCCGCGGGATATCTATTCTTCAATAAAGCCGTCTTTATATAATTAAGTTCATCAGAAAGTTTTGCCTTGGAGCAGATCATCAATGAACAATATCTCATGTTACATCTCCGATGTAAACCTTTTTTTCACTGACGTAATTCTCTGAAGAGAAGTGACCGAAACAAAGGTTCAATTTTTTCAGGATCTTCAAATACTGTAATCGTTTTCAAAATATTCTATTACACACACGCGTTTAAAAACAATTTTTATATCATAAGGTAAAAAGTAATTTTGTCTATTTAATAAAATTCTCTTTTTTTTCCACAGTTATATGGTTTCAGCTAATCAATAATAATCTTTAGTAAATAATATCTTGAAGTAACTATTCTTAACACGAATAATTGACAGCGGAAGTCTCAGTGGTGCAAATGGCTAACGTGCAGGACTGCGACATCGTAGTGAGTTCAAAATCCAGCCACGCTATTGCGTTCACTTTTAGACTAATACCCTTGGGAAAGGCAGGAACTCCCTACCTATGAATCAAATAGTATCCCAACTCTTTTTCAAGGATGGCTTTGGCATTAATAAGACACGAAGGTTAATATGCTACTACACAAAGAAACCAAACCAAATAATTTACAGTTATATGACATCAAGTATTCCTATCAAATACGAATATTTTTAACAGATTAATATGACCCATTAAATCAGAGTGGGCCTGGGAGTAATGACTTATTTAACGCTTCAGAATCGTAGCCTCACCACCGAATACAGTTGAGTATCATACCCAGGACACCCTTTTTAGATCTTTCCCCCTTGGTGGGTATGCAGGCAGCATATTCCTTGTAACGCAGACAGAGTGGGCTTTCCTCAACATATAACAATTGAAGATTTTATACCATTTAGATATCATTTTATTGTCTTTATATACAGAACGTTTCAGCCGATGTGTCTTTTTCAGGTGTATTTTTGGCGAACCGAACCTGATAAAGATCCACGGGAGTAGAGTGTTCGAATTCCATTCACTATGACCGAGCACATGTTAGTTATTGCTAGTTATTTTTGCCTGTAGTCAAAATTGAACCTACAACATCCAGATGATTGTCACTTAGAACTGTATAAGCTGAACGCCTATATCCGTTATGCCACGGGTTTTGCTGGATAATTTAGAGCGAATTTTTAAGACTTATAAACCTAATCTTTTTTTTTTCCAGATAGATTTTGTATTACTACTTATTACGAGTATGTATGGGTTTTTTTTTTACTTTTGCTCATATTGCAATTAAATTATCGGACCTTATCTAAAAAATTCAGAAAAATAGTAACATATATTGAACAAATCCTGGAAGCAACATCCCACAAAACAGCAGCTGAACGGACACCTACTTCCTATCTCTAAAACAATCCAAATAAGACGAACAAGATATGCGGAACACAGCTGAAGAAGCAAGAACGAACTTATAAGTGACGTTCTCCTATGTGTCCCTTCACACAGACATGCCAGTGATGGCCGATTAACAAGAACTTACCTACATCAGCTTTGTTCGGACACAGGATGTAGTCTAGAAGACCTGCCGGAAGCGATGGATGATTGGGACGAATGGTGAGAGAGAGTTATAGAAATCTGTACTAGTAGCACGACATGTTGATGATTAATTTGAACTTATGTTTCGCTTAGAACATCTATCGATAAAATGAAAGGAAACGGTTTCCAGTTAACAAAAGAAAGAAGCAGACGGTACCCCGCACAAACAATTACCGACGCCAACTACGCCGATGATATAGCGCTCCTGGCAAATGCACCTATCCAAGCCGAAAACCTGCGACATAGTCTGGAACGAGCCGCTGCAGGCATCGGCCTCCATGTCAATGCACACAAGACGGAATATATGTGCTTTAATCAAACAGGCGACATCTCCACACAAAACAGTAGCTCACTGAAACTAGTTAACAAGTTCACCTACCTAGGAAGCAGTGTCTCATCAACCGAGACAGACATCGACACGCGACTAGCAAAGGCATGGACAGCTATCGATAGCCTATCGGTCATATGGAAGTCAGACCTGACTGATAAAATGAAACGCAATTTCTTCCAAGTATCGGGCGTGTCGATACTGCTATATGGATGCACTACATTGACGCTAACTAAACGTATGGAGAAAAAGCTTGACGGCAACTACACAAGAATGGTGCGAGCAATATTGAACAAGTCCTGGAGACAGCACCCGACAAAGTAGCAGTTGTACGGCCACCTATATCCCATCACGAAAACTATCAAAATTAGACGAACCAGATATGCAGGACATTGCTGGAGAAGTAGGGACTAGCTCATAAGAGATGTACACATGTGACCCCTTCACATGGACGTGCAAAGGCAGGACGAAAAGCTCGAACCTACATACAACAGCTCAGTGCTGATACGGGACGGAGCCCTGAGGACCTGCCGGAAACAAAGAACGATAGGGAGAGGTGACGAGGATGGGTCAGGAATATCCGTGTTGGTAGCGCGACATGATGATGATGATTATGTTCTTTAGATTGTGAGTATCATAGAGTATTCTATAAGTCACACTAAATGAACCAGTCTCACTGGTAGGAAGCAGTTATACAATGTTTAAAAAAAAATTGATACTACTTGAGACATACAGGGTGTTTCAGAAAAATCGATATCATTTTGTAATCTAATAACTTGACCAATTCTCGTTCAAATCATTTGAAATGTTTCAAAATATTTAGTAACGACTCAAAATTCTATTTTTAATGTTTCATTTTCTTTTCTTTTCTGGTAAGCGAACGCCATTCGCTAGAAAAGAAAAAGTATTTAAACATTAAACATTGAATTTTGAATCGTTTCTAGAAATGTTGAAACATTTCAAATGATTTGAACGAGAGTTGGTCAAGTTATTAGATTACGAAATGATATCAGATTTTTTAAAACACCAAGTAGATCTCAAATGATATCAGATCTTTTAAAACGTCTAGTAGATCCCAAATGATATCAGATTTTTTAAAACACCTAGTACATCTCAAATCATCTCAGATTTTTTAAAACGCCTAGTAGATCTCAAATGATATCAGATTTTTTAAAACACCAAGTAGATCTCAAATGATATCAGATCTTTTAAAACGTCTAGTAGATCCCAAATGATATCAGATTTTTTAAAACACCTAGTACATCTCAAATCATCTCAGATTTTTTTAAAACACCTAGTAGATCTCAAATGATATCAGATTTTTTAAAATGCCTAGCACATCTCAAATGATATCAGAGTTTTTTAAAACACCTAGTAGATCTCAAATGATATCAGATTTTTTAAAATGCCTAGCACATCTCAAATGATATCAGAGTTTTTTAAAACACCTAGTAGATCTCAAATGATATCAGATTTTTTAAAATGCCTAGCACATCTCAAATGATATCAGAGTTTTTTAAAACACCTAGTAGATCTCAAATGATATCAGATTTTTTAAAATGCCTAGCACATCTCAAATGATATCAGAGTTTTTTAAAACACCTAGTAGATCTCAAATGATATCAGATTTTTTAAAATGCCTAGCACATCTCAAATGATATCAGAGTTTTTTAAAACACCTAGTAGATCTCAAAGGATATCAGATTTTTTTTAAACATTTAGTACGTACTATATAATTTTTTTTAAAGAAAACTTCTTTAGACTTACCCCACAATAATACAGGTTGTTTCAGAAAAATTGATACCATTGCGTATATTGGCTTACAGTAGAGAAAACTTTTACATTATCACCTACATTCACTTAATGGGATTACAAAGATTTTATTCGAATAAAAGCATACGTTAAACTAAATCTAGATATGGCAATTTTTAATCTTTGCTCTTGATTATTCGAACACCTCAGGATTTTATACAATGTATAGCATAATGCACTGATCAACCTGTGTTGCATATTGACCTTTGACACAGCCGGATGTTCCAGCTGTGTAAACAATGTGATTTCAGGACACACATGTGTAGATAAGCGGAAGCACGTCACGTGGTTGACAACCTGAATAATTGGGCGTTGTGAAATTATATATATACAGCCCACAGCAGAAGGGGTCAGTCTTCAATCTGGAGTCTTGGGTTTAGATACGGTCAGTCACGGACACTAGCCGTCGGGCGCCCGGTTGGGAAACAGCCTGCAGTGGCTCCTGATCAGGAAGAAGAAGAGTTAAAGATGTAAGGCCCTGAAGATAATACAGTGTTGTATGGTCAAGAGAAGAAGTTATGGGTCAAAATCGCAGTCTGTCATCATATCCCTCCACCTCCCTATCTCTCTCAAATATACACCAACTTCGACCCCTTTTAACAAATAAAGTGTGAGAGGTTATATTTTTGTAAAGAAAATTGTTATGCTACTTCGTTATAATTCATTCATTCATCACGGTTTTATAACACATGTAAAAATTCTTCCTTGCATCTTTTCGCATCAAACTTGGCCCAATAAAGAACTTAATTAAAACAGTTACAATATGGTGTGATATTCGTGTATAATAACACTGAAGATTATATATATATATATATATATATATATATATATATATATATATATATATATATATATTGCTTTAGATCGCCTCTATGTAAACAGAGAAGCAGTCATACTTTACATATATTGGGGGACGTGTTAGGTACTGGTGTGACATAATTTTTCCCCTTACCGTCACGCAGTCTTCTCATACTATAATAATTACCCGTTTTTATTGTTCTTCCGGCGCTTTGCCTGAATAGAGTTGGACGAAAGGGCCCTCGCAATTTTTTATTTTTTAGAATTGTTTTTCCCCTTTTACTAATGATTCCTTTAATCCTTTGCCTGTATAAACTTTCGTGTACCACTAGTTCATTAATATATATATATATATATATATATATATATAGAAAGAGACACAGGGAGGATATAAAGAAAGAGAGAGAGGTGGGGGAAGAGGAATAACCACTTCTTGCGGTGTAGTAATAAAGAAAGGAATGACAAACAACAAAGGTAAAAGAGAAAGAAAAGATATATTCATAAATCTATAGAAAAGCAATTTACACAGAGAGAATAAAAAAAGAGAAGTTTGGCGCTCAGTTCGAGCCTGGGTCATCACTGTAGCAGTTTCCTTTGGTGAATTTGTAATTGTCCGATGGACGAGCATTCCGTTTGGTAGTACAAGTAATGTGAACTAGCATTCTCTTCTTGAGCCAGCTGCAGATAGAGCCACAATAAGACATTAGTATGCATTACGTGAGGGCATGGATACAATATTGTACAGGGTAAGGCTGCGTAAAGGCTTCTTGAGTTGTAAGGGGTTTACATAAGAAGAGGGAATATGGCTGTCTCTTCTGCTCTCCATCTTGCTGTGTTGCACATTTATATTGTCAGGACTGTTGAGTAGAACTTTGTGAATAAGCCACAAAATTGAGAACAGCCGTGTGTACTGATTGGCAGTGTTGCATGTGAGGTTCTATAGATGGTTTAATTGAGTGTCCATCATGTGTGACCATGCTCATTTGGTATTTTTAGATGACACGGCTATGAGAAGGCAACATGTATGCTAACTGAATATCGATAAAAAAGAGAATTCCAATGTATTTATATTCTTTAGGGTAGTCCCCATAGTGTTGTGGCAAATAAACTGGACTGCGACATTGGAGTAAACGAGTTCGAACTCCAGTCATTCTATTATGATCCCTTTCAGACTAATACCCTTGGGAAAGGCATGAACTCCCTTATTTCCCTATCGATGAGTTAAAGAGTATTACCCCTGTTCTTCTACAAGGATTTCTTTGACATGAAGTAACCCACAAAGGCTGATATGTTATTAAACAAAGAAAACCATCAAACCAGAACTTTTTTGAGTCTCATAGGGGGGGCGGGGGTCAGGGATATCCGTGCTGACAGCACGACATGATGATGATGATTATGTTCTTTAGATTGTGAGTATCATAGAGTATTCCATAAGTCACACTAAATGAACCAGACTCACTGGTAGGAAGCAGTTATACAGTGTTTTAAAAAAATTGATACCACTTGAGACATACAGGGTGTTTCAGAAAAATCGATATCGTTTTGTAATCTAATAACTTGACCAATTCTCGTTCAAATCATTTGAAATGTTTCAACATATTTAGTAACGACTCAAAATTCTATTTTTAATGTTTCATTTTCTTTTCTTTTCAGATAAGCGAACGCCATTCGCTAGAAAAGAAAAAGTATTTAAACATTAAACATTGAATTTTGAATCGTTTCTAGAAATGTCGAAACATTTCAAATGATTTGAACGAGAATAGATTTCAAATGATATCAGATTTTTTTTAAAACACCTAGTAGATCTCAAATGATATCAGATTTTTTTAAAACACCTAGTAGATCTCAAATGATATCAGATTTTTTTTAAAACACCTAGTAGATCTCAAATGATATCAGATTTTTTTAAAACACCTTGTAGATCTCAAATGATATCAGATTTTTTTAAAACACCTAGTAGATCTCAAATAATATCAGATTTTTTTAAAACACCTTGTAGATCTCAAATGATATCAGATTTTTTTAAAACACCTAGTAGATCTCAAATGATATCAGATTTTTTTAAAACACCTAGTAGATCTCAAATGATATCAGATTTTTTTTAAAACACCTAGTAGATCTCAAATGATATCAGATTTTTTTAAAACACCTTGTAGATCTCAAATGATATCAGATTTTTTTAAAACACCTTGTAGATCTCAAATGATATCAGATTTTTTTAAAACACCTAGTAGATCTCAAATGATATCAGATTTTTTTAAAACACCTAGTAGATCTCAAATAATATCAGATTTTTTTAAAACACCTTGTAGATCTCAAATGATATCAGATTTTTTTAAAACACCTAGTAGATCTCAATACCTTTGCTGATTTTAATAGGATTTTAACAGTAAATTAAAATGTCACACCTTATAAAATACTCTTCCTGCATTACAGCAAATCTGAGTGCCATAGCCTAATAACATAGCCCCCCCCCAGGTATATCTAGGATGAAAATATAACCAGCTCAAACTTAACATCATGTGTAGCTACTGCTGGTTCCTTAAACAAGATGGAATGTCTCAAACATTTATGAAGGTATCAGAAACAGAGTATTTTATACCCAAGTTATTTCCAATCATCACAAAAAATTTTCCTTGAACATAAATATAAATATACAGAATATATAATTAACATATTAACTTCAAACATAAATATACGATATAATAGTGTTCACAGCTTCAAAACTTGACTTCGTAGAAGAATTCTGAGTATAGATTTGTAGTTGGTTTCAGAAGTCTTGTTGAAGAAGAATCAACCTATTGGACACGAGTCAACTCGCTTAACTTGCAAAAATGAACTGCTGGATGTGCACCAATCAGACATCAGCAAAATGCGGCGGTATTTGTTCCACGCCCCACCGAACGTGAAAGTGTGGCACAAGGCCTTTTTTTTGGTGGGTCCGGGCGCAGGGCCGTAGCCCACACGCGCCCGGCATTTCCCCAAAATGCCTACGGCCCCGTCGGTATTCCCCTTTTTAGGGGCGCCTCAGGCGCCGGGCGATCAACCCAACCCCCCGAAGGGCGTAATAGCCGGGGGAGGAAGGACCCCTGAGGCCGTAGGAAAAATCCAGCTATCGAGACACACCCGGCCAGATCCGCGCCGCAGCCAGCACGGCCGACCGAAATGCGACCCGACAACTGAATCAGCAAAATGCTGCGGTTTTCCACTTCAAACTTAGTCTCTTTTATCTTCATCAAATCTCGCCATTTCACGCGGGCTTATCTCGTTCTCCCCCATAAAACAAGTCACACCTCTTGTTTCCTTTTCTTCTTCTGATTTCCACGTGCCGGCAGCAGAGAGAGCACACCTTCTGTTTCTTCGAGGTAAGATTGTTCGTGGCATTACTACTACAAGATTCAAAATCAGTATACTTCTGGATGCACGTTTACCGTAATGGTTATTGTCATAGTAAATAAAATCTGTGATCCGAGATCAAATCCCACATGATTTCGATATATTGTTTTATATTTCATTTTTTTTATATAAGAAATAATTTGAAGAACTACAGACAACACAATGTACTTATTGTTAAGATTGCTAAAACATTGTGCAAATGTTTGCAAGGGAACTACTTTAATAAAACTTTTTAGAGGCGTGCTTAGCATAATGGTTATCTTTGTAGTTAATGGAATTGCAACCCAAGTTTAAATCCTAGACGAGACTGTTTGCATTTTACTTCACAATAATGTCCTTGGAAAAGGGAAAATGTTTCTTTTCTCTCCCTCCACCAGCTATTGGTAAATAGTACAGCAAATTGAATTAAGCAACTAGTCTGCCCATAGCAGAGTGGTTAGGTAAATAGACACTTCCACCCTGTTACCAGAGATTAGAATAATCTGTATCCATTGCAGAAAGATAAGACCCCCCTCAAAAAGGAGTGTCCTGGTTTTGACACAAAACTATATGTGAGGGTGAGTCTCCAGTTCTGGAGATCTGGAAAGTATGGAGTTCTTTGTCATTATCATTACTCCCAGGCCCACTCTGGCCTTGAGTGGTAGTACCTGTTAGGGTCTTATCTATGGGTCAAATAGATCTGTCTAAAAATTCTTTATATTCAATAAGACTATGTGCAAAAAAATCCTCTTCAGTAAATATGAACATACAATAAATGTAATTCTATAACCTAAAGGCATGAAATAACCCTACAAGCATTGACATGTCGTTAAAATGAATGAATCAATCTAAATTGCATCTGATGATGAGACTTCAGTTCTGGAAATCTGGGAAGTGTGGAGTATCTTTTCGTTGCCATTACTCTCAGGTCCACTCAAACCTAGAGTGGTAGTACCTGTTAGGGTCCCATCTATTAGTCAAATAGACATGTTTATTATTCTCTAACATTCAGACATGAAATAACTACAGATGGGTTGATATGCAATTAAAATTAATCAATCAATCATATAATAACTAATATTACAAAAATTGATTGATAAGTAAGATCCTATCGACTGTGTGATTGCATTTGTTAGTCATGAGTACAACATTTAAGTTACAGATAAAGGATCAATCAGACTGAAATGAAATTCAGTTTGATTGATCCTTGTTACCCATTCACCAATTTAGCATTTTTTCATACAAAGGTGAAATTTATTCCAACTGGATCAAACCACTATCTTCATGGATAGATTAGTTTCGTTTCTTTGTTTTTAAAGGGATATCAACCTTTGCTGATTATCTAATGCAAAACCCATCCTTGTACAAGAACAGTAGTGGTACTATTTAAACCCACCCCCATAACTGGGGGAATAAGGGAGTTCATACTTTTCCAGAGGGCATTTGTCAAAAACTGAACATGGTAGTAAGATTTAGGTTTGAACTTAATACAATGTTGCAGTCCAGTACATTAGCCACTATGCCACAAGGACTTCTCCAAGATAGATAGGTAGTTTCAGTTTCTTCATTTAATAGCCTATCAACCTTTGTGGTTTATTTAATGCCAAAGCTATTCTTGTAAAAGAACAGTAGTGATAATATTCAACTAATAGCAAGTTGGGATAAGGTAATTCAATACTTTCTCAAGGGCATTAGTCTAAAAATGAACATAATACCACTCTGAGGGTTTGAACTCACTTACCACAATATCACAGTCCAGTATGTTAGCCACTATACCACAGACATTCCCTCCACTGCTTACTATGAGGCTGCTGGTTGGTTGGTTAGAGTTTTATGGCATATCAACCATTTTTGGTTATTAAATGCCAAATCCTGTTTTTACATATATATTGAATATATGATTCTGATATGGTGGAAGATCCTGATACCCCCTGAGAATGGATTACTCAGTCTATAAAAGACGCTAGCAAGCGGTTAACCAAGCAGGAAGTGAGCGAGTAAGCAACTCTTGATACTCCAGTATTTAAGATACGATTGAGTGAGAGTCAATATCTGATTTGTTACATTGTACCTTTTGTACAATAAATCTGTTATAACTTACTCTGTGTGTTGAGTCTCATTTCATCTGATTAATTTATATGGATTATATTCCCCCAGGGATATATTCCTCCAGGGATATATTCCCCAGGGATATATCAGATTCATAAACACATTTTGTAGATACACCCTGTTAAAGGATTAAACAATTCTATTTGACCCATAGATAAAACTTAATTAGTTGGTACTCCTCCAGGCCAAAATGGACCTCGGAGTAATGGTAATGAAGTGATACTCCAAATTCTCCAAAGCTCCAGAATTACTAGAGTCTCACCATCAGATTGTTTGATGTCATATCCAGGACACTCATTTTAGGGGGTCTTATACTTGGCAGAGATGTAGTTGGTGTATTCAACAGCCCCAGCCATCTGGGCTCTCATTGGGGGCAGGGTTTTACCCCTCTGCAGAAATGCAGTTAGAGTATTCTATAGCCCCAGCTGACTGAGCAACATGAGGTTGGAATCCAGATTCCTAAATCATAAAACAATTTTTAGAAAGACGTAAAAGGCAGACTGATAATTCAATAGACTTTCAAAATTCCAGCACTCATCAATGATTAGCTATCTTTGTCTAATGGCATATCAGTCTTTCTGGGTTATTTAATGCCAAAGCAATTTTTGTAGAAGGTTCATACCTTTTGAAAGGGCATTAGCCTAAAAAGTGAACGTAATCGTGCAACTGAAATTCAAACTTGCTTACTATGATGTCAAAGTCCAGTATGTTATCCACTGCACCACAGAGACTCCCCCTTCACGGACGGAACATGTAGCTCTAAATTGTGATTATATCAAAAAATAATCTTTAAAAAAACGTAATGTTGAAGAGAAATAAATTTACATAAACTTGTTACCAGTTTCGCTATTCGTTTAAAACAGGAAAAAATTTATCAATTTTTGCAGTTCTCCATTTATAATCCTTATTTTAATTCAATTTCAATTATGACAAGAGGTGCTTGTAGCGTAATCCTCATTGTCGTAGGACATGGATTTGGCAACTCAATTGCAAAACCTGAATGAGGCTGTTTGCATTTCACATAGAGCTAATACTTTTTAGAAAGGCATGAATCTAACAATTCTCCTCACCAGCTATCAATAAACAGTAGAACATACAGAACTCTTTAACCATGGTATGGTAACTATTGTGGACCATTAAAAGGTCCGGTTGGTTGTTTGAGTTTCATGGCACATCAACCACTATGGGTTATTCAATGCCAAATCCGGTTTACATATATGAATTATATATGATTTGTAACCATTTTTTTTTATATGAACTCACTTTTTCTTCATAAACTCACTTTTCTTTTAAATTCATGTTTTGATCCATTCGACCCACAAGTAGGACCAAAAGGTCCTGAAGAAAGACACGAACTCAGGATTACATGAAACAAGTATATTGAATGAAAGTATAAATACACCATAGGTAAAAGAGTGTTCAACATCAGCCTGACTGCCAAAGTATTAGGCTGGAGTTAACTTAACACCAAGATGAATATTCTCCCAGTATTCATAGTAATAGGAAGAGTTCATTATAGTCCGTAAGGTAGGTACCATAACAGTAACCAGTCTAGGAGAAGGAAAACTCTGACTTCAGACCTATTCCTGGAACTTTACAAAATAGTACCATAAAGCATGTTAGTTGAAAGGATTTTAGTCAACCTGTGCTTTTGTGTTCTCAACCCACTAATATGATTGATGTTGCCATTTCAAATTCATCGACAAGCCTCACATGCGTATCAAGATGGAAGTTTAAAATTTTTTTTAATTTTAGAATTAAAATGAAGAGATGTGTACAACTGAGCAAATTGGTTTGATTTGGTTTCTTTGTTTTAATGGTATATCAACCTTTGTGGGTTATCTAATGCCAAAACCATCCTAATAGAAGATTAGTAGGTGTACTATTTAACCTAAAGAGGGTTTATACTGTAAGCAATTTATATTATGAAGTGATTATGTTTAGACAAACATCTAAAAAAAAATGAAACTAGTAGAAAATAGAACAGACCAGGCTCTTTAACTTTGGTATGGCAACCAGTCTAGGAGAAGGAAAGTCTATAAACCAAGTTATGGGACAAATGAGAATTTTGATATTTTATAATTGACATTTATCTCCACTAGTTAGATAAAACTTACAAGGTCATTTTCTACTAAGATATATATATATATATATATACACACAAGGGTTATTCAATAAAGTAGGTGAATTTTGCAATAGGAAGCACTATTTTCAGTTGTATTTTTTTCAAGGAAATCAATAGTGATGAATCCTTTCATAGTCCAAAAGATTGTCAGCATGATCTTCTTTAATGAACACTATTCCTGAAACATTTTCCTTACCAAACAGTGTGTTTCCACTCCAGGGACTGTCTTTTTCTCTAAGGCTTGTGGGTCCAAACCTTTGTCTGGCCCATTTGTAAACATTTTTCAGACTAAAATATACTTGTCTATAAATGTTGCACATTCTTCTGTAAATTTCACATAGTTTGAATTATTCAGCGACAAAAATTTTAATGACAGACCTCTGCTCCAGCTAAGAGCACTTTGTTTGATTTGTCACCAGTTTGAATAGCCTCAAAACAACTACTTTTGCAAGATAAAAATCATTTTTGCTCTACAACAATTCCAAATAATACAGAGTTTATATTTATGTAAAAAAATCTGAAAAGAAAAATCTACTTCAGTTTTTTACAAAACCACCTCTTATTCATTGAATAAGCCTCATATAAGTAATAGATCCTTCCTCGGTAAAAAAAAACTCCCCTTACTTATTGAATGATCTTGTATATACTATGTCTCTCCTAAGTAAAAAAAAACTCCACTTATTTATCAAATGACTCTTATATATCTAATAGGTCTCTCCTCAATCAAAAATTTCCCCTTATTTATTGAATAACCCATATATATGTAACAGATTCTTCCTCAATCAAAAAAACTCCCCTTATTTACTGAATGACCTCGTATATACTAGATCCCTCCTCAGTCAAAAAATCTCCCCTTATTTATTGAATAATCCTTATACACTGGAATTAGGTGAGTCCCAAAATTAAGGTCATAATTAATTCTAGAAGGAGTAAAATAATTTATCTTTCTTGTAGTCTGATTGTTGTTTCTATGGTTGTCAGTTTCTGTCAAAACAAATTTTCAAGCCAAATCTGAAAAATAAAAATATCAAAATTGATTAATAATTTACGTGTGTAAATAAGGAGCTTGATGATATTAGAATTTCAAACAATTTCCACCAGTTCACCATCCCTATCAACACCCTAGAATCTCCTAAAGAAGGTCTCTATAATATCAGTTCTGCTTTTCTAATAAAGGTACTCTAAGAGAAGCATTAACACTTTTTTATTACATGTCGAAGATTCCAAGAATGTGTTGACAGAGATACTGAACAGGTGTGTATTTATCCAAACCCTACAGGTAAGATGTGATACAAGGTCAATTTCTAAGCCAAGTAAATTCAGAATTTTCCTTCTCCAAGATTGGTTGCCTAACCAAGACTAAAGAACCTAGTCTGCTCTACTATTTACCTATAGTGAGGTGAGAAAACAGATGCATTCATACCTTTCCCAAGGGCATTAGCACTAAATAAAATGCGAACACCCTTGTCCCAGATTTGAACTCTGACCACGGATTTCATTTCTTGCAATGATGACGATAGTGAAAAAGTTTTGATATCATAAAGGTTGATATCAGCTGTTGCACCGTCACTTGCTTCCGATCTCCCAAACTATTGAAGTAAGACGCACAAGGCATGCTAGAGAAGCAGGGAAGAACTCATAAGCAAAGTTCTCCAGTGGACCATCCGTATATGGAAATACCAAAGTTGGCCGACAAGCAAAGACCATAATCAGCTCAGTGCAGACACAGAGGACTTCCGCATAAGGAAATACCAGTGTTGGCCGACCAGCAAAGACCATAATCAGCTCTGTGGAGACATAGAGGACCTCCGCATATGGAAATACCAGTGTTGGCCGACAAGCAAAGACCATAATCAGCTCTGTGCAGACACAGAGGACTTCCGCATATGGAAATACCAGTGTTGGCCGACCAGCAAAGACCATAATCAGCTCTGTGCAGACATAGAGGACCTCTGCATATGGAAATACCAGTGTTGGACAACCAGCAAAGACCATAATCAGCTCTGTGCAGACACTAGAGGACCTGCCAAGAGAAATGGCTGATAGGGATGGATGGCAAGAGAGAGTCCAGGGAATCTATGCTATCAGAAATATTTGGTAATCATCTAACACATGAATGCATACATGGGTGGTGCCAAAAATAAGTTTCATTGACATTCCTCCTTTATAGGGGGTGCCTCAGATATCAAGCAATAAACCTGACGGTCCAATATAAAAAGGATAGGAGATACCTTGTGGTAGGAAATGATCTCCAGAAACTAAACTTTTTTATTGTATTTTACCCTACACAAATATCAGGTATGGTGTCATTTAGTTTTATGGCATATCAACCATTATAGGTTATTTAATGCCCAATCCAGTTTATTCATATATATCAGATATATGATTTGTAAATATAAGTCAATAAAGTTAAATGGTTCCAAGTATTGCAATGTATCACTAGCAATTCAGTTAAACATCAGTCATTTGTTTACACACAGTTGAAGGATCAAACAGTTCTATTTCTAACTATTCAATTTAGCATAAATCAACAAAGTTAAATGATTCCAAGTATTGACCTGTACCACTAACAATTCAATTAAACATCAGGCATTTGTTTGCATGCGGTCTAAATAGTCAAACAGTTCTATTGGAGCCATAGATAGGACCCTATCAGGTCTTACCACTCCTGGTCAGAGTGGACCTGGGAGCAATAGCAATGAAGGGGTACTTATGTCACATTCCCAAAATCTCCAATATTACTGGAGCATCACCATCAGATTGTTTAATGTCATATCCAAAATACCAGTTGGAGGAAGTCTTGCCCCACAGCAGAAATGTAGCTTGGCATAAAACTGTTAGGCCATCTATGAAGGACAGACAAACAAAAGATTTCCAATCAGTGATATAGATTAATAGGAGCTAGAATGTATGAAATTATGCAAAGGTTTCATGTTTTTCTAATTCGAATAATAGCAAGATATATGCTTACCTTGGTAGCAGCTCTGTGTATAATGGTGTGTCGAATATATAATTGCTCTCTATCAGTGGAATAACCACCTCCAATGACTGTGGCACATGGAATACCATGCGAGGCTAACAATTTTAAAACATAATAGTCTCGTTCAAAAAGGCCTGAAATAAAAAGAAATATTACATTGAATAAATCTAAATAGCATTTTTATGGATATACAGGAATTAAAAAAAAACTTTAAACAACTTGAATATCTCAAATGTCATCAGTTTTATATTTGCAATGTAGCACCTTGATCTCTTCTTGTTTGTATTTACCAAACTTCTATGCTATGGGCAGCATGTGACACAAGGCCATTTTAAGAAGAGTTTTTATTCTCCAAGACTCGTTGGCATTCGAAAACAAAAGAAAACAATCTACACTACTATTTAACCATAGCTGGAGATGCAACAGATAGATTCATGCCTTTTCCAAGTGCATTAGTTTGAAGTAAGTAAAAGTAAAGATGGTAACCGTAGTCGAGGGTGATCTGAAGGCTCCCTTTTCAATAGCTACTACACCGAGGTGTAGGGGACGGCACTACTCCTTTCCCTGGATTGCTCCACTTTACCCAAGATACGTACCTTATAATGCTGAGTGTTAAGCAAAGAGGGATCAAGTACCATTTTTAAAGTCTTTGGTATGACCCGACCTGGGATGGAACTTCAGTCTCCCAGACCATTTGTTGAATAGCCATATCAATCAAAAACGTTATGCATATGCAAAAACACAGGTGGACAGAAATACAGGGAAATTCACAACACATTAACAGGCGAACTCACTGTTGTTCAAATACACAAATGCACAGCGCATCCTGTAGTGTTTGAGATCTGTCGGTAGAGATCTGCAGGACTCCATGGTCAGACTTCAACTTCTCAACACCATGGTCTTAAACTCAACTTCAACTCTCAACATGGCCCAAGTCGACTACCAACTCGACCAGTCCCCATTTGACAATCAACTCGTCTGTCCACAGACAAGACCCAACTGACATCTTTTTCAAAATCTACAAATTCTCAGCCCATCGCTTCCGGACATGATGTCATTCACACTCCAGTCTCATTTCCTATCTGGGGTTTATTATAACAACTGTGATTGTCATATCCTCTGTGCGTGAGCGTAAATTGCATTTATTTTAAATTCATATTTACAGTTTTTTTGTAGAATTGTTTCTTAAGAGTTTTTTGCACATGGTTATTTGATATTAAGTATTTGTAACTAATGATCTGCACTCAATTGTATGGTTTCAAGTATTCCTATCTAATAATAATAATTATATAGTTTCAAGTAATAGTCATTTGTTTGCACACAGTTATATGGTTCTAAGTAACTAAGTATAGTAGAGGTTGGCCACATCCAGTCCTTGAGTGATTTTTGTCTGGCTCGCCATCTTACACTAGATGGATATTAGATTACATTACAATTAACTTACAGTATGATGAATCTTTTAAATCAAAATTTCAGTTTGAATCCACTGCTGACTTTAACAAAAAATATATAGGAAGAGGAAGATATAAACATCTTGACATACAAAACTGATGATATCCTAATTTCGAAGTATATAGGCTTGTGAACAACTTTCTTTGAAAATGAAATATACTAAAAGATATTTAAAAACAAGGTTGCGTGACAACCACCTGGATGATGTTTCGCTCCGGTCTTCAACAAATATTTCACCTGATGCGGAGAAGTTATCGCACAATAAGCAGAAACAAGTGTCTCATTAAATCATTTATGATTTCTGACTGTTTTTCGTTTGAAGCAAGGAATATGCTTTTTTTGTTTGTTTTTTTATTGTGATAGTTGTTGTTTTTTTATCTTCCTGCAGTAAAATAAGGAATTTCCTTTTATTTGTTGAATCAGTTTGCAATTTCTTTTTTGTTATTCCTGCAGTAAAATAAGGGGACTCGTTAAAATAAAATTATATTAAATTCCTTGATTTACTTTAAATCACCAGAAAATTTATTTACATATTTAATAACATGGCCCTCTGTAGTATATTGACCTCCCACCCAGCCAAACATGCCATTCCAAAGACGACAGAAGTGCATATTCCATTGGCGTGGGCGAGCTTGGCTGACAATATGGGACAGGGTTAAAATCCCACGGTACAGTCACAAACTGATGCACCGGAAGAGAGTGACCTGTGAACTGCATGACAGTTATTTCCGCTCGATGACGATCAAACATGACATTCCAAAGACAGCAAAAGTGCATAAGATATTGAGTGGGCGTGAACTATTATATAAGTTGGTGAAGACAGGAAGTCAGTTAGTTTTGGAGACCAGACCAGTTGGTGACAAGATGCGGTAGAGAAAGCCAGCACCCAGCAGAGAGCTGGGCACCCGGGCCTCCGGTTGAGCAACCCAGGAAAACGGGAAAGAAATGCTGATGGCCATAAGAGTGGAGGTCAATATGTTGCAGTTCTGTTCAGTCTCCAACTCCCTCTCACACACAACACTTTCAAATAAAGTGAGAGGTATATTTTTTTAAGAACGGTGTCGCTCGTCTTTATAGTGTCGTTGTTATGATTATGTTTCCGCACATGGCTATACAACACCTCCTCCATGACACAGCATAAATGTTTGGCCATCTCTCCCCAAAAGGTTGCCAACCCTTGATTTATAACTTCAAGTAACTATTCTTGATACAAATAATTTTCAGTCAAATGACATAAAGCTGGTTTGGTTTGGTTTCTTTGTTAAATGGCATATCAACCTTTGTAGGTTATTTAAAGCCAAAGCCATTCTCCTAGAACTATTTAACCAATAGCTGGGAGGATAAGTGGTTTCATACCTTTCCCAAGGGTATTTGTCCAAAAGTGAATGAAATAGCACAACTGGAGTATGAACTTGCTTACTACATGACATTAAGTATTCTTAAAATAATTTTAAAAAAGATCTATTTGACCCATAGATGTGACTCAAACAAGCAATAGCATTACAGGTCAGAGTAGACCTGGGAATAATGGCAATGAAGGAGTATTCCATACGCCTTTTTGGGGTGAGGGGTCTTACTCCTGTGCAGAGGATACAGTTAGTGTATTCTAAGCCTTGTTGACAGGGCAGCTTTTTTTTTTTTTTTTTTTTTTTTTTTTTTATTTGTCAATAGCGGAAACACCATTTGAAATAGTAAATAGTATAATTTCTTTTCCTGTTTTTTTTTCTTTTACACTTTCTATTTCTGCATTGCAAAGATATCTCACTGAGTTTTCCAGGGATTCATCATCGAAAAATCTGTAATATTTACCTTGGTCGGACAAATTTAGATGTCCAAGTTCATCTTTAATATGGGGATCAACTCCAGCATCATACAACACTAAATCAGGGCGAAACGTATTCAGTACATGCGGCAGGTGTTCTTCGAGAATGGATAAATATGCAGAATCCTTTAAAAACAAAAGATGCAAAAAGTTCATAATATAAAATTGTTGTAGATATACACATACATAAAACTAAATAGGTCACACACACATACACACACACTCATGCACATATATATAAAAGGAAAAGAAAAGAAAAAGAAGTGAGAAGAGGAAGAAAGAAAAGAAAACAAAACAAACACACCATATATAAATAAATAAATAGGGACGAATCATATTAATACCAACCATATGTAAATTGTTATATCTATAAAATTGTAAGGTTGGTTTCGTTTTATTCAAAGCTATTCAGTTTAGTCAAACAGTTCTAATTCAAACAATTCAGTTTAGCATAAATATGTAGTTAGTTCTATTTAACCCATAGATAGGACCCTATCAGGTGCTACCACTCCGGGTCAGAGTGAACCCAGGAGCAATGGCAATGAAGGGATGCTCTGCATTCCCCAAAGCTCCAGCATCACTGGAACCTCACCATCAGATTGTTTAATTGTTTAATCCAAGACACCCATGGGGGGGGGTCTTACCTCTCTGCAGAGGTCCAGTTGGTGTATTCTACAGCCCCAGCCGACTGGGCAATATAAAAAAGTAAGTTATATACTGTGACGGAAGAAAGTAAAAAATCTTTTTGATCGAGAGATACTTTCTACTTTCTTTTCTTTTTCTTGTTTTTTCTTCTTCTTTATTTCTTTCTTTTCTTTTCCCACACATGCATATTAATAAGTAAAGTTGGAAACCTGAAGGCTTCCTTTTCGATAACTTCTACACCTAGATGTAGGGAAGAGTGCTGTTCCACTTTACTCTTGATACATACCTTATAATGCTGAGTGATAAGCAAGGAGGTATCAAGAACCATTTTTTGAGTCTTTAGTATGACTTGACCTGAGACTGAACCCTGGTCTTCTGAGCCATTGGCAAACACTCTACCAACTAGACCAATGGCCCAATATATATATATATATATATATATATATGAATAAGTGAAAGGGAATGTTTTAAAAATCAGATTGATCTGTTTTGTATCATTTATTTAGATCTCGTATATAAGGTGAGCTTCAAAAGTAATGCCTTCAATTTATTTTCATAGATATTATAACAGGTACAGCGAGCACACTAACCTCATTTGATAGAGCAATTTTTCAGCAACAAAACACTATTTTATCATCGTAGGAAATTAAATCAGCCACCAAAGTTCAAATCCTGGATTAGGATGTTTGCATTTCACGACACACTAATGCCCTTACAAAAGGCATTAATCTATTTCTTTCTTATTCAGGAGTAAATATTAGGACAGTCTGGGTTCTTTAGCTCAGTAAGGCATCCAGTCAAGGAGAAGGGAAACACTGAATCCAAACCAGTTGTACACCACTTAAAAAATGACCGAGTGTCACATTCTGCTCATTGAGGAGGGGTTGGGTAAATGCAAGGACACTTAGTGTAAAAACTATTGTCAGAGGAAATAGAATCAAGTTCAAACCCTGGATGAGGCTGTTTGCATTTTCCTTTGTCCAAATGCCCTTGAGTAAAGCATAAATCTATCTCTTCTCTTCCCAACTATGGGTTTGGTTTGTTTGGGTTTTATGGTATATCAACCATTGTAGGTTATTTAATGCTAAATCCTCTTCATACATATATATTAAATATATATGATTTGGTTGGGTTGGGTTTTATTGCATATCAACCATTGTAGGTTATTTAATGCTAAATCCTCTTTATACATATATATTAAATATATATGGTTTGGTTTGGTTGGGTTTTATGGCATATCAACCATTGTAAGTTATTTAATGCCAAATCATGTTTATACATATATATCAAATATATATGATTTGTAAATAACATTTTTGAATGAACCTGAGTTCTTTTTTGCACACAGTTAAATAGTTTCAAGTATTGCTCTATACCAGTCACAATTTAACATCAGTCATTTGTTTGCACACAGTTTATTCTATTTGACCCATAGATAGGACCCTATCAGATGCAACCACTCCAGGCCAGAGTGGACCAAGGAGCAATGACAATGAAGGGGTACTCCGTATTCCCCCAAACTATAGCATTACAGGAGCCTCACCATCAGATTGTCTAATGTCATATCCAGGACACTAGATGGAAGGGATTCTTACCCCTTTGCAGAGATGCAGTCGGTGTATACTACAAATCAGAATTTGACCCAGCTTTATTCTACTTAAAAAATTGACTCTGTGTCATGAAGTATTTGGTAAATACCTACAAAATGCAATTTTTCTACATTGACTATGCATTTTTGTCAGTATTATTAGACTCCAAATGAATTTATTGCTGAAAATATATATCCAAGAAGAAGGAAGCAAAATTATTGATGTAAAGTGTATGTATCATTTTATTTTTTCTAACCTATTGGTCAAGGGGCTGTCTTCGTGGTGTAATGGTTAAAGTGATGGACTGCGGATTCGTACTACGCGAGTTCGTACTCCAGTCGCCCTATCATATTCACTTTCGGGCAAATACCCTTGGGAAAGGTATAAACCCCCTTATCCTCCCAGCTATGGGTTAAATAGTACCACTACCATTCTTCTAGGAGAATGGCTTTGGCATTAAATAACCTACAAAGGTTGATATGCCATTAAACAAAGAAACCAAACCAAACCTATTGGTCAATCTTATTTATTTTTTATATCTTTTGTATTCTACATTTCATGAGTATAAATTTGGTAAGAAATGGGGATAAATTCTAAAAACCAGGATACAAATTAACTATGGAAGATCAAAGTAATAAATTGTGTGTGTGTTTTTTTAAAATAGAAATGCATTTTTTATATTTAAATTATGGTGTGAAATATTATAGTGGCGTACCATAGCATTAAATGTGTTATCTATTTTCAAGTCTCCATGATACTCATCTTTTTTTCTTTAAATTTCTAGAAGTTTCACTGATGTATTTTTTGAGCAATGCTTGGAAAATATTTTGTAAAATTCCTGCTTTAGATAGGATATCCATATTTACCCAACCCTCTGCTCGGGCAGGATATGACACCAGGTCAATTTTTAAGCGGAGTTGAACTGGTTTGAATTTAGAGTTTTCCTTCTCCTAGAAAAGTTGCCTCACCAAGACTGAAGAACCCAGTCTGCCCTACTATTTACCCATAGCTGGAGGGAGAATAATTAAATTCATACCTTTCCCAAGGGTATTCGGGCTATGTGAAATGCTATCAGTCTCATCCAGGATTTGAACTTGTGTTGCCATGTCCATTTCCTATGACGATAACCATTACACCATGGGCACCTGCTTTAGATAGGATATCAGTTTTTTTGTTTATTGATGAATAAACTTTTAATTATTTTAGAAGTGCAGATTACTATATTTATGTTGAAGGAAGCGTTTGGTGTAATTGTAATCAGCTTAGGAAAAATCCTGGATGAAACAAATTATTTCATTTTGTGCAAATGCCCATGCAAAAGCAGGTCCTGGTTCACTGCAGGCAAAAATGCATAGCCAATGTAGAAAAATAGGTTACTGACAGGAAGGTTCAACCTCAACTAAGATACTACCAACATCAGCTGCTGACATCGTGGGACAACAAGATAAATTAGAAGGCATTACTTTTGGAATGGCTCACTTACAAGTGCAGCATACAGATTCTGGCTCATCAAAAATGCATAGCCAATGTGGAAAAGTAGTGTTTTGTAGCTGAAAACTTGCTCTATCAAATGATGTTATTGTGTTCCCCATATCTGTTATAGTTTCTACGAAATTATGGCAGGCATTACTTTTGGAGAACACTTTATATAAGAGATGTACATAAATTCCAAATAGGAAATTACTGCATTGATAAAAGATAAAAGATAAAAGCAAAAAAATATTTCAAATTAATGTACAAGAAATTGAATGAACTGAGAAAAATATTAAGAGAAATATAATGACAGACCTCAAGGAAATTTTCAAGTTCAATATCTAAATCACTTTTTTGTTTCACAAGAGGAAAATTCTTTTTGCAATGCATAGACAGTGTAAAAACATCTGGATTATTTTGGAAGATGACTGCTGTACCATCTCCCTGGAAAATACAGAAAAAATAAAAATGAATTAATAAAAATGATTTGAACTTATAAAACTATAGTTAGTAAAATTAAAAACCAAAATTGCATTACTGTAATTATTCATATGCATTGTGCACTCTTATTTCCACATTTTTTAGTTAGGAAAAAAAGGAACACCTAATATTACATAAGGAATACTTAAAATCAAGTTAGGAATACCTAATATTGAGATAGGAATTATCATCATCATCATCATCTAGTCGTACCATCAGCACGGATATCCCTGACCTTCTCTCGTCACCCCTCACAATCGTTCATCGCTTTTGGCAGATCCTCAGGGCTAGACCCCGTATCCTCACCATGCTGCTGTATGTAGGTTCGAGCTGGTCACCTAGCTTTTGCTCAGCCATGTGTAGGGGTCCATAGGAGTACATCCCTTACGAGCTCGTCGCTGCTTCTCCAGCAGTGTCCTGCATGTCTGGTTCGTCTAATTTGGATAGTTTTCGTGATGGGTGGTAGGTGGCCGTACAGCTGCTGTTTTGTCGGTTGCTGCCTCGAATACTTTATATCAGGTTAAGAATTTTTAAATTTAGGTTAGGAATACTTAAAATCAAGTTAGGAATATCTAATATTAAGTTAGGAATATGTAATAATAAGTTAGGAAAAAAGTAAGAGTTTATACCAAATAGTAAACAGGCTAAGAATGAGTGAAATAACTTTTATTGAATACTGTAATTATTCCTGTATAACAGACTTTTTTTCACATTTTAAGCCAAAAAGTTAGAAATGCATAGTATACACAAGAAGTAAATAACTTTTTTATCTGGCAATGTGCCTCAACATATTCAAGATGGTGTGACCGAATATAAGTCATATCTATGATCTAAACTAATAAAATGTGTAACAAACACTTCCGTTTTATGCTGCTACAAAGAAATAGCCACTGGAATGTGTTTATTTGTCGACTTTACCAAGGCCTTCGATTCTATTCACGGAGGGAAGATGGAACAAATCCTATTAGCATACAGCATACCAAAAGAAACCGTAGCAGCAATAACGATTCTCTACAGAAACACCAAAGTGAAAGTACATTCACTGGATGGAGACACAGAATACTTCGACATTGCAGAAGGAGTACTAAAAGGGGACATGCTAGCCCAATACCTCTTTATCATCTGCCTAGACTACATGCTTAGAACATCGATCGATAAAATCAGAGAAAACGGCTTCGAGCTGACAAAGAAAAGAAGCAGAAGGTACCCCGCAAAAACAACTACCAACGTCGACTACGCTGATGACATAGCGATACTGGCAAATATGCCCAACCAAGCCGAAACACTACTGCATAGTTTGGAATGAGCTGCCGCAAGCATTGACCTTTCTTCCAAGCAGCGGTTGTGTCAATACTGTTGTATGGATGCACCACTTGGCCGCTAACAAAACGGCTGGAGAAGAAGCTAGACGGCAATTACACAAGAATGTTGAGAGCAATATTGAATAAGTCTTGACAGCAATACCCTACAAAGCACCAACTATACAGCCACCTGCCTCCCATCATGAAAACTAACCAAACTAGACAAACCAGACACACAGGACACTGCTGGAGAAGCAGAGACGAGCTCATAAGTGATGTACTCCTATGGACCCCCACATATGGCCAAGCAAAAGCAGAACAACCAGCTAGAATATACATACAGCAGCTATGTGAGGATATGGGATGTAGCCCTGAAGACCTGCTTGAGGCAATGAACGATAGGGAAAAATGGCAATAGAGGGTCAGAGATATCCGTGCTAGTGCCACAACATGATGATGATGATTTTTGCCACAAGCTTGCTGCATTTTTGTGTGAACGTGTCCATGTGTTTCTATAAATGTAGTTTCAAAATAAGTAAACTATATAAATTTTTATTTTAGTCTACATGAACCAGATAAAAAGTTGAACAAAGGTTATGTTGTATTGTGGTAAGGAGGAGATACACAGTGAAATAGAGTTGATTATTTAACTGAAGTGGTACAGTCCGACAAATATTATAAGTCTCGCAATTAGGGTGTTATGTCCAAAGTTGGTCTTACTACTCACTGAGATCTTTCAGTACCCGGCGTGCTTAAGAAACACAATGTCTTTTATACCTCCAAGATACTGAAAGTCACATGGTACGAGATACTATACAACAGTTTAAATTTAGCTGCCACAAATTGTAAAAGTCAGTGTACATCATTGTTATGGTCAAGGGGAGGTTCAAATGATAACACGACTCAGAAATAAGTGATAAGAAATATATTGAAGAAAAATAGTACATACACAAATGATAGCTGGGAGAAACCCCTCCTCAGCTTAATGATCAAGAATATTACTGCTCTTGGTAACGGCTCGCTGAGACTGCTCCGAGACTGAGACTGAGACTGCGCAGAAGAGAGCTTAGTTGGTATATGTCACATGAGGACGAGTCCATCTATAAGGGATACCCCAACAATCATATACAAGATACGTTTTTTGTTTCTTTTTTACAGATTTTCACTGCTCAAATTTAGTAGTGAGAGTTATACTTGAATGTTCTATATGAATAATCACACTGATATGATAATTAATATAATGTATTAGGTTGTATTGAAAGTATTTTCACATTTTAAAAACCTTTACTTAAAACCAATTACATATACACAACAAAAGACTATGAATATCATTAATATAATTCTATATATCATATTTCCAATTCTTCTTAAGTTTTTGTTTCAGATATCATAATGGCAGATGGAAGTACTGAGATTCTGACAATTTTGGTTCATTATCTTAAACTGTGCTTCAAAACTTCTGAAGCTGCTCACAGAATTTTGCAAGTAGAAGAAACTGGTTTAAGACTTTCAAGATTGATTGATTTTAACAGCATGTCAACCCATCTAGGGTTATTTTATACCTAGAGGAAAGGGAATTGCATCTTCTATACATATTTACATTTTTGTTTTAAGGGTTTTCTGGCACACAGAAATATATCAAGTATTCCTATCTAATACAAATAATTTGTATACAATTGCATGGTTTCAAGTATTTCTATCTAATATTAATAATTATATGGTTTCAAGTAATTCGATTTAATTATAGCTATTTATTTGCATACAGTTATATGATTTCAACTAACTAATAATAATCCTTAGTAAACAATTATTGCTTTAAGTAACTATTCTTAATACAAATAATTCAGTTACATATATTTGCTTAACCCCACCCCTACGAGCAGGATGTGACACAAGGTCAATTTTCAAGTGAACTTAAGCAGATTTGAATACAGAGTTTTCCTTGTCCTAGATCGGTTACCATACCAAGGTGAAAGAGCCCAATCTGTCCTACTATCTACCCATAGCTGGAGAGAGAAGAATTGGATATATACCTTTCCCAAAGATATTAGCGCAACGTGAACTGCAAACTGCCTAGTCCAGGATTTTAACTCATGTTGTTGTATTAGATTAATACCTTTCCCAAGGGTATTAGTGCTATGCAAAATGCAGTCAGTCTCGTCCAGGATTTGAACTTGTGTCGCTGTGCCCATTTCCTATGACGATAACCATTACACCATGGGCACCTGCTTTAGATAGGATATCAGCTTTTTTGTTTATTGATGAATAAACTTTTAATTATTTTAGAAGTGCAGATTACTATATTTATGTTGAAGGAGGCATTTGGTGTAATTGTAATCAGCTTAGGAAAAATCCTGGATGAAACAAATTATTTCATTTTGTGCAAATGCCCATGCAAAAGCAGGTCCTGGTTCACTGCAGGCAAAAACGCATAGCCGATGTAGAAAAATAGGTTATTGACAGGAAGGTTCAACCTCAACTAAGATACTACCAACATCAGCTGCTGACATTGTGGGACAACAAGATAAATTAGAAAGCATTACTTTTGGAATGACTCACTTACAAGTGCAGCATACAGATTCTGGCTCATCAAAAATGCATAGCCAAAAATGACATAGCTGGAGAGAGAAGAATTGGATATATACCTTTCTCAAAAATATTAATGCAACGTGAACTGCAAACTGCCTAATCAAGGATTTTAACTCATGTCGTTGTATACATTTCATATGACAGTAACTCTCCAACCTTTTTTGATATCAAATATTCCATCGAATAAAAATGATTTTCACATAGTCCAATTTTACTTTTAGTACGAAACAGGTACTAACCACTCTAAGTCAGAGTTGACCTGGGAGTAATGACAATGAAGGGGTGTTCTACATTCCTCAGAGGTTCAAAACCAGAGCCTTACCATCATATGCAGTTTAGTGTCATACCCAGTAAACCCCTATTTTGTGGGAATTTTTACAATCAGTGTATTCTGTGCCCTACCAACAAGATATCAATTTTTAGAGTCGATAGAATAATGAAACTAGTATTAAAATGGTATTTGTTTTAAGCTTGAAAGTGACAAGTTTATTTTTCAATATCTTCACTGTTCAGTGTGACATTTTTCCAAATATTCAATCCACTTTTTTTGCCCAATCGGCTGGGGCTGTAGAATACACTGACTGCACCTCTGGCTATGACACTAAACAGTCTGATGGTGAGGTTCTAGTGATGCTGAAGCTTTGGGGAATGCAGAGTACCCCTTTATTGCCATCGCTCCCATGTCCACTCTGGCCCGGAGTGGTAGCACCTGATAGGGCCCTATCTATAGGTTAAATAGAACTGACTGCATACTTATGCTAAACTGAACCGTTTGACTAAACCGAATTGCTTAAAATAGAAATGTTTTTGACAATTAAACCGTACTTACATTTAAACTGCGTGCTTATGCTAAACTGAATTATTTGAAATAGAACTGTTTTTTGACATTGAAACTGTATTTACACTAAACTGATTTGTTTAACATAGAACTGTTTTGACATTTAACTGCGTGTAAACAAAATTTGTACTTCTACTAAACTGAATTAGATGAATTAAAACTGTTTGACTAAATTGAATAGTTTGAAATAGAAATGTTTTTGACAATTAAACTGTGTACTCATGCTAAACTGAATTGTTTGAAATAAAACTTATTATTTACATAAAAATGGATTTGGTGTTAAATAATCTACAAAGGTTGATATGCCATAAAAACCAACCAACCAACCAACTATCCACTTTTTCTTCTTTTCATGTATCAAATTTGACTTGACCGAATAACAATCAACTTACTTTAACATTTAATGAAAAATGTTGACCTTTAAAATCAATCAATGAATCAAATCTAAAATTTGTTATATAAGATAATGTATTTGTCATTATTTACTATATTTACCGACATCTACTTGATAAAAGATTGTTTTTGTCCGTACCTGATGAACATCAAGGTCTACGATGAGGATCTTTTTGGCAAGTTGTTGTTCTATTAATTGGGAAGCAGCAATAGCTAGATCATTTACAAGACAAAAACCAGATCCATAAGTTGGGAAAGCATGATGAGTTCCTCCTCCAGTGCTACAGGCGAGACCCTTCTTGAGTGCAATCTGGGCAGCTAATAAAGTACCCCCTGAAATTAATTAAAAGGGAAAACTGTTTAGGAATTTATTTTCAAAAATGGTCTCAAAGCAGAAACAATAAAGAAACCTTTTTTTGCTTTCAACAAAATTTTATTTTTGATATTTATTCTATTAGGATGATTGTTGGAGATTAGATGAAGCTAACATTTAATCTTTCTCTTTTTTATTCATTTGAGGATCTCTGTGGTAGAGTAGCTAACATGCAGAAAGGCATGAACCCACCACCAAGCTAAGGGTTGAATTATACTGCAACTATTCTTGTACAAGGATGGCTTTGGCACTGAATAATCCATGAAGGTTGATCTGCCTTTAAACGAAGAAACCAAACCAAATATTCATGCAACTGGAAATTTTCTGTCCAGGCAGATTTCAAAACCTAAGTCTATTAACCTATTGGATTTTTTACGAAGAGAGCAATATCTTTTTGGAAGAGATTGCCTTATCAGATCAAAGACAGCAAGAGTGTAAAATCAAATTAGATGATTTCATGTTGTATACCTGAATGAAGGAAGAACAACAACACTTGGTTATAAAGATATATCTCTTTTTATTCTTCTTGGACTCAAAGCTTCAGTGGTTCAGAGTGAGAGACAGACAGAGACAGGGACAGACGAAGACAGACTGCTATATTGACCCATAACTTTTCCTTCTCTTGACCATACCATGCTGGGTTATCTTCAAGGCCCCAGTTGGCACTTCTTCAGCTTCTCAGCCGAGGGTACTCAACCTGAGGTGGCTGTGGGCCGCCGCTGCCCCCAGTAGGACACTCTTAGTGACTGTAAGCTGGCACTGACTCACACTACCTGCAACTGACTGCAACTCTCATGCGATATCTGCATATATTATCTCATAATGCCCACAACTTCCGATCAACCACATGACTGCTTCTGCTTATTCACACAGGTGCATCCTGTATAGAGAATCTCTGATTGATGGCTCGTTCAAGGGTCAATATGTAACATTCAGAAATGATGCTAAGAAGAAATTAAGCGGGAAATTTTAGGAACTATTGGATTAAATACTTAACAGAATTTCATTTGTATATAGATCTGGTATGGTTTCTTTGCTTAATGATATATCAACCTTTGAGAGTTATTTAATGCCAAAGCCATCCCTCTACAAAAACAGTAGTGCTACAAATTAAATGAAAAGTGGCACTATTTTGAGTTATTTTGAGGGGAAAATAAATTAACTGTGTTATATAAGTTGTACACAGACTACTTTTCATTGTGTCAAAGTGTCATTTTGTCAGTGTTGACCCATGAAGAGATATACTTAAATATCTACAGAAATGTGAGGGGTGTACTCACTTTTGTTGGCAGGGGTTTAACTTTAAATGGCCATATTTTGAGTTATTTTGAAGGGAAAATAAATTAACTCTGTTATATAAGCTGCACACAGACTACTTTTCATTGTGTCAAAGTGTCATTTTGTCAGTGTTGTCCCATGCAGAGATATACTTAAATATCTGCAGAAATGTGAGGGGTGTACTCACTTTTGCGATACACTGTATATTAAATATATGTATAAACATATTTTGTTGATAACATTTTTAAACAAGCCAGAGCTCATTTTTTGTACACCAAGTATTGCTATGTAACAGAAACAATTCAACATCAGTCATTTGTTTGCACACATGTAAATAGATATACATGATATGTAAGAGATTATTTGGTCGGTATTTTTATTTTTAAATGAGTTAGAACTAATTTGCTCGCACCCTAGTATTGCTATTGTTTCTACATAGTTAAATGGTTTCAATTATTGCTATCTCATATTAATAATTCAATAGAGTATTAATCATTTGTTTGTAGACAGTGAGGTGGTTACAAGTATTGCTGTTTAACACTAATTATTCTACGTGGCTAACGAAGGTGTGGACAGCTAGCTATCGACAAACTATCGGTCATATGGAAATCAGACCGAACCGATAAAATGAAATGCGATTTCTTCCAAGCAGCGGTCGTGTCGATACTACTATATGGATGCACTACATGGACGCTAACTAAACAGGTGGAGAAAAAGCTTGATGGCAACTACACAATAATGCTGCAAGCAATTTTGAACAAGTCCAGGAGGCAACACCACACAAAGCCCCAACTGTATAGCCACCTACCTCCCATTATGAAAACTATCAAAGTTAGACAAACCAGACATACAGGACATTGCTGGAGAAGCACGGACGAGCTCATAAGTGATGAACTCCTATGGACCCTGCCATATGGCCGAGCAAAAGCAGGAAAATCAGCTCGAACCTACACACAGCAGCTCTGTGAGGATACAGGATGTAGCCTTGAGGACCTGCCAGAACAGATGAACGATAGGGAGGAGTGGCGAGAGAGGGTCCGGGTTATCCATGTTGGCGCACGACATGATGATGATGATTCTATTCAATGCTATTCATTCAGTTGCACACATTCAATGTTTCCAAGTATTGTAATGTAATACCGTTAATTCAATTTGGGCACCAGTTGAATATTCTAAAGTATTGCTATTTAACACAATTCTATTCAAAATTACTCATTTGTTTTGGACACAGTTAAATGATTCCAAGTATCAATATATATTTATATATCACTAACTATTCAATTAAACATCAGTCATTTGTTTACACATAGTTAAATGATCAAACAGCTCTATTTCAAACAATTCAGATTAGGTTAAGGCATTTGCTGCACTCAGTTTAAATGTCAAATAGTTCTATCTGATCCATAGATAGAACCCTATCCTGTGCTACCACTCTGGGACAGAGTAAACCTGGGAGCAATTGCAATCAATGTGTACTCCACATTCCCCAAAGCTCCAGTATTACTGGAGCCTCACTATCAGATTGTTTCATGTCATAACCAGGACACTCTGGGGTGGGGTCTTACTCCACTGCAAAGATGAGTTAATGTGTTCTACAGGCCCTGCTGACAAGACTAAAAAGGAGAGATGCCCAAGGAAGCATAACAAACAAATAATAAAGATGATATTTTATAGCCATTCAACAAAAACAAACTCTCTTAATCTCTTTAGCACACTAACCCTACAATGAAAAGCTATGATGATTATACATTAGATAGATTTTAATTAAGAAGAAAAACATTTCATTGTGATAATGTTATATAATTAAGGAATGATTTTTTTATATTAATCATTTTTCGTTAATTATATTTTATCATTCAGTTTGGTTGGGCTTTGAACTATTCGGGTTAAAAACCCCGGGGTATAGTCAATTGGTACAGTTTATGCTTGCATGCAAAGGATATGACAATCCCCATTGTCATAATAAACTCCAGACAGGAAATGGGACTGGAGTGTGGATGATGTCATGAGAGATGGTCCTGAGAATTTGAGGATTTTGAAAAAGAGTCAGTTGAGAAGATGAGATTGGATCATGGAGGTAGACAGTTGAGTTTCTGCCGTTGAGGCATAGAGTTGGATTTGGGCCGTTGAAGATGTAGTTGACTTTTGCAGATCTCTATCAACAAAGATCTTAAACACCACAAAATACACAGCACGTAGGGGATGGGGTTAGCATCGTAAGAATTGTGTCTCTCTCCCCTCGTGTCGCCATGAACCGAAGTCTGGAAATTAATAAACCGTTCATACCTGAAACAACAGAGTTGCCTGTGTTTTGTATTGGTGTATGTATTATATGACAGTTGTGATTGATATTATGGATATAATATACAACAATAATCCTTATTTAAATGTTGCTTATATATGGATATGTAAACATTTACTAATCTTAGTTTGGCACAAGGCAAAAAGAAAAGTGTGGCTCATAAGAATTAAACACACTTTCAATGGAGTGTGAATCTAGAATGTTAACCTTTATACTATAAAAGGTACCATAGTGTTTGCAAGTTGATAAATTATTAAAATAAATTAAAAACTAATTTATCAACTGAAAATTTGATAAAAAGGAAATAAAATCTGCTATCATTACTGAGAGAATTAATTTATTCTATTTTTATTTTGATTGATTAAATTTCATAGCATGTCAACCTGTCTAGGGTCATTTTATGCATACAGGTTAGGGAATTGCATTCATTGTACTTTTATATTTACATTTCTTAATATACGAGGTGCATACGATAAGTTTCCAGACTTTTTTTTTGTATGAGCATTTAAAATTGTCGTAGACTCTTGAAAATTCACTATGTTATTGCTATACATCATATAAAATGATTCACCAATTTTTATGATTTCAGGTTCAAATGAACAGCTACAGCAGCAATTGGAATACACCCTACTAAAGCCTGATTGTCACAGCTGGTGAATTTCAAAAATGCAATCTGGACATGAGGACACTTTAGAAGAACGATATGCAATAAAATTCTGTTCTAAACTTGGAAAAAATACCACAGAAACATATAGAATGCTTCAGACTGCTTTTCGACCATCTCGCATGAATCAAGCATCAGTTTTTGAATGGCATAAGAGATTCAAGGAAGCCAGGGAGTCTGTGAGGGGTGATGAGAGGTGTGGAAGGAGTAAGGAAGTCAATACACCAGAGTTGATTGGGGTTAGGGTTAGGGTTACTATGTTGAGGTTTTAAGGGAGTTCAGGAAGAGATTCCGTCGGAAGAGGCCAGCACTCTTAAATTGGATCAGTGGCATTTCCACCAGGAGAATACACCAGTCCACAACTCCATCCTTGTCACAGACTATTTGAGCAAGATGGGCATTAAGAGGGTTCCCCACTGTCCCTATAGTCCAGACCTTGCTCCCTGTGACTTTTGGTCATTCCCTAAGCTCAGAGGCTCATAACGACAGCCTCTGAGCTTAGGGAATAACCAAAAGTCACAGGGAGAAAGATCTGGACTATAGGGACAGTGAGGAACTGTCTTGATGCCCATCTTGGTCAAATAGTCTAAGACAAGGATGGAGTTGTGGACTTGTGCATTGTCCAGGTGGAAATACCACTGACCCGATTTGAAGAGTGCTGGCCTCGTTATGAGACAATTGAGGAGATGAAAGAGGCTGTGACGAAGGTCATTGACACACTCACACAAGAGGACTTCCATGGGGCCTTCCAGAAGTTGTTGGAATGGTACAACAAGTGCATTGCAGTCGGAGGAGATTACTTCGAAGGGGAATAGAGTTTTATGTGTGTACTATCAATAAAAGTGCCCATACGAAAAAAGTCTGGAAACTTATCGTATGCATCTTGTAGTTTTATAAAGTTTTCACTCATAGTTATATGATATCAAAGATTCCCGTCTAATAAAAATAATTTCAACATGGTTGTATGGTTTCAAGTATTCTTATCTAACACTAATAATTATATGGTTTCAAGTAACTAATAATGATAATCCTTAGTAAACAATTATAGCTTCAACTATTCTTAATACAGATAATTTACAGTTATATGACATCAAGTATTCCTATTCAATAGGAATCATTTTTAAACAGATTTATTGGATCCATAGATTGGACTTTAACAAGTACTACCACTTCAAATCTAAGTGGACCTGGAAGTAATGGCAATGAAGGGGTGTCCCACAGTCCCCAGATCTCTAAAAATGAACCTTTAACATAAGATACAGTTTAGTGTCATACCCAGAATATGGTGAATCCTGCATTGTCAAGTAAAACAAGGAGAAAGGCGAGATTGAGAACAAGATATAAGAGTGCTGTGGCCAGTGATGTGGAAAAAACAGAAAACCTGACCAATAAATGAGATATATATATATATATATAGGGGTTATTCTCCCTCAAGGAAAGACGGAGAATAACCCCTATATAAACCCACCTGACCAACCAAAGGTCATTCAAACTGAAAACAATAGTGAGTTCAAGTCTTATTCAGTACCCCATTAACAAGGCCTTGTGCCACATATGTTCTCTGACGAAAGCAACAAGCTGGAAACATACATGTACATAAGGTGTATGTAAGAACAAAATAAATTTAAAAAATACAAATCTCTTTGTGGACCTTCTTATTTTAAAACATTTATATATATATATATATATATATATATATATATATATTTTGATTGCATAGTTTTAATAAGCCCTCATTTATGTTATTTAAAAATGAAAAAGGAAATTTCTCTATCAAATATCTACCCTATTTATATGAACAACTTAGGATAATAAATGTTTCCTAATTTTTAACCAGGAAAAGGTGCTTTTGTTTCCTCCCCTACACCTTGGTGTAGTAGCTACTGAAAAGGGAACCTTTGGGTCACCCTCAACGAAGGTTGCCAACTTTACTTTTTACTTTTTTATATTCCCTTTTGGACTAATACCTCTGGGAAAGTTCTGGACCCCCTTATCCCCCACCAGTTAGGAGTTAAATTGTACCACTACTGTTTTTCTACACGGGTGGCTTTGCATTTAAATTACCCACAAAGGTTGATATATTATTAAACAAAGAAAGCAATCCTATAAATCATGTTGAGGTGAAGCTTTTGACTGAACCAGAAAAAACTTTAATTAATAAATAATAATGATTAATCAAAACACATCTTTTATTTAAATGTGATAGAAAAAATAAAAAATAAAAAAAATGGATACCTGTTTCATATTGGCACCGTTGCACAAGACCTGGAGTCCATTTAAATCCAGTTTTTCTCTGTTCATCAGCAGATGTAAGGCCACTGAAAAATTTCTTTAAGTATTCAACTTTGTGGACACCAGACATTTCATTCAGGTTCAGTGGGCGAGGTTCAACCACTTGTTTCATTGAGATAACATTATCTTGACGAAGATAACGTAAAACTCCATGGAACTTCTTCATTGCAAAACGATGACCAACAGGAAGTTCTGATACATATTTGTAATGATGCACTATGGGAAGACCTTTGCTTTCATATCTGGTTACCTGCAGGAAAATAAAAGTTTCCATATAAATGAGGAAAGAAAAGTTGACAAAGTATCAATTTTTTTTTATAACACAAAAAAAAAAAAAAAAAGAAAAATTTTCAGTAATCATTTGAGTGATTAATTGATTTTAATGGCAGGTCAATCCATTTAAGGTTATTTTATGCTTACAGTTTACATTAATTGTATACTTATTCTTTTTTTTTTGTAGTTGTTTCATACACAGAGTTTTTCATACAGTTATGGTTTCAAGTATTCCTATCTAAGACTAATAATTTATACTCAGTTATATGGTTTCAAGTAATTATTTCTATTCAATGATGATAATCTATTTGCACACAGTCGTATGGTTTCAACTAACTAATAATTAGTTGTCTAAATTTCTGAGACAAAGCTTGATGATTTTTATCATTAAGGGTTTTCGGACTATTGTCTTCATCTTTATTGTTAGGACACATAGTGTAACGGTTATAGGCATTGGTTCCCTAAGCTTCTAAGGAAACAATCATCTGAAGATTGCAGGTTCAATCCTGACTGCAAGCGAGTAACAATACAGAAATACTTAACAGTTGTTCTCAGTTATGGCTAACGGAATCAGAACAGGCAACCCCCGTGGATTCAATAAAAGTTGTAGTTCGAAGTTTCATAAAGGTTCCCGAGTTCGACAAACACCTGAAGAAGACCGGAGGACATATCGGCTGAAACGTTGTGGAAATAGCAATAAAGATGAAGACAATAGTCCGAAAACCCTTAATGATAAAAATAACTGATAATTATCCTTAGTAAGCAATTATAGCTTCAAGTAACAATTTTTAATACAACCAATTAAGTTATATAGCATCAAGTATTCCTGTCAAATATAAATAATTTTTCAACTGATCTATTTTGACTCATCAATGGGACACTAACAAGAACTATCTAGGTAAGAGTGTTCCTTAGAGTAAAGGCAATAAAAAGGTACTCTACAATCCCCAGATCACCACGAGTGGAACCTCACCATCGGATTCAGTTTAATGTCATACCCAGGACTCCCCTTTTTGTTAGGTATGTCTTACCTCTCAAAAGGTGATACAGTCAGTATATTCTATGCTCCACCAACAGGGTGTTTGGTTTAGTGAGTCTATTTTCTTCAAAGATAATCATTATTCCAAATATATAATATACTTCCCTTTATGTGTGATTTGAAAGCTGTGTCTGTTTGGCTGCTGGACCAGGACGCATTTTGGTTGGCTGAGTTCGCTGGTACACGAATTAGGTCTGGTGTGTCTTAGCTTAGTGTAAGTTGGCTGAGGCTGCCTGATACAGGTGTCAGGGAGGTCTAACATTCGTGTCTCGCTGCTGATATCAACATTCTTGACCCTCAGGAGCACCGTCCCCCAGGCTTTAACCTTCTCCTGAAGAGTTGGGTTTATTGCCTGGTGCCTGAGGCACAAATACCAACATAGTCTAATTCAAGAAGTTATGCTTTACAAGTTTGGACTAGGCCATAACACAGTGGAAGCAACCTTCTGTTGTGAGAAAAGTAAAGGCTAAGTTGATTTAAGTACAGTAACCAGATGAATGAAGGAATTTTGATCAGGTTACAAGAATGTCAACAATCAAGCAAAGTCAGCTAGACTTAAAATTGTGGATTCTGAGGATGTGCTCCAAGTCACAATGGCAAATCTAGTGAATGACACTCAGAGAGGGTATGGCAAGTTTGGTGAGTAACACTCCAAAAGTATCAGGTACAAGGATCATTATATAACGACAGCCTCTGAGCTTAGGGAATAACCAAAAGTCACAGGGAGAAAGATCTGGACTATAGGGACAGTGAGGAACTGTCTTAATGCCCATCTTGGTCAAATAGTCTAAGACAAGGATGGAGTTGTGGACTTGTGCATTGTCCAGGTGGAAATACCACTGACCCGATTTGAAGAGTGCTGGCCTTGTTATGAGACAATTGAGGAGATGAAAGAGGCTGTGACGAAGGTCATTGACACACTCACACAAGAGGACTTCCATGGGGCCTTCCAGAAGTTGTTGGAATGGTACAACAAGTGCATTGCAGCCGGAGGAGATTACTTCGAAGGGGACTAGAGTTTCATGTGTGTACTATCAATAAAAGTGCCCATACGAAAAAAGTCTGGAAACTTATTTAATGATTCTCGTATATATATATATATATATATATATATTTGATTGAACATTATAGACCTTTTTTGTCAACATATTTTTTGTTAATCCTTTCCGATTGCTGTATTGATCTTATGATATTCAGTGGAAATTGGTTGATAAAAACTTCCATAATTAGTTATTTCCAAAGTACTTATTGCCTAATTTTGGGCCATCATCAGGGGAGGATATATTACAAAAGTGATGTAACTTTTTTGTGTACATTACTACTTTGTAAGAATGAGCATTTATACTGGCATATTGTCTAATGTGGATTTTTCAAATTTGTTTCTATAAATAGCATTAGTAGCTAAAGACATTTCAGCACATCAGCACTGGTTTCAAAATTATTTTTATTAAGTTTGAGTTGTATATTTCTAATATGTAGTGCCTCGAGAATTTGTAGTTTTTGCTTGTTATATCGTTGTTCTAATTTTTTTTTTTTTTTCATCATACAACGTGTGGAAGCACGTGCGATACCCTAGCCTCATCAGCCGCCATCCAGGGTGATAACACAGTTTCGGTAGCTCAAGGCGGTACTGCCACACCTGGCGCTACCGAGCAGCTTTTGCCACCGGCTAGGGTATTTAAAAAAAAAAACAAAAAAACCTATGTATACATAAGATCAACTAAAAGCGGACATTACATTAGACGTTCGTTCATCTTCATTTTGGTGCAGTTTGTGATTTAAAAAATCACAATATAATAAAAATAAAATAAAATAAAAAATCATAATATTGTTGTGTTTTTGGTAAGAATTTTCTGAAATTCAGTTGTTGGGCATGAATGTTTTTTAGATGTTGTGCTATGGAACTGGATTGTAAGTCTTCTTGTTAGGGTAGTTGAGGTTAAACCGATGTATATATTGTTGTTTTCAGAGATACAATATCCTAAAGGACATTTAAATTGATATGTAACGTTGGTTTTTTACAAAACTCCAATTGAGGGAGAGGAATTATTATTAATGACAAAGTTGGAAGTTTTAAATTTATTATAATATATAATAAGTTTTATTTTTTTATTAAGATCAATGGGGAGTATGTTTCTTTGAATAAATGTTTTTAATATATTTTCATCTAATTTATAATTGTAGCGGATTTGGTTGCAGTAAAAAGTTTGATAAATGCTAGTTGACTGGGTGGAGTGTTACAGTGTTTATTTTGTTGGCTAACATTTTTAATTGTGCGTTTAATTTGTACATCAACTATATAGTTAGGGAACCCATTATTAATTATAGCTTGTTTTATGCTTTTTATTTCTTTATGAAATATTGTTTTGGAGGAAGAGATTAGTTTTGCACTGGATATTAGGTTATTAGTAATTGCTTTTTTATATCGGAAGGGGTATTCACTATTAACGTTGAGGGTACAGGAGTTGTTATTAGTGGGTTTTTGTAAGTAGAGGTAGTGGAGTTATTATTGTTAATATCAATGAGACCATCTAAAAAGGACATTTTTATTGGTTCATGAGTAAAGTTAAGAACTGAATTTTTTTGGAAGGGGTCTTGTAGTATGTTGATTTCATTAATATCATTTACAATATATCTTAGATATATTGGCGGTTTTCTAATGCCATTGAATATTTTATTTTCGAGGTCGGATATGTAGAAATTACTGAAGATTGGGCCCAGGACAGAACCCATAGATACCATCTGTTTGAATGTAAATATTACCAAGATGGTCATGAAATGGAACTTCAGTAGCACATGTTAGGAGTATTTTTCGAAGTATATTAGTGTTGATTTTAAGAGGAGGGAAAGGTGGGTTGTTACAGATATTATTCATGATAATATCAATTGTTTCATTGACACGTACATTGGTGAATAGATTTCCTACATCTAGTGAGGCTAATATACCATTATTGGGTTTAATTGTAGGTCAAACTTGAATTAATTTGTCTGTAGATTTTATGTTGTATTTGCTAGGCAAGTATGGTGAAATCAGTTGTTTTATTGTTTTGGGGAGTTAATAAATCAGTGTAGGTATTTGTGATATATTAAGGTGCATGTGATGATTAGGTTTATGTATTTTTATGGTTCCATATAAATAGCCAGGTTTATCATATTTACCCAATCCCTCTGCTCGAACAGGATATGACACATGGTCAATTTTTTTAAGTGGAGTTTAACAGGTTTGAATTCAGAGTTTTCCTTCTCCTAAACTAGTTGCCTCACCAAGGGCTGAAGAACCTAGTCTGTCGTACTATTTACCCATAGCTGGAGGGAAAATAATTGGATTCATACCTTTCCCAAGGGTATTAGTGCTATGTGAAATGCAATCAGTCTCATCCAGGATTTGAACTCATGTCACTGTGTCCATTTCCTACTATGATAACCATTACACCACGGGCACCTCCTAGCCAGGTTTATAATCCCCGATTATTTTGGGTAGTTTTGTGCTATTACATTCAGCATTATTAGCAGTGATTAGTTTATTAATTTTTGATTTTAGTTGGTTGGTGAGATTCTTATTTAATTTTTTGAATTTGTTATGGTCATCAAGAATATTTTTTAGTTTTGAATGATAATCTGTTTTATTGAGTACTACAAAAATGTTTGTTTTGTCTACTTTGTAAATGCATATTTCGGAGATAACATTTTTGAATGAGCCAGAGCTCATTTTTTTTTTCCCAGTTAAATGGTTTCAAGTATTTTAACATTAGCAGTTTAATTTAACATTAGTCATTTGTTTGCACATGGTTAAATGGTTATACCTACATGATATGTAAGTCAATAGTTTGGTAATCTTATTTTTAAATGAGTCAGAGCTAATTTTATTTGCACACAAGTATTGCTATTGTTTGCACACAGTTAAATAGTTTGAAGCATCACTATGTAATACCAATAATTCAATTTTTATTCACAGTCAAATGGTTTCAAGTATTCCTATCTAACATGAATAATTCTATTTAATATTAATCATTTGTTTGCACACACTTTAATGGCTTCAATTATTGCTATCTAACACCAATAGTTTTATTTGCACACAGTTAAATGGTTTTAAGCATCACTATGTAATACTAACAATTTAATTTAATATCAGTCATTTGTTAAATAGTCAAACAGTTTTATTTAACCTCTAGATGGGACCTTAACAGGTACTACCACTCCGGGTCAAAGTGGACCTGGGAATAATGGAAATGAAGGGGTACTCTACATTCCAAAGAGCTCCAGGACTGGAGCCTCACCATCAGATAGTTTAGTGTCATATCAGGACACTCATTGGTGGAGGGGAGTTACCCCTCAGCATAGACACAGTCAACATATTCTACAGCTCTGCAACTGCTAAATAGTGCCTCACATGGCCAAAATATTGCAGAACTTATCTTAGTAAATGATGTTTTCATGTATATTCTTATTTAGATAAAACCATAATTATCAAATTTTAAAAATACGTTTTTGGACATATAAACAACAATCAAAATGATATTTCTTTAAAACTTTTGAGGAAAAAAGAATAATTTAAACACCATATTAAATACCTTTTCACTGCTTTTTTGAAATTCTTTTCTCTGTATGTTTAAGTTAAGAAAAGACAAATATTTCTTTGGGATATTTCCTATCAGGAGGAAATTCTTCATCCTTTTTGACTGCGACAAACATTTCTGATAAGTCAGACATGTGGACATACTGTAAAATAAAAATATATCAATAAATTAATTTGATCCTTGGAAAAAAATAAAAAACCCTTAAGATACCTTTTGTTGATAATTGTAAAATATATGGTAACTCCTTTAATCAAATCGCAGTTTACTTTGTGCATTCATCACCAGTAACCAAGATATTCTATACTACCAGACCACTGTTAGTGAGTTCAGTTCTCACTGGGTGCCTTATATTTCTGGTCTTGTGTTAAACTAAGCTAAGCTAAGTAAATGACCAGAACCAAAATATACAATTTCCTGACATATTTGTGGGAATTGAATAAGAAATTTAAAAAAAAAACAAAAAATAAAAACAAAAATAAAGACAAAATAAAATAATATATATAAAAATAACAATCTCCCAGGAAGTCTCTGACAGGAAGTGTAATTTACGCATGCCTGCAAATAGCTTTCTTGCACCAAAAAGAAACTCTTACTCAGAACCTTTTCGCCCCTAATAAGGGGAATGCCGACGGGACCGAAGGTATTTTTGGCAATTGCAAACCCTGGCTTTGCCCTGCGACTGGACCCACCTTAAAACGGTCTTGTGCCACATTTGTCCGGTGGTGGGACGGATGATAAATAACCAGAACTTTTGATTCCACTCGACTGAGCAGAGGGCTCCTTTTCTCACATCAGTCTGTTAGAACATACATGCCTATTAGGCCACTGGCCAAGCAAAATAAATGTTTCCTTCTCGAGCGGCGTCAGCTGAAGACACCGATTGACCACAGATAAACATGACGGACCCTCAACCCCCTTAGACCCCATATACCTCTTATGATTCCATATGGTACTTTAAACCCTTAGATAAGTGTTTCCTTATGTTTCCATGGAAACTTAGGGTTCTATGAAAAAGATTTTCTGGGGTTCCAGGAGTCTGGATAAAATTTTAAAATGACTTATAGTGGTCACTATTAATCTATTTATTTTTATTCAAAATTGAATTAATCATGTTTATCTCTACAAAAAAAAGAGAAAAAATTCATCTTGAAGATTATATGGAATGACGAGGTTCTTTAGCCTTGGTTAGGAACCAGTCAAGCAAAAAGAAAACTAAACAGAAACCAGCTGTACTCCGCTTAAAAATTGATCCGGTGTCACATCCATTCCGTGGCGGAGGGGTTGGGTGAATACGATTACTTTGTTTAATGGCATATCAACCTTCGAAGGTTATTTAATGCCAAAGAACAGCAGTGTTACTATTCAAGTCATAACCGGTAGGATAAAGTTCATACCTTTCCCAAGGGTATTAGTTCGTAAGTGAATATAATAGCATGACTGGAATTCGAACTCGCTCATTCGATGGAGAAGTCCACAACACAACCAGGACTTACCCAACTGGATATATATATATTAAATTTACAAAAGTATTTTACTCAAAGTTTAGATAGGAAGAATCCGAGCAACTTCGTAATGCAAGTGTAAATAAATCATTATGCCATGTTTTAAAAATATTGGGAATCCTTAAAAGATAGAAAAAAAGTAATTTATTATGAACGTCCGGTGAGAAGAAAGAATTCAAAATTTGAGTCATAGATTATTTATTACGATACAAAATTAAGTTGATACTTACTGATTTAATTTTTTCATTTTATTTATTTGCAATAAGCAAGCAAATAATTTCGATGATATTCACTACTCAATAAAATTATCGGCTATTTCGATAATGTTTACATTTTAAATACCTCATCAAAATATCGATATTTCTCACTGAATTTTTAAAAACTACATATAGTGAGGAGCGAACAAGCAAAAAACAGTATATAATATAAGAAATAACAATAGCAGTTAAGCATAGAGTGTATTTGTTTTACTTACTTGAATTAATTCAAAAGGCTTAATAAAAAAAAAAAATCGGTGTACATATTATGCAACGGGCGAAGCGAAAAGTACAAATAACTTTCCTTGGTTTTGTTATTTTTCGAGAGTTACTTCCCCTTCTGATTTTTTCTTAAAATATCTTTATATATATATATATATATATATAGAGAGAGAGAGAGAGAGAGAGAAGCAACTGGCCTTGTTTCACATGTAAGCAAAGTAAATATATATATATATATATATATATATATATATATATATATATATATATATATATGTAAAATCTGCTGGTGAATTTTTGTTATATTTTAATCTAAGAATCTTGATTTATTTCTAATCGACTAAATTGTTTTACCAGGTGCAACTATCACGAGTCAACTTAACAATTGTTTGAATTTACCGCGCCAAACTTAGAAATTTAGCATAAATTAGTATAGATTCTGGTGCCGGCAAATGCAAACACTCCCAGTTATCACAAATTAATCCCCCCCCCCAAAAAAAAGAAAACGGTCAAACCAAACGCTAAAGAAATATTTGGAATGGAACATTCTAGAATCAGGTGGCATTATAAATATAAGGAAAGACATAAAAGCTTCATAAATATGTGGATATATAGAAAAAAAACTAAACAATTGTGAGGAAAGACTCGTTGGGTAGAGGTTAGTACAATTTTCTTTTTTAGAAATAACACTGGATTTTCTATGACTTGTAAAATCTGCTGGTGATTTTTTGTTATATTTTAATCTAAGAATCTTGATTTATTTCTAATCGACTAAATTGTTTTACCAGGTGCAACTATCACGAGTCAACTTAACAATTGTTTGAATTTACCGACCCAAACTTAGAAATGTAGCATTCCACCTCCACTAAAAATTTAAAAAAATAAATAAAATAAAAACCTGGTAGGGCCTGTATCGGATGACAAGATAAAATATACCCCAAAATTTCTTTGAATATACGTCAGTCCTGGACTTTAACTAAGTTAAAACTTAAGGTAAAAGGATTTTTGTTTCATTTTATTTTTATTTTCTATTTTCTATTCTCTACTTTTATTTTTTATTTTATTTTATTTTATTTATTTATTTATTTATTTTTCACATACACATGGGAAGCAGCATCGTGTACGTGAAGGTGTTCGAATTCGCAATGCCTAATATTTCCTGAACGTGTGAGTCTTGCGGCTTAACACTCAGGATTGTCGGTTCGATCGGGGAACTACTGCTGCTCATCTATAAGAGTGGCTTCTATAGATGAAAATATAAACAGCCATCGAAAGATAACCATGACTCATACTCAAACCACATTCACAAACCGCATCGCTCTTCGCGCGGGTAAAAAAGGGGCGCGTCCTGCTGAGGTTGGAGCCCTGGCCTCAGTGTTCGAAAAATCAGCTACAGAGCTCAAACAAACACTACTAATATGCAAACAAACAATACAGATAGCGACATTTAACGTTAGAACCCTAAATAGAATAGGTCAACTACCAGAGCTAACTGCATCAGCCGTAGAACATAAGATCGACATAATCTGTATACAAGAACATCGATACACTCACACCGAAGATATCAAATATCACGAAACTGGCAATGGATGGATGCTGGTGACTGTATCGGCATGGAAAAACTCTGTCAATGCATCGGTAGGAGGGGTGGGAATGCTTATAGACATGCATCGGTAGGAGGGGTGGGAATGCTTATAGGACCAAGAGCGCTAAAAACACTTAATAGCATTGAGAGAATACAACCTAGGATGATGGCCGCAACGTTTAATGGCAACCCCAAAGCAACGATCATCTCCTGCTACAGCCCTACCGAACTAGTCACCTTCTACGAAGATCTATCCTCCCTAGTACGTAGCATTCCGAAACACAACCTGCTAGTCATTGGCGGAGATATGAATGCACAAATCGGGAAAAACAGAAACAACAAATACAGCCTACACAACACGTCAAACAGGAATGGACAACATCTAATTGATTTCATGATAGAAAATAGATAAACATGCCTCAATACAAACTTTCAAAAAAGGGAGGGAAAATTATGGACCCACACATACGCGAACAAGAGTAAAGCACAGATAGACTACCTCTTTATAAACAGAAAATGGAAAAATAGTGCGATGAATTGCGAGGAATACTCCACTTTCGAGGGTGTGTCCTCCGATCATCGAATAGTCACGGCCAAAATACGTCTAAGCCTACGAAAAAACGCCACACGAACAGTGACAACTAGGCACTATGACTGGGCCCTACTTAACAACAGAGACATTAGAGACAAATATGCATTAGAATTAAGAAACAGATTTGAAACATTACAAGAGAAGACAGAAAAAGTTACCCCAAATGACGAATATGAAAATTTTGTTGAAGCACACCTAGAGGCGGCATCAAAGTGTATCCCAACAAAACCTATAACTAAATATAGAGTCCCTTGGGAAACGTCAGAGGTTAGAGAAAAACGTGCACTCGTGAAAACTGCCTCCAAAAGCTATCGGAAGAACCCAACAAACACAAATGCCCGAAAACTAGAAAAGGCATAATATCAATTAGCAGGAATATATCTAAAAGAACAGGCAGAATACATACAAAATCAGATAGATAAGATTAGAGACTCGGTAGAAGATAAACAATCCAGGATAGCCTGGCAAACAATAAACGAAGTAAGTAGAAGGAAGAGCACAGCCAAAGCAAAATTGAAAGCTGCAGGCCAACAAGAAAGAGTAAAACTGTGGGAACAGCATTTCAAAAATCTACTAGGAAGCCCACCGAAAATAACGGATGAACCGATCACCAGAATTATCAGTAAGCAATTAGACATTAAACTAGGGCCTTTCACCAAAGAAGAACTCGACTCGGTTCTTAAAAAAATTAAAAATAGGAAAGCTGCAGGGCTAGACAAGATCCCCCCAGAAGTGTGGAAGACTAGACAATTCGACGATATACTGCTCCGGCAATGCAACGCTGTCTATAGTCAAAATAGGATAGAAAGATGGATGAAGGGATGCATCCTTCCTTTCCCTAAAAAAGGCGACCTCGGATTAGCCAAGAACTACCGAGGGATAACACTTACATCCATAGCAGCCAAAATCTACAATGCCCTACTACGAAACCGCATAGAACCCAAAATAGACAACATCCTTAGGAAAAACCAAAATGGCTTCCGGAGAAATAGATCCACAACCTCACAAATATTGACCATCCGTAGAATCCTTGAAGGCGTCCGGGCAAAAAACCTTCAGGCGACATTACTATTTGTCGACTTGACCAAGGCCTTCGATTCCATCCACAGAGGGAAAATGGAACTAATCCTACTAGCATACGGCCTACCTAAAGAAACCGTAGCAGCAATAATGATCCTCTACAAAAACACAAAAGTGAAAGTACGTTCACCAGATGGAGACACGGAATACTTCGACATTGTTGCAGGAGTACTACAAAGAGACACGCTAGCCCCATACCTCTTTATCATCTGTCTAGACTACGTGCTTAGAACTTCGATCGACAAAATCAGAGAAAATGGCTTCGAGCTGACTAAGAAAAGAAGCAAAAGGTACCCCGCAAAAACAATCACAGACGCCGACTACGCTGATGACTTAGCGTTACTGGTGAACACGCCTAATCAAGCAGAGACACTACTGCATAGTTTGGAACGAGCTGCAGCAGGCATTGGCCTCCATGTCAATGCGCACAAAACTGAATATATGTGTTACAACCAAACGGGCAACATTACCACTCTAGACGGAGCCTCTCTGAGGCTAGTGGACAAATTCACCTACCTAGGAAGTAGCGTCTCATCAACAGAAAACGACATCGACACACGACTGACGAAAGCATGGACGGCTATAGATAGGCTCTCAATAATATGGAAATCAGACCTGACCGATGAAATGAAGCGCAGTTTCTTCCAGGCAGCGGTTGTATCGATACTGCTATATGGATGCACTACATGGACGCTAACCAAACGGCTGGAGAAGAAACTTGACGGCAACTACACAAGAATGTTGAGAGCAATATTGAACAAGTCCTGGCGACAACACCCCACGAGACGCCAACTGTACGGCCACTTGCCTCCCATCACGAAAACTATACAGGTCAGACGAGCCAGACACGCCGGACACTGCTGGAGAAGCAAGGACGAGCTCGTAAGTGACGTACTCCTATGGACCCCCACATATGGCCAAGCAAAAGCAGGACGACCAGCCCGAACTTACATACAGCAGCTATGTGAGGACACGGGATGTAACCCAGAAGACCTGCCAGAGGCGATGAACGATAGGGAAAAGTGGCGAGAGATGGTCAAGGATATCCGTGCTGGCGGCACGACATGATGATGATATATATATATATATATATATATATATACATTTTTTTGTTGTAGGTTCAAAGAGAGAATAAAAATATTCTAAAATGAGTAGGTCCACGAAGAGATTTGTATTTTTTAGGCCCCCCCCCAAATTTATATATATATATATATATATATTTAGCTTACATGTGACGCAAGGCCAGCTGCTTATCTATCTATCTATCTATCTATCTGGTAATCTTTATAGACCAACCAGATATGCGGAACACTACTGGAGAAGTAGGGACGAACTCAAAAGTGACATACTCCAGTGGACCTCTTCACATGGACGAGCAAAGACCGGACGACCAGCTAGAACCTACATACAATGGCATTTGTCGGCCGTCCTACCAGCCGGACAAGTGTGGCACAAGGCCTTTTAAAAGGTGGGTCCGGGTGCAGGACCGTAGCCGAGACGTGCCCGATATTTCCCAAATATGCCTCGGGCCATGTCGGCATTCCCTTAAAAAGGGGCGCCTCAGGCGCCAGGCGATAAACCTAACCCCTCCGAGGAGGGTTAAAGCTTGTGGGGATGGCCCCCTGAGGCTCAAGGTATGTCCAGAAACAGGACACACCCGACTAGATATGTGCCATTGACACCACGGCCGGCCGAAGTGTGATCCATCTACTGGATTCAGTTGATTGAAATCAACCCAGAACCTACATACAAAAGCTCTGTACCGATACAGGATGTAGCCTTGAAGACCTGCCAGAAGCGATGGACGATAGAGAAGGGTGGTGGAAGAGGGTCAGGGAGTTCCATGCTGGTGGCGCGACATGATGATGATGATATATATATATATATACATATATATATTCATGTTCCCACATATTTATATACATATGAATATACATATAGATATATATATCTATATACAGATAGGTTAATGCAAATTTCATTAAACATAATAGACATTTTATGTCTACATATTTTCTTCTGGATCCGTTCGAATTCCCGTATTACTTTTATCGTATTCGGGGGGAATTGATTTATGTATTGTCCATAGTTGTATGTATCCCTAGTACTTTCTGCCCGACTTTGGGCCATCATCAGGGGAGGATCTATTGCAAAAGTGATGTAACTTTTGTTTTAGCATATTACTACTCTGTAAGGGCGTCTTTGCCGTTGAAGATTATGGCGTTTGCTTTTAAGTATAATTCTATAATTAGTTCCAGTAGCTAAAGACATTTAAGTACATTAGCACTGGTTTGAAAATTAATTCTATTAAGTGTTGGTTGCATGTTTCTAATATGTAGTGCTTCGAGAATCTGAAGTTTTTGTTTATTATTTTGATGTTCAAATATTGTTGTGTTGTCGGTGAGAATTTTCCGTAATTGTGTTGTTGGGCATGAATGTTTTTTTAAATGCTGAGCTATTGAACTTGTGTCAGAAAGGTGCATTGTAAGTCTCCTCGACAGGGTAGTTGAGGTTAAACCAACATATATATTATTATTATCAGAGATACAATCTCCTAAAGGACATTTAAATTTATATATAACGTTGGTTTTTTTGCAAAACTCCAATCGAGGGAGAGGAATTATTTCTAATGACTAAATTCGAGATTTTAAACTTATTATGATATATAATAAGTTTTTTTTATTAGGATCAGTGGGGAGTATGTTTTTGTGAATCAATGTTTTCAATATTTTTTCATCGGATTTATAATTGTAGTGCATTTGGTTACGATAAAAAAAAACGTTTGATATATGTTTGTTGACTGGATGGAGTAGTACACTGTTTATTTTGTTGGTTAACATTTTTGATCATACGTTTAATTCAATACGTTTAAAACAAAAGTTACATCCCTTTTGAAACAGATCCTCCCCTGATGATGGCCCAAAGTCGGGCAGAAAGTACTAGGGATGCATACAACTATGGACAATACATAAATCAATTCCCCCCGAATACGATAAAAGTAATACGGGAATTCGAACGGATCCAGAAGAAAATATGTAGACATAAAATGTCTATTATGTTTAATGAAATTTGCATTAATGAAGAAATGCTGCCTAAATATACATACAGATAGGTATATATATTTTTACATATATATATATATATATATATATATATTCCTCTTTCTTTTTCTCTAAAAACATCTCCCCTCATATTTCCCTCTTTCTCACTGAAATTAATCCACCTCTATCTGGTCAAATCTCTGATGAAACCTAATATTCTTGGTGCCACCATCTACAGTCACAGTCAAAACCAAATAACCCCTACCACCATCACTCAAACCTATATCTATTTTCCTCCCTGTTCTTCCCTTGTCTCTTTCTTGTCTTAAGACCCTTTCCCTCCCTTTATACTTTTTTACATTATTTTATCTATTTCCTCAATTGCTAAAATGTAGAAAAATGCAAAAAAACCTTTAGTTAGAAGTTCTGTGATTAAAAAACGAAACAGTACTACTAAACCCGTAGAAAGTGTTTGATATATTCACTTTTCCACTTATTTTTTTCATCTTGTCACCAAAATCAACTATTTCTCCATATATATACATATATATATACGCTCCCCCCATGGGGGTTGAGCACTCTGGTGAAGGAATTTACGGCTGCCACTCGCATAATGCAAAGCTCTTCGAAAGAATTGAGCAATCTGGTAGCCGATAGGGTATAAAAATGTCAACAAACGAGCGATGCCGTTGTTGCAACATAATACCTTATATTTCCCTAGGCGACGTGGTACGCTTGTTGGCCGAGCGGTTTGATACAATGTCTAACGTAAAGTTGAGCGGGCTTCGATCCGGGCTTCAAGCATCCTACGTATCTAGCCACACTGAAGAGTTGTGATACAACGAAACAGTCTGTCTGTGAATGACAATATATATATATATATATATATATATATATATCGCGAATGATTTCAAATTTGGTATTAAGGCTTTTATCATTTCTTATACTTGTGCTATATATACGTTTGGTCATAATGCTTTCTTCAGAAAATTTAAAATAGTAAAGTTGTTTTGATTGGATGTGATCTTTTTTAAAATCCAGAATTTATGTCTCTGAATTTCTCATTGGAGTAAATTGTCCATGAAGACTTCTAGTCTATGTAAATGTTCTTTGTAGTTATAAGTAAATATTCTTAGTACTTATAAGTATGTATTCTGTGTGTGTATGTGTGTTTGTATACACATGTAAATATGTAAGTACACAAATGTATATAAACACAAGATAAGTTGTTTAATTTTGTTAAATTCCACATTTCTGTCTGTGAAGGTCTCATTAGAGTTGATTGTCTATGACCACTTCTGATCTATCTAAACGTTTTTCTATATATAAGTATCAATTCTGTGTGTATGTGTGTACACATGCATACATGTACGTACACCCATGTACACACATACATTTTCAGAAGTGTTTAATTTTGTTAAATCCCACATTTCTGTCTGTGAATGTCTCATTGGAGTTTGTGGGGAAAACATGTAATTAGTTATTTCAGTTGATATGCATATGAATGAGTTTTCGTCCATATTTTACGGGTATTGCTCTCAATATTATTTCCACCACAAACACAACACAAAATTTTATAATCACGTAAAAGAAATGGAATAGAACACAACGAACATTTGTGGGGATTTAGGAATTAACAATAAAACTCCCAACCGGATGTTGACTCGTCGGCTGCCACATACAAAATGTATAAACGCGTCGCCACGCATAAGGCTCCACGCATCCATCCGGTTTAAAAATCAGAAAAAAAGAAAAATAATAAAAAGTTAAGTAGCAAATGGGAAGCGGTCGCGCCAAAATTAGAAGGATTTTGGAGTGGCGAATTTGGAGCCGGTAGAGAGAGATAAATATTCAGGTTTTCTGTGAACCGAGTCTTGTCAGGGAGTGTCCGTCAAACCAACAACATCATTTTGCTGTCTGGTGTTTTGGGCACCACGCTACGTCCCAAGACGTAGCGTTGGTTAGTCCCTTCACCAAGTAAAAAAAGGAAAGTATGGAAGAAATGTTTTCGTCTCTTATCTGTTTCTATCTTTTCTTTTTGTATATTTCTTTTGGACTTTCTTTGGACAAGGCATTGCGCCGGCCAATCAACGTAGGGTAAAATAATATAACCAAAATATGGAGTCAGATATCTTACGGCAACACAGCCTTGCCCTTAGCCCCTGACCTTCAAAAAGCCCTTTTAAATCCCACATATTAAACAACAAACAATTTAATATACATAAAACAGAATGTGAAAACAAATAAAAACACAATGTGTAAATGGCCTTTGTGGAAAATAGAGTTTGGCCAGTTAGAGGAAATAAATTGTTTATACGTGTGTGTATGTTTAGATGTTAACAGAGTCTGTAAATAAGTAGTTCTTACTTACATTAGGTTCATATCATGTTTTATGATTGTGGCGACAGCGTGTTCCACTTTTGTTTTGTTGGCTTAACTTCTTTGGATAAGAAGGCCGTAAAAGAATTACATGAAAGAAGATAGTAACAGAGAGGAGACAAAGGCATCTTTTATATTTTTCCTTTATTCCTGGGTTCAACAACCATTCAATGGGTGAGGAAATTCTCCCTGAATACAATTGAAATGGTTGAATCCACCAGTCAAGGTGTTAAAATGCGTTAGTCGTTTCTTGGGTATATATGTGTCCTTATTCGGTATTTAAAGCTTTAACAACGTATTCGGTATATAAAGCTTTAACGACGTGTTAATCGCATTTGGAAGTTCGCCTAAATCCTGTGTTTTAGTCATGGGTTGGTAGTGAAAGAGACGACTACTACCAGTGGAAAGGTTAGCCAACGCGTCGTTTAAAAGACGAACACATGGCGTTCTCCATCGGTTAGCAAGGTGTTGGCACTCCGCTGGTCGCTGCTGAAAAAAGAGTGAGCTTCTTCCTTTCGTCGGGACGGTCCCTATTTCTGTCAGAGACCTCTGGGAGTTTCTGCACATTTTTATAATTATTTCAATTCAATTTAATTTTTTTAAATTTATCTATTGCCTACAATTATAATAAGCTTTTTATTCTTATATATTTATTTTCTATCCTTGAAAAACATAAATAAAATGATATTATATTTGAGCTTGCCTTGAGCACTAGAATCTTTATTGAATTCCCGATTTTATATACACACAACTCAGTTTTTATTTCATTCTTGTGAAATAAACATTAAAATAAAACATGTTTTCAATGACTGGCAAATATTCATTAACATATGAAAAATTATTCAGACAATAGGACCTCATCAGTAGATTATTAATGTTGCTAATACATTTCCCCTTCATGGGTTAAATAATGGGAAATCTCAGGTGTTCTGAGAACTGTTGGTATTAATTTTTTTGGTTGGTATATAATCATCATTTTTTTCCGTTTATATGAGGGTAAAGGATGTGAGAAGAGCTGAACAGTGAATCTGCTAAAACATTGTGTTAACATCAAAAATACAAAAAGAAGGTTTAGTTATTGTAATACTGTTTGAATAGAGACGATGAAATAGAAATCAGAGGATTTCTCTTTAGAGATGAAAGTTTTTAAAGTCCAAAAGAAACAGAGGTCTTTGGCGTTAGTTAGATCAAAGGTCAATAGACAAGTCTATAATGATTTTCATTATATGAATAGAATTGGAAATCCATGTTCTTGCTCAGTCAGCTGGGCTGTAGAATACATTGACTGTATCTCTGCAGAGGGATAAGAACACTCCCCCAATGAGTGTCCAGGATATGACACTAAACAGTCTGATGGTGAGGTCCCAGTAATGCTGGGGCCTTGGGGAATACGGAGCACCCCTTCATTGCCATTGCCCCCAGGTATACTCTGGCCCAGTGTGGTAGCACTTGATAGGGCCCTATCTATAGGTTAGAACTAACGGCATACTTATGCTAAACTGAATTGTTTGACTAAACTGAATAGTTTGAAATAGAAATGTTTTTGACAATTAAACTGTACTTACATTTAAACTGCGTGCTTTTGCTAAAGTGAATTATTTGAAATGGAACTGTTTTTTGACACTGAAACTGTACTTACACCAAACTGATTTTTTTAATATAGAACTGCTTTGACATTTAACTGTGTGTAAAAAAAATCTATTCTTATACTAAACTGAATTAAAACTGCTTGACTAAACTGAATAGCTTGAAATATAAATGTTTTTCATAATTAAACTGTACTTATATTTAAACTGCGTACTTATCCTAAACCAAGTTGTTTGAAATAGAACTATTTTCATAAATATGGATTTAGCGTTAAATAACCTAAAAAGGTTGATATGCCATAAAACCCCAACCAACCAACCAACCCAACCAATTCTCATTCAAATGATTTCACATTTTAACCGCATGTATAGAAACAATTAAAAATTCTGTTTAATGTTCAAATTCTTTTTCTTTTTCAAAGATTGACTTTTCTAAATATGAAAAGAAAAAAAAAATAAAACACAGAATTTTGACTTGTTTCTACACTTACTGTTTGAATTTGAAATCATTTGAACAGGAATCAATGAAGTTATCAATTTACAAATTGATATTGATTTTCTGAAACAACATGTATACCATAAAAACATTAAATAAATTTAACAGGAAAATAAATTTTTAAGTGCTATGACATAATTTTAAAAAACTTTATTTGCCTGGTAAATTATAAATTAATTAGCTCAGCTCCTGGAGAACTTAACCCTCTTGCCCACAAATCCCAGACAATACCTATTCTCTCACCTAAAAAAAATTTAGGGGTGTTTTCATTGTTAACACGCTATAAGGGGATAACTAACGGGGCTGAGCTATTTATTTTTTTAACCCAACTCCTGGGAAGTGTACTTCCTGAAGAGTACTTCTCACTAAACTGGCTTTGTGTCACATTTTGACTGCGTGGGGCGCGGGATAAATGCCTGTTGTACTTTTGTTTCGTTTTTTCTTCTTGTTACTCTGTCTGGATTAAATCGATGGAAGGGAAACAACTCTGTACTACAGATGACGTCTACTGAGAATGTTGAAAAGTTTTTCTCCTAACTTAGAAGGGAATGACATTAAAATATACATCTTGTTCCACATATTTAACCGACAGTTCAGTTCAATTGGTTCATCACTTTTCAACTTTATTTAACTTTAAAAAGAAAAGTTCAATGAAAATTAAAATTTTTAAATTTTTTACTTATTTTTTTGATGGGGAAGATCAAATAAAACTTGAGAAAATTATGTCAAATAAGCAAAAGTAAAGTTGGCGACCGTAGTTGAGGGTGACCCGAAGGCTCCCTTTTCGATAGCTACTACACCAAGGTGTAGGGGAGGGCGCTACTCTTTTCCCTGGATTGTTCCACTTTACCCTTGATCCGCACCTTATAATATTGAGTGTTAAGCAAGGAGGCATCAAGTACCATTTTTTAAGTCTTTGGTATGACTCGACCTTGGATTGAACCTGGGTCTTCCGGGCCATTAGCGAACACTCTAACCATCATGCCAATGTCTGGTGCAAATATATCAAATAAACTGGGCTAAATATGTAAAATAGTATATATCTATCAGTGCCAATTTTTCTTTTTCAAGAGACAATGAGTTGAGTAAAATGTTTTCTATTTTCAATATTACAATACAAATTGCTATTTATTATTATTATTCAATAATTGCTATTTATTATCATTATTATTTATTATTATTGTTTGTACAAACACACTCCTGAATTAGTAGATTTATTTATGTACGAAAATTCTTTTTGTCATCTCAGCTTTTCAATCGATAATTAAAAATTTTTTCATCTCCAATTAATACATCTCAGCGTTTCAATAGATAATTAAAAATTTTCTCATCTCCAATTAATACATCTCAGCGTTTCAATAGATAATTAAAAATTTTTTCATCTCCAATTAATACATCTCAGCGTTTCAATCGATAATTAAAAATTTTCTCATCTCCAATTAATACATCTCAGCGTTTCAATAGATAATTAAAAATTTTTTCATCTCCAACTAATACATCTCAGCGTTTCAATCGATAATTAAAAATTTTCTCATCTCCAATTAATACGTACACTTGTTTCCCTTTAAAAAAGATGATCAAGTCTAGAACTTGTTTCCAGCACTACAATGATAAATGCTTTATAGAAATGTTTTACAATAACTACAGTAATGAATGACTTTGTGTACTGAACAATCCCCTAATTTTTATCCACTAAATGGTATTTTTATCCTATATATTGCTTGTAATTAATGACCCCTAATTTTTGCCTCTGCTAGCCTACTAAAATATTTCAACAACATCCAATGACATAAAGAGAAAACATTCAAACACATATTTCAAAACTCCTGTAAGTAAAGTAAAATTGGTGACCTTAGTCGAGGGTGACCCAAAGGCTCCCTTTTTAATAGCTACTACACTGAGGTGTAGGGGAGGGCACTACTTCATTCCCTGGATTGCTACACTTTACTCTTGATCCATACCTTATAATGCCAAGTGTTAAGCAAGGTTGAACCAAGTACCATTTTTTCAGTCTTTGGTATGACTCAACCTGGGATTGAACCCTGGCCTCACCTGATCATAGGTGAACATTCTACTTGTTAGGCCAATGATAATCAAAATCAATGCAATATCATAAATGATGTAGTCTATACCTTGATGTAGCCTATCATATTTACTTGAATATTCCAAATATCCTTAAATCCCCCAAACTGATGCAGAATAGCATTAATAATATGATAATTATGTATGCAATTGTTTCCACACAACCAAGCAAATGCCTAAACAAAGGCTTTTAGTTAAGATAATTAGATTTTTATATAACTTGGTTACATAAAGAAAAAGGAAAAAAAAACTACATACCGGATTGAACAAATAGCCGAATAACAACGTTATCGCGGCCGGAAAACAAGAGCAAAGTAGCCTCCTGATTTTAAAGGAAAGATTTAGAAGTCATCTGAGGAGCTTAGATCTGATTGGCTGTTGCAAAATTAAAAGTGATACCCATGGATAGAGCCATTTCTGTGGTCATTTGTCTTGTGTTGATGTGCAGGGTTAGCTGCCGGGATGAGAGTTAGAGTAAGATCAATGCCAACTGGATCATTTGGGCGGGGGGGGGTCTGATGTTGCAAGACCACCCCCTGTGAACCCAAAGGAAACATCACTGATGACCCATTCCGATGCATCAATGAAGATGTATGATATAAGTAAATAGGTATGTTATAAATAGTAAACAATGTTAAGTAAAAATTTTATTCTCTTAACTAATGGCTTTTGTTTAGCTATCGGCTATGCAGAAACACTTTAAATTGAAGTTAGGTCAAAGTTAGGGCCAGAAATAAGGTAAGCTTAAAAACATCTCATGTAATGAATGACCCTTTGTTTTTGCGGTAAAAATTGGTCTTAAGAAATCATTCCTTATAGAAATATAAACAATAGATCTACATAGGTTTAATTTTGTTATGCGTTTAATTTACACAACTAAAACTAAAAAAAGGATGTATAGTTTAACAAGTATTTAATTTGTTTAATTCCTTTTTGTATTTGCAGCAAATATTTTGATATTTTATTTGTAGCATTTATACAATCTACAAAATATTATAGAAGTAATTTAAAACTATTGTTAATATTAAAATTCAATGTTAAAATGGACATAATTTTGATGTAATTCTTAAATGTAAAACATTTCATTGCTTTTGTTTTAATTCATCTTAATCCCTTAAAACAATATAGATTTAATATATCTTTAATGGATTTGAGAATATCCCCCACTTAATTTCCTACTGGGTGGGTATTTCTAGTCAGTGACAGTAAAAAAGAATATACAAGCAAAAAAAAAAAAAAAAAAAAGTTAGAAAAATCTCATAAATAATAAAGATGTCTTATTAAATAAATATTGATTCTTCATGCCTTTTAGACATAATTACCAGAAGTTCTCATAGCATCATCATAAGATCGATGTCTAATCTTTTATGATGATCTTCAATTATTTTAATTTAAAAAAATATCCCATACACTTGGCTATCAGTTATACTTGAAAATAAATCCCTAACAAAATCTTTGGATGCAGAAATTCCTGAGCATAAAAAATTCCATCATATACATTAATTTTTTTTCTTCTTTTTAATTTAAAATTTTTTCTTGAATTTTACAAAAAGAAAAAAAACAAAACATTTTTATGAACAATCTAATAATTTGATATAAATTTATAAGTAAGTGAAATTGTCTCCCTTTAGTCGAGGGTGACCCGAAGGCTCCCTTTTCAATAGCTATTACACTGAGGTGTAGGGGAGGGCGCTACTCCATTCCCTGGATTACTCCACTTTACCCTTGATCCTTACCTTATAGTGCTGAGTGATAAGCAAGGCAGCATCAAGTACCATTTTTTACATTTTTGGTATGACTTGACCGGGAATTGAATCTTTGGTCTCCCAGACCATTGGTGAACACTCTACTTATTAGGCTAATTGCCCGCTTAAATTTATAATATAATTTTAATATTTTATTTTAATACAATAAATAATTTATTCTAAAAAAATGTTGTGTGGTAATTTATTTCAATATAAGGCAGTTTATTTTTTACTTTAATTATTTTAATCTAATTTATAAAACAAAAAAAAAAAAGCACATTAAGACATCAGACACATTTCAGCAATGAGTGACATTATATTTTCATGGGTACCTTGGACTGCTCCTGGAACGTGGTTTGGTCAAGGGGGTGGTGATACTTATGCAGCGGATCTTAGGCAGGAATAGTCTGGCAGTGCCCATCCCTCTCCAGGTCTACAACTGGTTTGAATCCCAAGTTTTCCTCCTTAACCAGTTGCCCTACCAAGACTAACGAGCCAAGTCTGCCCTGCTATTTACCTATAGAAAAAGGGAGAATAGTTGGATTCATACTTTTTCCAAGGGTATTAAGTGCTGTATGAAATGCACATTCAGGTAGCCAAGGAGTCCGTGGGGCCAGAGGTTATCTGCCCAAAACCATTTTTGTAGGGGTGAGTTACCTGCCCTTAGACTTTTGTTTTTTTTTTAGTTGTTGTTACAAAATAAATGAAACACCTTGTGTGTGGAAAGATGTCCTGATGTGTTACTTCGTTATTTGACTGGAAGTTATCTCATGTCTAAATTAACTGTGCCTGCCAGAAAGAAAAAGGTATATCTCCTTTAATTTTAAGGGTTTAATTCAACAAATTCCCAACAGATTATTGGTTCTCCACAAACACCTCCATTTTTACAGCTATTTTTAGTATTAATAGATACTAAAAATCTTTAACTTGAAATTCTTTTAATCAAAAAGTTAAATTAAAAATCTTTTTAAAAATCTACCTTATATGTGTAATGAATGACTCCTAATTTTTAGCCACAAAAAAGGTGTTTTTAGGCCTTGAAACAAAACAAGCTTAAATGTCTTCAAAACATATTTTATACAATGATTCCTTGTTTTTTTTAGGTAAGAAATTGATCTTAAAAGTCATTCATTACACAAATATATAAACTATGCCACTCGGTTCAGTGATAGCAATTCATAAAACAAGAGAATTTTTATAAAGCACAGAAACTCTCACAGTTAACACGAGCATAAACTTCTCTAAGGAATTTTCTTTTTTAGTATATCTGGACGATAGTGATCTAGTACAAAAGTACATAAAATATAATGAAACATCCACAAATTCAATTTCATATCTTGTACATTTTAATACAAATCAAGAAGACATGAACTGGCCAAGACAGATCAGTCAGTAAAAATACATTATCATCAAGTATATGTCAATAGCAAAATATGAAAAAAAAAAATTACCAAATCTAAATCAATTTTAATATGAAGATGAACATGAACAGGCTAAATAAGAAAACTATAGAATTAATCCAAAAAGGTTAGACATCATTTAATTAGATTCATAAATAAAGAAGTGAAGAGAAAAAAAAGGTTTAAGTTGATTGTTAGAGATGATTAAGATAGGTACCAAATAAGTGGGTAGGTAGACATGTGTGCTCATTTGCAAACAGGTAATTTGATACTTCAGGATCAACAGATAATTCACATACTTCTAGATCTAGCCTTCTTATTGATGGTAAGGATCTTCTGGCTAGCCATATTTGATGGTAAAATAAATACTTTTGTCCTGACCATCATACACTAGAAAAATGGCAATAGTCACCCATGTTGGTAGATTTGAAAAAAAAAAATTCTTCAGACTGATAATTTTTTTTTCTGTTATTCCATTGATAGAATACACTATAAGCATTTAATATCATTTAAATGTTAATAATTACATACATAATAGCTAGCACCTTTTAATAACTGGCAAAAAGACCAACAACAAAAACAACAACAACAAAAGCCCTTTTTTACATTTTATAAATAATAACCAAATGATACATTAAAAACATAATAATTATTTTGTGAGAACTTCTATTTGAAAGTATTTTTTTAAGAGGTATTGGTTGAAAAACTATAAAGAAAAAAATCATGAAATTAATCTTTTATAAGCATAAAGTTTTTAATCCTTTCACTCCCACTAAAACAATAGTGTCTGAGTCGAATTTCATTTTTGTTTTAACATAAAACGTCAAAGCATAATTAAAAAAAAAAACAAAAAAAAAAAACTTGGTAGTGAAAGAGTTAAAGTGTGTCAAAAGTTTAAAAAATATTTCACTGACACTTTTTATTCTTCAGAAAATTACATGGCCATGCCTCAATTACTAAGAATTTGAATAATATGAATTCAGTTCAATACAAATCATAAAATAACATTTTCCACTTAGTATGAGAGTAAATTTCATTTAGTATGAAGCTAAATCTGATTAGATAAATATTTTCTTTTTATTATGTGCAAAAATTAAAATCTGTACATCTCTTTTTCTCATGACTCTGTTTTTAGTTGAAGTTGTTTGATAACATATAGCATTTTGAAATATACCTGGTATTGGCTTATATTTACAGCTCTTAACTTTTTTTGCACAGAGAATAACTCAAGTTATCCAAAGCTAGTTAATGTGTGAGGGAAAGATGCAAATTTAGTCCACATTGCTTAATTTAATATACCCTGACCTTACAATAAAAGATTTTAAAAAAAAAGATATTTTATTACTTCTAAAATTTTAGTAAAACAGTCTTTTTAGATGTATTAGTGGAGATAAAATTCTCTTATGAACACATCAATGCAATGTCAGTAATGTTTCATAATTGTGAAACTCAAATAGATTTATTGGCAAACATTTTTTATTTTATGGTCAAAAGTGCATTCCAGTCATAAAATTTGTAGCCAAATGCACCACACCAAAAGAAAAAAAAGTACAATAAATGTTTCTACTGCAAAAAAAAAAGAAGAGATTTATATTGAACCAGAAATTTGATGTAATAAAATGCCAAATACATTTTATAAGATTGATTTTCAAAGTAATTAAGGTTTGGCTGTATATAAAAAAATCCAGATGGTTTTTAATGACATTCCACTTTGGATTTTCTTATATCAAAATTGGATAAGTCTAACAAATACATGTTCTGAAAAGAAATTTAAAAAAGAATTAAATTTGTGTTTAGCAAAAAAAAAAAAAAAAAAAATCTTAAAAAGATATAATTCTTTTGAGAAAACTAGAAAATTGAAAACTTAACACATTTTCATTTAAAAAAAAATGTTGATAAGTCAAATTTTACTTTACAGGAAAAACAAAAAAAAAATTTGTAATTGAAGTTTAAGATATTTTTAATCTGATACGAGAAGAGCAATGAAAAAAATGTTTTATTAAAAATGTGTATCATTGATTTCATTTGTAGAAAAAAATATCCTGAGACAAATATTTATATAATTGAAAAATAAATTATTTCTTTACAAAAATTTTTCAAAATTAGAAACTTAAATAAAAGGTTTTCGTTTGTTTGTTTTAAGTGAACAAAGAAATGTGATTAGAGTCACTCACTATGATGTCACAGTCCAGCCATGTATACCACTGGGAAAAACCTTAAATAAATCTTGGTTCTGTTTTTTTGTTTAATGGCATATCAACCTTTGTGGGTTATTTAATGACAAAACCATCTTTGAAGAAGAACAGTAGTGGTACTATTTAATCAATAGCTGGGAAACTTAAAGACAGAAAGAAAATTTACCAAGTACAAGAGTTACTTAAAAATACTTTATCACTTGAGGGAAAAATCTAATTAAAAAAAAAGGTGAAATATTTTAAAGGTCAAATTTAAGATGGTCACCCTCAATTATGAGACAAAAATTTGTCTTCTTTTTGGAACACCTCAGTCATCAGAAATTATCCCTGTCTTTATTCTGTTAAATGTGACAGGGAAATGCAGTCTTGGGGTATGGGGACTCTGAATTTTATTATGTTGTGAGGGTTTTTATCAGTATTTCTCAACCTTTTTACCCTTGTGGAAAACTTGAAAAAGTTTTAGGTCATCTTCAGGGTGGGAATTATGAATTTAAAATAACAGTTTGAATGAATACAGAAAAATATCAAACCTCATACCTTATATATATATATATATATATATATATATATATATATATATATATATATATATATATATATATGTGTGTGTGTGTGTGTGTGTGTTACCGGACATTGGCCTAGCAGTTAGAGTTTTCGCCAATGGCCCGGGAGACCTGGGTTCAATCCCAGGTCGAGTCATACCAAAGACTCAAAAAATGGTACTTGATGCCTCCTCGGCATTATAAGGTACGGATCAAGGGTAAAGTAGAGCAATCCAGGGAAGGAGTAGCGCCCTCCCTACACCTCGGTGTAGTAGCTATCGAAAAGGGAACCTTTGGGTCACCCTCGACTATGGTCGCCAACTTTACTTACTTTTACTTATATATGTATGTATGTATTTACTTAATTTCTCTGACACAAGTCTAAGCAGAGTTTAGCAGGTTTTAAATCAGTTTACCTTCTCCGAGACCAGTTACCACACCAAGGTTAAAGAGCCCAGTCTGCCCTACTATTTACCCATAGCAAGAAAGAAAATAGTTGGATTCATACCTTTCCCAAGAGCATTAGCATGATGCAAAATGCAAACAGTCTTGTCCAGGACTTAAACTTGGATAGCCGTGGGCATTTCCTATGTTGATAACCAATACACCAAGATCGCCTCCTTTGTCCCTCTTATATTCCCAGCAACTTCTTGCAGAACCCTAACGTTTTGGGGAACACTGGTTGAGAAATACTAGTTTTGTCACAAGGATAGAAACTTCGGTTTTAGGTAAGTTTAACAAAATAGGGTAGAACAGCCTAAAAATAAAACAAAGCATTTTCTTATAAGTGTTTCTTTTTTTTTTGTCTCAGAATTAAAATAATTAAATGTCCAAATCAACAACAAAAAAAGAAAAGAAAAAAGACAAACAATTTTCTTTTATTACAATTTCTATAAATAGTGAGCAAAATGGTGATATATTAGGTTATTTGCAAATTAAATGCCAATATTGCATTGAAATGTGTAATAAAATTGGCAAATACTTTCAAAACAGCCCAATACACAAAATGAGACTAACCAGAAGGTTAATATTTTTTCAATTATTTTAATGCAAAAAAAAAATAGATGATGAGACAAAATTCAAACAATTATTACAAATAATTGGTTTTATAAAAATATTTTTAAAAATACAAATGATTTTAAAGTTTTCGTGAACAAAAAAACTTTCAAGTAAAAATTTTAAAAGTGAAGTGAAATTAAAAAAAATTGTTTGATCATAAAACAATAAAGTGAACAATAAAAAAAAGATAAAAAATAAAAATAAAATCTAAAATAAAAACTGTACATCTCTGAAGAGAAATTAAGAAAGATTAAAAAAATATAATAATAATAATAATAATAATAATAATAATAATAATAATAATAATACAATATTGACAGACAAAAGTTGTCACAAAATAATTATCTGATCAGACAACCACAGATTTATATCTCAAATATCTGCCTTAAAAGTTGTGTTTGACCACACCATTTCCTTCCTTTAAATATTTATAAATGACAAACTCTGCAGCTTAAAAATTTCTACTGTTTCATTTTGAAATCTTTCTCATCTTTTGCTCCATCTTCTAAAAATATTTTGTTTTTATTTTGATATCCAACAATGATTGCCAGAGACGCTCTATAACATTACAATAAAACCTTTCTAAAAACATTCAATAAAAATTTGAAATTGAAACAGGAACAGTAACAAGATTTATTTTTGCCATATTGTGAACATATCTAAATAAAAATTTAATATAAATGATAGCAGTCAGATTAGTTTTTTAGGTTACTTTACTTTATCTCATTGGCATTGTGACAATGGAACAAAAAAAAATGCAAGAAATATCATAACAACACTGGTTTATCTAAAAAAATCCAAACGACTGATTTTAGTAATTCTATTGAGTAAAAAACCAAACGAAGAATATAGAGTCAACCATAGTATGATGGGTAACAAACTCACAATCTAATTTGGTAAGGAGTTTGTTCCTCACTGGATGCCTACAACTGCGGTCTTGTGCCAGACTGATTTAAGTTTAGTCAACAAGATGGGGAGTTTTAATTAGAATATAAAATAATTTTATAAAACTAACATTGCGACAATATATGAGAGAGAGAGAGAGAGAGAGAGAGGAGGCAAACAAGATAAAGATAATGAAAGAGAGGAAGAGAAAGATATAGATGATGAGAAAAAGAGATGAAGAGGCAGATACAAATAATGAGAGAGAGAGAGAGAGAAATGTATTTTTGATTACATGACCATATTTTAGTAAAATATATTCACAAAGGAAGCACAGAAATATATTGGAGTAATTCCCAAGATTATTCCCCTTATTAAATTTTGTCATTGCCTTTTATCTTATGACCACACAAATACAAACACATACTGACTATGAATAAGGTAAACATTCTTTGACGTGACATATTGGCAATAAGATACATTAAAAAAAAACAACAACAAAAACATTCATTAATAAGTTTTAGTTATGGATTTTTTAAAGGTTCATCAAAGTATATTGACTGTTGCAGTAATTTTAGATATAAGACTAAATAACATATATATACACATGTATAAAACCCGTAAATGATAACAGCATTAAAAAGTATTTATTTGGTGTTCAGTTTTATCTACCAGCAGGAACTGTAAAAATGCATTTATATATATATATATACTGCCTCTTTGCTAATGATAATGCAAATAATGGTATTTGAAGAAGCACAATTAAAGACTTATAAAATATCATTATATAGATATAGATATATATATACATATACATACAAATATATATTTCTAAAAATAAAATATACAGATAAAAAAAGGGTCATTCAATAAATAAGGGGAATTTTGCCAAAGGAGTTGGCAATAGGAAGCACTATTCACAGTTGCACCTTTTTCAAGGAAATCAAAAGTGATGGGTCCTTTCATGTTCCAGGATATTATCAGCATGACGTTCTTTGCTGAGAGCTGCATGCAGAACTTTTTCTTTACTGGAGAGTTAGTGTGTTTCCACTTCATAGACTGTCTTCTTGATTCAGGCTCATAGATGTAAACCCATGATAAGCCCATTTCAAAAGACTTTTTGAATTAAATCGTGTTTCTCCATACACATCTTATAAATTCTTGTAAATTTAACAAGTTCTGCACTTCTCAGGCACCCCCAAAAATTGATGATTGACTAGTGTTCAAGCAGAAAGTACTCCGCTTAATTTCCCACCATTTTGAATTGCTACAAAACAAATATTCTTGGAAGATTAAAATAATTTTTACTATAAATCAATTCCAAATGATGCAGAGTTTATATTCATGACCCCACCCCCCAATTTTTTGGCTTTTTAAAAAAATTCTCCATACTTATTGAACAACCCTTGTTATATATAACACAAACACACATGTATATCAACATATATATTATGCATATAAATCCATTCATACACATATATATATATATATTTTATATATGTATGTATATATAGATACACTATACATACATATATGTATACACCAAATATATATACATTATATATGTATAAACACGATATAAATATATATATGTTTCATTGAATAATAAAGACACATTTTGTCTATATAATTTAGTTAAAAAGTGCTCAGGAGAATTTTGGTAAATTCATCCATCATTTCCAACCTAAAACCAAGACACTTATCAGGAAACTTGAAAGGATCTTAATTAAATTATATAGACAAAATGTGTCTTTATTATTTAATCGAACATGCTTAAATGAAAGACTGCTGCCAAACTACACATATTTCATATATATATATATATATATATATATATACATCATACAAAGATATATGTATTATATACATATATACATACACACAAATATATCCATTTACATATATATCATACATATATACATACATACACACAGACACACACACACACATATATATATATATATATATATATATTCTGGATGCAGAAGCAAAATTAAGAATATTCTAGAATGATAATAAATGACTATTATAAAACAAGATTAATTTTGCTTTTATAAAAAAAGCAACAAAATAGGAAGATAGACACAAAATGGAAAATTTACTCAACATGGCCACCATTTTTTTTTTTTCAATTATTGTATCAACACACATTTGTAACGATTTTCATGCCTTCAAAATAAATTCTTCAGACATTTTATTCCATTCCTCCTCAACAGCAGTCTTAAGGGAACCAATATTTGGATAGGAAGTCTCATTTTTTTTTAAAAACACTCCATAGAGCTTATTCAAGGGGGTTAAGGTCTGGGCTTGATGGAGACCATAAAGAACCTCCAATTATTTGGGAAAATTTTTTTGGTATGGTTTCGACATTAAGCAAATCGTAA